>JANHMN010000021.1:42887823-42901841 GCA_030674055.1 Rhabdomys pumilio
CTCTCTCTCTCTCTCTCTCTCTCTCTCTCTCTCTCTCTCTCTCTCTCCTTCTCTCTCTCTCTGAGATTTCTTTCCACCACTTACCCCATGTAGGGGTAACACAATTCAAGAGTGGCTTCGTAGACTCTCCTTCCTCTCTATGTGCTCTAGCATTCCATTTGTGCCCTCACAGTTTTAAGTTCAAATTTTATGACTCCTATTTATGACTTACAATTTTATGACTCAAATTTATGTCTTCAATATCTCTCACTCTGGCCTCTCCCATCAGGCCAACATCTATAGTTCTCATTGCCTGTTGGACATCATAAAATAGATAGCAACTACCATTGAAAAAGCAGCACATCCAAAAATCAACATATTGTCTCTCCTGTCAACCTTTACTTAGCAGCAACAGCAGAAACCTATATTTTATTTTTCTTGTCTCAGACAAAGCTTGGTTTCATCATTCTCTTATATAATCGTTCCATGGATTTACACTTTGAGTCAGCTAACACCCCTAAACACTTTTGCCCATCAAGCATGTCTTTGATCCATCACTTCGTGATTTTTCCAAAGCTATTTGAACCACATGTTGCTTCATTTCTTTTTCTTCCATTAATTTATTTATTTACTTTACATCCTGAATGCAGCACTCTCCCTCCTCTCTTCCCAGTCCCACCTTCCCATACTCTTTCCCCTATTTTATTCTCTAAGGAAAAGGTAATGTCCTCCATCTCAGGACCAACCTGCCTGGGCACATCATATCACATCAAAACTAGCTTACTCTTTCACATTAAGGCTAGACAAGGAAGGGGAAAGGGATTTAGAGGCTGGCAACAGAGTCTGAGTCAGAGACAACCCCTGCTCCAATTGTTAGGGACCCACATGAAGAGCAAGCTGCATACATGGTACATATGTGAAGGGGGCATAGGTCCAGATCATTTATATTTTTTGATTGGTCGTTCAGTCTCTGTGAGCTCCCATGTGTCTAGGTTAGTTGATTCCATAGGTCTTCTTATTGTGTCCTTGAATTTGATGCTTCAGACTCCCACAATCCTTCCCCTGGACTCTTCCTTAAGACTCCCTGAGCTCCATCTAGTGTTTGTCTGTGAAACACTGTATCTGTCTCCATCAACGGCTGGATTATTCCTCTCAGAAGACAGTTATGTAGCTACATTCCTGTCTGCAAAGTATCATTAATAGTGTCAGGGGTTGGTTTTCTCCCATGAAGTGGGTCTCAAGTTGAGTCAGTCAGTGGTTGGCCATTCCCTCAATCTCTACTCTGTCTTTATCCGTGCATATAGTAGGCAGGGCAAATTTTCAGTTAAAGGATTTGTGAGTGTGTTGGTGTACCCTTCCTCCTCTGGAAGTACTGCCTGGCTGTGGGAGGTGGCCAGTTTAGCCTCCATATTCCTCTGCTGCTAAGAGTCTCAGCTAGAGGGTCTCATTCCACCTCCTCCCAGGAGCCTCCGCCATCCCAGACCTCCAGTTTGTCCCTGAGATGCCCCTACTAATTTTCCTTCTAACTCCCAGCACTTTTGTTTCCATGCCTGCTCTCCTCATACCTGATCTACACACCTACATCCACTGTAGATGTCTATTTTATTTTCCCTTCTGAGTGAGATTCCAGCATCCTCCCTTTGGCCCTCCCTGTTACTTAGCTTATTTGGGTCTGTGGATTGTAGCATGGTTTTTCTGTGCTCAGTGGCAAATATCTACTAATAAGTAAGTACATACCATGGGTGTCTTTCTGGCTTTGAGTTACCTTACTTAAGATGATATTTTCTAGTTCCATCCATTTGCCTGCAAATTTCAGGATATTCTTGTTTTTTTTAATAGCTGAGTAGTAGTATTCCATTGTGTAAATATATAACATTTTCTTTATCCATTCCTCCATTGAGAGTCATCTAGGTTGTTTCCAGTTTCTGGCTATTACAAATAAAGCTGTTATGAACATAGTTGAGGAAGTGTCCCTGTGGTATAGTGGGGCATTTTTTTGGATATATGTTCAGGAGTGGTATTTTGAGTGATTTTGAGGTATAACAATTACTGACTTTCTGAAAAACCCCTGACAAATTGATTTATAAAATGGTCAAACAATTTTGCATTCCCACCAGCGACAGAGGAGTGTTCCTCTTGCTCTACATCCTTGCCAGCATGTGCTGTCACTTGAGTTTTTGATCTTATCCATTTTGCTAGTATAAGATGGTATCTCAGAGTTACTTTGACTTGTGTTTCCCTAATAACTAAGGGCTTTGAACATTTCTTTAAGCGGTTCTCAGTCATTAGAAATTCCTCTGTTGATAATTCTCTGTTTAGCTCTGGATTCCATATTTTAATTGGGTTATTTGGTTTGCTGGTGTTCAATTTCTTGAGTGGTTTATATATTTTAGATATTAGCCTTCTGTGGGAAACAGGTTTGGTGAAGATATTTTCCCATTCTGTAGGGTGCCATTTTGTCCTATTGATGGTGTACTTGGATCTTGAGGATGCTTTTCAGTTTTATGAGGTTTCTATTTATTAGTTATTAGTTATTTATTAGTTATTGATCTTAGTGCCTGAGCTATTGGCGTACTATTCAGGAAGTTTTCTCCTATACCAATACATTCAAGGATATTCTCCATTCTCTCTTCTATTAGATTTAGCATACCTAGTTTTATGTTGAGGTTTTTGATCCACTTGGACCTGGAGGTTTTTGCAAGGTGAAAAGTTTGGATCTATTTGCATTCTTCTACATGCAGAAATACTGTTAGACCAGCACCATTTATTGAAAATGCTTTCTTTTTTCCCTTGTATGACTTTGACTTCATTGTAAAAAATCAAGTGTTCATAAGTATGTGAGTCTATTTCAGGTCTTTTGATTCTATTCCATTGATCAACCTGTCTATTTTTATGCCAATACCATATTGTTTTTATTACTATTGCTCTAATACAGCTTGAAATCAGGGATAGTGATACGTACAGAAGTTCTGTTATTGTCCAATAAAACCTAGCTATCCTGAGTTTTCTGTTTTTCAGTATGAAGATGGATATTGCTTTTCCAAGGTCTATAAAGAACTGTGTTGGAATTTTGATGGAAATTTCATTTAATCTGTAGGCTGCTTTCGCTAAGATGTCCATTTCCACTTTGTTAATCCTGGTATTCCATGAGCATGGAGGAGAGTTCCATCTTTTATTGTCTTGTCAGTTTCTTTATCCTAAGGCCTGAAGTTCTTGTCCTATAGGTTTATCACTTGTTTGATTAGAATTACACCAATATATTTATACTATTTGTGGCTATTGTAAAGGATGCTGTTTCCCTAATTTCTTCATCAGCACCTTTATCATGTATCTTTTATATAAAGGAGGGCTACTGATTTTGTTTTAGTTAATTTTGTATCTAGCCACTTTGCTGAAAGTGTTTATTAAATGAAAGAGTTCTCTGGTAGAATTTTAGGAGTCACTTATATATACTATCATATCATCTATGAATGAGATACTTGGACTTCTTCCATTCCGTTTTCTACCTCCTTCATGTCCTATTGATTTCGCCAGGATTTCAAGTACTGTATTGAATATATATGGAGAGAGTAGGCAGCCTGTCTAGTTCCTGATTTTAGTGGTCTTGCTTTAAGTTTCTCTCCATTTAATTTGATGTTGGCTATTAGCTTGCTGTATATTATGTTTATTATGTATGGATGAGCCTTGTATCCCTGATCGCTCTACAACTTTTGTTAGTGCTGGATATTGTCAAAGACTTTTTCTTCAGTATCTAAAGAGATGATCATAGGTTTTTTTTCCAATTTGTTTATATGGTGGGTGGATCACATTGAGAGTTTTCTGTATGTTGAACCATTTCTGTATTCCTAAGATGAAATCTACTTGATCATGGTGGATGATGTTTTAGCTGTTGCTTTAGTTAGAGTTTCCATTGCTGTGAACAGACTCCATGACCAATGAAACTCTTACAAAGGATTTAACTGGCTTACAGATTCTCAGATCCAGTTCATTATCATGAAGGCAGAAGCATGACAGTATCCAGGGATGCATGGCAGTGGAAGAGCTGAGAGTTCTACATCTTTTTCTGAAGGCAAACAGAAGACTGGCTTCCAGGAAGTTAAGAGAAGGTTCTCAAAGCCCACCCCCACAGTGACACATTTCCTCCAACAAGGCCACTCCTCCCCACTGAGACCAGACAAGGAAGCCCTGTTGTGGATCTGATACCCTAGTTACGTTAAAGCTTTTGGGAAAGCCTCTGCTTCAGTTGTCGAGGGTGTCCAAGGGGAGACTGAGCTGCACATCTGCAGAACATGTGCTCTGGGCCTCATTCTAGCCCATGTATGACTTTGGTTTGTGGCTCCTGTCTTCAAGCATAACAGTATCATTAATAATGTCAGGAATTGGTACTTGCCCATGGGATGGGTCTCAAGGTGGGCCAGTTATTGGCCAGCCATTCGTTTAGTCTACACTCCATCTTTGTTTCTTCATTTTTTTTTTTAAAGAAGAGACAGAGTTTGAGTCAAAAGTTTTGTAGGTGGACCTCCACTGGGAGTCCCTTATGGCTATAGGAGGTGAACTCTTCAGGGTCCATGTCCCCATTATTAGGCATCTTGGTTAAGGTCACATGCATTGACTCCTGGGAGCCTATCCCATCTTAGATTTCTGGGACTTCCTAAAGATACCCCTCAGTCCCCACCCCAATCTTATGAAGATAATGAAGCAAAGAGATAAGGTAAAAGAGGGAGCAAATGGAAACAGGCAGAAAAAACTGAAGTGAGAAGAAAGTCGAGAGAGTGTACTTAATTCATAGAGGTATCTGTATGCTTCCCACTTGAGCATCCAAGTTATCATCAATATGTAAATTCATCTCTGTTTTACCCCGATGTCCCAATTTTGAAAGAGCTGTTGTTTGCCCTCCAGACTAACGTTCTGTGACAGAACAATGAACTGATCTCAGCTTTTAGGTGACTTTACCTGGATAGTAGATGACATATCATAACTCGAGCAAAGCCATTGCTATGGTCAATTAAGTGAATAATTATTCTGTTAAAAAGGCATTAATTGGTTTTAATGATGGACATTAATAGCTCTTTTGAAGCTGTAAGTTGGATCAATAGTTCATTTAAAAATACTCTACATATTTTTACATTAGATTTTATTAGATTTTTCTTAGTCAATATCCTTTGAACAAATTGATTTAGTAAAAGGTCTTGTTAGGAATTTAGTATATTTTTATATTACTCAAAATAATATTATAGTGAAAATTAAGTAACACAGTATCTTAAAACCCACCAATTGGGGAAATAATAGCATACAGTTTTAAAAGAGTAGAAAAGCTTTATTATATTGTATAAGTAATTTTTAAATATTTAAGTGTATATTAGTGAAAGTTTTTTTAAATAGCCCTGTTTCAAATACATTCACTCAAAATTATATTTCTTTTGAAATTCCATTAAAATAAATTTGAATTTATATATCATTTTACATAGAAAATAACCATTTTTATACATATGATACATTAAAACTAAAGACAATTTGGGCAATTCTTATTTTACACAATTGTAAAATTATTGAATTCTTTATAACTAGTTTTCACTAATATAAAAATGTTATTGCATTTAATTTCTTTATAGAAGTCCAACATATAGTTAAGATATAGATAGAGATTTTATATAGATATAGATATTTAGATTCAGAAGGTATTCAGTGATTGGGTACTGTGTGTTAAGGATTATACCAACATTTTCAGCACAGGCATCATTATCTTAACCAGCCCAGGAACCTGGTATGTTTATTTTGTTAGGTTATAAATTTCCTAGTAAAAATGTGTACGCTTAGAGAAATTCAAACTCTCATACACTCTCACTGTAACTCAGAAGGTGACAGAACTCAGAAGGTGGCAGACACCAGGGTTGGGACTTAATCTTTTGTCTCCAATATTGAGTGGTGTTCACTTGTCCCAAGCCGGTCATTCTCACCATTTCAAAATGCCAGGGTTTTTGATGAAATATAAGGAATGCAGCAAAAGGGACAGAAGGCTCTGGACTTGGAACTTGGCAGGGAGGTTGTTCTTGGGTGGAGGGAGGGGTAGAGAGGAGTTACAGGGAAAGCTCCGAGAGCACAATTACTTGCTGAACTGCAAGGCATGTACTTACCACACAAGGTCAAGGAAGTTGTTCAAAGGACGAAAACTCACAGCCGTTTTCAATCTGGAGACAACATCAAAGAGGTCTTTGTAAATTTTAATAGAATATTTGTAAATGACACTGGCTTGTCTTATCCCAACGTTCTGCTCCAAGGTGCTCAAAGTTTCTCTTCTTTAGATCTTTGCTTCTACATAAATTTACTATTGGTTTTGAAAGAATTCAAAGAAACCTCGTTAGAATTGCCATATGCCTTGGACTCTCATGTATACAGATTGAATACATAATTTGAAAACCTATACCTCAGAGTTCTCTGGAAGCTACAACTTTTAGAACATAATGTCTTGGGTCTCAGAACATACCATGCTAAAGATGCTCATACAGTAAAATCCATAAAAACATAAACACTCTGAACAACTTTGAAATCTGAAACATTCCTATTCCTGCTTGTTGTCCCTGTTTGAAGAAGTGATCCCAGCCTGTAAGTAGAAACTATATGTTTATATGTTTGTTTGGTTTGTGCTATATCTGTTATTACTGGGTACTAGCCCAGCTAAGAACAAAGAAAGTAGAGAGATTATTTCTATTCCCTTATTACTTGAAAGACTAGGTACTTAAGGCTCATCTTTATGTCTACTGCATATACTAGTACCTCATTTATTGAAAGCTTTTATTTTCATACTTTGTCAAATATTATCATTATTGCATTACATAGTTACTTTTCTACTGCCATAATAAGACAGTATGACCTAGAAATAAATTATTTCTAAGAAGAAATAATTTATTTGGAGCTTAAGGTTTCAAAGGATTGGAGTCACAATGGTGGAGCAAAGGCATGGTGGCAGAAACTGAGTTTACAAGTTGATGCACAAGTATAAGTCAGAAACAAAGACAGATAGACAGACAGAAACACACACATACACACACACACACACACACACACACACACAATAACGGAGATAGGGATGGAGGGAAGAATGGAGGGAGAAAAGGAGACAGACATATGCACACAAACAGAGAGAAAGAAACAGAGATAGAGATAGAATAGAGAGACACAGAGAGAGACAGAGAGAGAGAAAAAGAGAGAGGGAGGTTAGGTGAGGGAGGGAGGGAGAGAGAGAAAAAGAGAGAGGGAGGTTAGGTGAGGGAGGGAGGAGGGAGGGAGAGAGAGAGAGAGAGAGGGAGGGAGAGATAGAAGAGAAAGAAAATGGTATGGACTTTTTGAATCCTGATAGCCTAGGCCCAGTGACAAACCTCCTTCCCATTACACCTCAGAATCCTTTCCTTTCAAACAGTTCCACCAACTGGGAAGCAAGTATTCAAATATGTGAGCCTATGTGGGCCATCCTCATTCAAACCACCACACTATTTGATCATGGTGTTACTTTCTAACATGCCCTTTCCTTGTTAAAATTATTATCTTGTGTGTGTGTGTGTGTGTGTGTGTGTGTGTGTGTGTGTGTGTGAGATGTAACTGTTTTATCTTTGCTGTTGCTGCCCATATTTCTCTTCTGCTCTCTGCCCTCAGCTCCTCCTCTCCCTATGTACCTCACACTTCCTTGTCCTTTGTGTAGAATTATCAGCTCTGTTTTACCTCTGATCTTAAAACATCAACAGTAAAATCTCCATCGTTTTTTTAAAAATGTTTTAGGAGAACATCCCCTTAGAAATCAGATATTGTCCTCTCTTAATCTGAGTGAGTCGCCACTAAACAAATAGAGGCAGAGAAGGGTGGGTGGTGGGCTAAAGTGGAGGAGTAGAATGAGAAACAGGTAGTTATGATAGCAGTGTTTTAAAGAGATCTCTGTGGAGTGCTGTTCTCAGTTGTGATGTGGCTAGGACCTTCCTGAATTCTTAGTGTCTATAATTACTCTGTGAGTTCTGTGCATAATTAAGCTTATTAACATTCACTCGTGAAGAAGGAGGGAACACACAAATTCCCACTCCTCTCCTAACTTACACACTATATTAAATGAATGAAAGCCAGTATATAACATACATCTAACTATGTCTTAGAGTCCATCCCCTAAACCAGAAACTTTGATTAAAGTTGTTTTGCATATAAATTATTGTCCACTGATCCCAGGCAGTGAAGAACAAGTGTGGGAAAATATGGCTGGGGAACCCAGGGTTCCTCCCGCCATGCTGTGGGTAGTTGGCTGGGAACGATCTGGGTTCCTCCAGTTGGAAGTTAGGCCTGGCTGCTCATTAACTAAATGCCTCTCCACGGTTCCTCACTGCTCCTCATGGCGTGGTCCCAACACACGCGGAAGTCCTTGGGTTTCCAAAACTGGTTTATTGGCATGGCGGATGGTGGATGGATCTAGATTCATACCCCACAAAAACCCAGGCCATACCTGAGTTAAAAAAGGGGAGAGGGAAAAAGGGGGGAGGGGCTGAGAGGAATGTTTAGTCGGCTCCACCCTCTGGTCTTCAGGTACCTCATTAGTATGTAAATCTCTCAAGGGCCTGTTTATCACGCCCACCTGTGTACTGTGACTGAATGGTAAAGGTGGAACCGGAGATTAGGCCTCATGTCAGGAGCCTGGGTTCTGGGGACATAGCCGAAGCCACAGCCCAAGAACCAGGATACCCTTCCACGGCCCAACAAACAAGGAGTAGTGATCCTTAAGAGAGTGGCAAGGCAGCATAAGGTGTCTATCAGTGTCTGCCTCGATGAGTGGTTGGTCTTCAATTCTATATCACTTATTGAAGACCCAATGAAAGTATCTTAGAACTGTCTTCCAAAGGAATGCAAGACAAGGGCTCATCCATGTATTCTAACTCTAACAATCAAGAGTGGTCCTACAAGAAGTAACTCTTTTGCAGTTATGATGTGTACTAATATTTACAGAATATAAGATTAGGGTTCTGAAGGTGAGGCTAAGTAAGTAAGGCATTGGACCACATAAAACCACTCTCTTCACATTACTTAGCAAGATGTTAGACTTATAGGATTTGACATGAGATATGTGTCCTTTATTAAGTACTCAATGTCACCGAGACTTCTTTGATTTGTTGACCAACATATAGATCACTATAGGATGCTTATATACAAGAACAGTCTCCATTGCAGTTGGCCTCGTGGCTATAAATAACAGCATTGATTTCTGTCTCCATCAACACTGACTGATAGATTGACTGGCAATACTGTCTTGCTTAGTGAGAGAATGCCAAGAAAATGTTATGTGGTATGCTCTATCAAATCAATCATCCATCCTATAAATTCAGGTCATTCTAGCAGAACTGTGGGCAAGAAATGTAAATATGTATCTGTAGCAGGTGTCAGTTTTAATAAGGGCATATGAGTGCCTCAAGTGGAAGGACTCCATGCAATGGACTTGCTTCTAGGATGTTAAGAAGTTTTCTTGAGGAATGGAAGTTTGTTCTATGATCATTGCTAGATGTTACTGAGAGAAGTCTGGGGCTGCATCAATGGCATTATTTGCACAGCTTGGTAAAGGAAGCCCATGATGGTACCACATGCATAGCCTTCCTTCTATCACCTTGTCTGGGATTTTTACAATATGTTTACATGATGTGGCATTTCTTGCCCAGGTATTTTTTTCTTCCTGTCTATTCATGTAATCCCATATCTTATTACAGTACATCCAACCTGGAGATTTCTGTCATACCAGAAACTTTTATTTTACAGTTAATGAGTAGTACTATAGGAGAGAAGACTTGACTTCCTTTTCAAATCTGAGTGCTTATTGGGAGAGTTTCCCTTTCTTGTCTGAGATTCCACAGTATCTTCAACTACCGTGGCTACCTTCATCAAATCTAGGGTGAGGGTTTGACTTCCTAGAGAACACAGTAGCAGCTAGCTAGCCAACTTTCTCCATTGTAGATACCTTCCAAAATATGATATTTAGTTGGAATTATAGTCTTGAATGGTGATTGGTTTCACAGACTGCCTAATACCAGCTTCATGCTATTTTCCTAGCAGACTTGCTGTGTTCCCAGCTGTGACAGAATAAGAGAGTATTGAGGAGAACCCCCATGGCCTATTCATGTTTCATATTCCTTCTTCTGCCTCTTTATGAATCTTTTTTTAGATTCGTTTCTTACCTCTTCCCGCATGTCAATTTTTAGATGCAAAAGTACAAATGTTGGTCACATTGTCTTACCTGTTAAGAATGTACTCACTTGGAGACTAGGCTTTTGAACCATTTGCAGCCCAGCATTGTAGGCATAGTAAACCTTGGTGGGCAATGTGTATACCCAAACTAGGAATCTCCCTTTTCTTAAGAACATCTGTGCCCCCTAATAAAGATGCTCAACTCATATTAAACTTTCCATTCCCCAAATACCCATGTGACCCAATCCCCTATTTTCTGAAAACACTCTTAAAACCCTTAACTAAACCCACAGACTTGTCTCCTATAAGAAGACCCTGGCTCTGTCATCTCCATAGAGGTGAAGCACCATTCTGGGGAAGATTATTTTTCCTCAAATTGGTAAAAGTGCTGTCTTACTATGTTGAGGTCTTCATTTTGATGTTGCCTTGGTCAGTCTGAGTCTAAGAAGTTCTATATAAACTCTCAAGGAAGGCAACCATTCTTGCTTCTCCCTGTTTTGTTTCTGCTCCTGTGTGTTTTTCCTGCTTGTGGAACAACACTGTATACTATGCCTATTTGACACTGAAGTCCATTGTTTCAGAATGTACCTCTGAACTCAAAGTGCCGCTCACACTTGAGCAGGCAATTGTGGTATTCTTTGGAGAATGGCTCCTTTGAATGAAGCACAGAAAAACAAAAGGGAAGGAAAAGAGATCAGAATGGCTGGGTAGAGCACATGCTGTAGGGAGAAAAAGCAAGGGCTTCCATAGACGCTAGTATCTTTTATAACAAATTGGTTTGTCTCTAAATCATGGTTTTGCCCCTGATTTTTGTGCATTATATATTATATGGATGAGGCTAGCATGAGAATTTAATACTAAAATGGATAAGAAATGTTTTGGGAAGTGTCTTAATTTAAATTCAAGTATGTTTTTAATTTAGGGCGTAATTTTTTAAATGTAACAATTGAAAGGAGGTGAGGGAATTTCCATGAAGAAATTAGTTAATTAATAAACTATCCTTTGAGTAGCCAAGAGTGGCTTACATTTCTACCTATTCAAGTGGTCATAAAATCACTGTGAGATTGTCACAGTTTTCAGAAAGTCTGTACTGATTGGCCTTGACAATGACTTCCAGAGCTTCCACATTGTAAATAGGATCATGTAAGTGAAGTGACAGTTTTCACTGGCTTTGGAGAGAGCCTTTCCATCATTTAGTTCTGCCTTGGGATGTCATAATTCCCAATTCATTTAGGTCATGCCGCCTCACAGAAATTCACGTAATTAATTGTGATTGGTGGGGATTTGAGCATTCACTAGGATTTGCATTTTATTTCTGGCATTTAGAACATGATATCGGTATTGACAAATGGGCACTTTGGGCTTTGTAAAGGGAGAAGAAATACCGCAGAGAGACTAGATTTCCAAGCCTGATTTTATGTATATGGATTCTATATTTATGTCTCTTTATTGAGTTCACTTTCCAAAGGAAGTACTGTCGGGGATTTTTATACATCACATGTAATAGAAAACTGTTCTTGGTGAAAATGCAAGCAAATATTTTGGAAGCAAGAAAACATGACAAAGTTATTCCCAAAGACAGCTGGACAGATTCAAATGATTTTCTGCTAGTTCCTCATTCTTCAAGCAGCTCATAGAATTTTAAAACACCCAAATGGAAGAGAATAGAGACCAACCTCCGTGAGGTGACCTTCATCAGCAGGGTTGGCTTCACACTGCACAAAGCCAGCTTGCAGGTCTGTTTCTTTTTGATATCTGGTATAATATAGAAGCATGTTTCTTCAAAGGGGTTCTAAACAAAGGTGGCTTGTCCTTTCTCCTGCTCTTCTGGTCTCATGGAGTTTGAATCCTTACTGGGAACTGTATCCTGTGGTGACTTAATTTATAGTAAGAACAAGATGGCCTATTTGCATGCACTTGTATTTCTTAAGAGCACATTCTGTCAGTATCCAAGGTTACGTCATTATATATAAGATGAGCACTCACTATTTTATTCAGTGTTTGCTAATATATCATGTATGCTACCAAAGCATCAGAATGGAGAGTAGCCATAGTAAGTACAAACAAGTGGTCATTATTTTATGTGCATTTATGTGTATGCTTCTGCTAACAGTTCTCTATAAAATACGACAGAGGACTGCAGTCATCCCTTTATAAGCCTATGTTATCCTCTCAAATACTGGACAAGAAACCAGCTCTCAGTTATCAAGTAAGAAAGTTGTGAAACCAATTGTGTCAGTAATTTCATGTGTTTATATGTGCTTACTACACATTTAAAAAAATTTAATGCATCCTGATGTCCGGTGGGATTGACATTTCTGTGCAACCTGGAGTTCATTTTCCTCTACAATCTCATTCTATCAGAGTTGAGGTAAAATCTGCATTTCTACATAGGGAGTGTCAGAGCCTTCCAGGAAACATTTGTCTTCTTGAGGCATTCACCACTTCAGATAAACATTACTTACATCTAAAATCAACAAGAAAATAAAGTTAGAAAAGCAAGTGACATTTCATTTAAACATTATTTTGTTCAAATACATAAGAAATTTGCTGTTTTTAGAGACTACTTCTCCAGAGAATTTAAATGGGGACATATTTTTTTTTTAAAAAATAACTATATAGTTTTCAAGTTCCCCCCACGGGATTCATTAAAACAAAGGTGAATTAGTCTGATATAACTTGGCTTTGTGGAAGTTGGTAGATGAGAAATAATTTAGTATTGTTATTGGACTCTCTCTTCAATAATGCATTGTGACTCATGCAATAGTGGAAGTATTCAATGTGTTGCAAGTTGAATTTCAAAATATTTAAGAAGTAACTATGGTCAGATCATGGTTACAGAGGGCAAGCAGAATGAATGGAAAAGCGCAACACTGGGAGGAAGGGAGGGAGGAAGAAGGTGGGAGGACCCTCTAGAATGTACCAGAGACCTGGGAGGTGAGAGAATCTCAGGTTTCAAAGGGAGAGACCTTAGATGAAATGCCCAGCAGTGGGGAGAGGGAACTTGTAGAATCCATCTCCAGTAGAAAGACAGGGCATCAAGTGGAGGGTTGGGGCTGCCATCCCACAGTTAAAAACTCTGACCCAGAATTGTTCCTGTCTAAAAGAATTGCAGGGACAAAAACGGAGATGAGATCGAGGGAAAGGAGACTCAGTGACTAGCCCAAATTGGGATCCAGATCAAGGGGAGGCTCTAAGGCCTGACACTATTACTATGCTATGGCATGCTTACAGACAGGAGCCTAGCATGGCTGCCCTTCTAGGGGCCCAACAAGCAGTTAAAAGTGTCAGATGCAGATACTTACATCCAAACAATGGATTGGAGTCAGGGACCCTGGTGGTTGAATTAGGGAAAGGCTAGAAGAAGTTGAGGAGAAGGGTGACCTTATAGGAAGTCCAACAGTCTCAACAAAACTGGACCCCTTATATCTTAGAGACACTGACCCACCAATTAGGCAGCATACACTAGCTTGTCTGAGGCCCCTGACACATATACAGAGAAGGATTGCTTGTTCTGGCCACGGTGAAAGAGGAGGCATCTAATCCTAACTCTTTAGAGACTTGAGAATCCAGGGAGTGGAGAGGTTTGGTAGGCTGTTAGGAGTGAGTGTGGGGACATCTTCTTGGAGACAGGGGAAGAGGAATGGAATGAGGAACTGTCAGAGGGCAGAATGGAAGGGGATGACAACTAGACTGTAAAACAAGATTAAAGATAAGAAAGGAAGGAAGGAAAGAAGGAAGGAAGGAAGGAAGGAAGGAAGGAAGGAAAGAAGGAAGGAAGGAAAGAAAGAAGGAAGGATAGAAGGAAGGATAGAAGGAAGGAAGGATAGAAGGAA
>JANHMN010000021.1:42901851-42963854 GCA_030674055.1 Rhabdomys pumilio
GAAGGAAGGATAGAAGGAAGGAAGGATAGAAGGAAGGATAGAAGGAAGGAAGGATAGAAGGAATGAAGGATAGAAGGAAGGATAGAAGGAAGGAAGGAAGAATTCCTTCTATCTTAACAAGGAATTTGCTAGACTTACATCATCTTGTGACATACATGTTACAGTTAGCCAATCACTCACAAATGACCATTTAGTACAACAGTCAATTTGTGAGAAAAGGCACATGAAACCTAGGATTCTTTCATGCTGAATTTATTTACAGTGATGAAAGGATTTATCCGAGTTCAAAGTTCAAGGAAGCTAGTTCTTTTGAGATTATATATATATATATATATATATATATATATATATATATATATATATTTGGGTTGGAAAGGATAATGGTGCTAGAATTATAGGGCTCAGTATTCAAGATAATATAAAATATGATTTCCAGCATACAGTGATAAACTACAAAAGCACCTTGTGTTACTTTGTTCTAAGCCCCATCCTAAGGCCGCATGTCACAGGAGAGTCAGGATGTATTTCGTGCTGTCTCCATCCTGAAGCCTTTTAGCTCTGGTTATTAAATACTAGAAAATACTCAGTTTCTAGGTGGTTGCTTACAAAGCACAGGCAAGGAGCTGTATACCTCTGCCTGCTTTTCTGAGTTACTAAGTACCTACAAGCAGTTTGTATTGGCCCTTTCTTATGCTAGCTATACCCTGACAGCCAACTTGAGTACTAATTAGTAGGGTATAAGGGCTGTCCTAGAACCTCACAGAAAACCTCACTATGGACATATTTTGATCTTTGCATTCAAAGTATTAACTACAATATTTCAGTGAAAATACATCATTTTCAAACACAACATTTTAAAATGTCTTTGGAAGTTAGGAGAAGCTAGATATATTTAATCTAGAAAATTTGATTCTCCGGTTATGATGAACATCTTACTTTTGTATCTTAGTTTCATAAATTCATACAACCTATATTTCTTATGCTTTTCTTCTAGTAGGAAATTTTGATACATTTTATTATTATTATTTTTATATCATTGGCTTTAAATATTTAACAGTCTTTTATACTGAATGCTTTTGTTTTCTTTGCTTTTCTTCAAAATATGTTCTTGACATGATAAAAACTAATCTCTAATGTGTATATATATGTATATATATGCATATATATGCATATATTGATTAAATATATAAATGCAGTAAAAGATACTTCTTCTATGCAGTTGTAAAATAATAATCTATAACTATAACCAATTGTCTACCTTTAGCCCTTGACATAATGAGGTGATTAGATTTTTTTTAAAATATGAATCTTTTTTAAATATGAATAATTTAGGAGGATTTTAAGTAATATAACACACTTAGTCAAAAAAATTGTCCCAAACTTATATGGCATTAGGTTATAGTTATAGCATGGTGATACTGGATTCCATCAGTTTTCCTTCCCCCCACTGCTGTATTTCAGTACTGCTGGGTCTTTCAAATGAGTATAACATAGTCAGAAAGACACTAGATCTCTTCCATACCCGAACACCGAGAAAGCCACCTTGAGCCCTCTCCGTTTTCATCAAACCCATGAGATTGATCTTATCGATCACCATTTTATCATCTGTAGTTTTTTGCACATTAATCCTAATTTATATTTCATATTTCAACCACAGATTGAAATTTGAGCTATTTGCTTGTTCTTTGGACTCAGGCATTGCTGCGGCAACTCTCTTGTGCTCAGTGCAATGTACAACCTACCCCTGCTACCTCCTCTAACACTTGCTGTTTGAGTTGCAGCTGACAGAGAAGGTGCTTTTGGAAGGAAGTCTACTGCTTGTGCCATGTTTAAAAGAATACCAATTGTTTTACACAACAGAAATCTAATAAAACTCACGGCACTTGAATAAATTATTGTTATATTATTGTGCGTCTTTATGAACAAGGTAAAACACATGCTTTGAGCTTGTAGTCTCTGCATGCATGTAAAAGACACAAATGTACATGCATACTCTCATATTCGACTCATGTATGTTTTGCTTATATAAGTGCTGGGATCCATCGTTAAGTGTACCGTTCTCTTTGCTTGAGAGAACTGATTTTCGAAGCAATGATAGTGTCTATATATTTCAGTCCAGGGGCACATTGAGGAGATGGCTCAGCAAAAGGAATAGGAGAGAGGGAAATTGTTCTACATCAGTGGTTTTCATCACTGGCTTCATGTGAAGGTCACCTGGGGAGCTTTTAAAAATTAATGTCTGGACCCAATTTCAGACCAATTATTTTAGGTTCTCTAGTGGTAGGGCTGGAGTATTAGCAGTGTTTTACTTAAGAGCTCTCCAGATACTTCTAATTTGCAGACAGGGTTGAGGACTTCTGCTTTACCGTTGTATAACTTTACTTCAAGTACCTACAAATTTAACCCCTTCAACAGCAACATTCATGCTCAACTTGGCTCACTGACTCTGTATCTAATTTTACCACTGTTTTATTTTTTACTAAAACCTATTCAGCTAACACTTATTTAACAATGATGTGAGATTGTGTAGGCATTTGAAGAAAAGACATGAAAGAAGTAAAGCTCCTGCTGGGCTGGCTTTCAGAGGAAGACATACAATACACTAATTAACAAATACACACACAGTATGTCAGATGGTGACAAATTCTTAGAAGGAAAATAAAGCCATACATTCAAGTATCTCTTTGCAACTACTGTTGGCTGTCATCTCGTGACAAACACTTTCAATGTTAACCCGTCTAACATGGCTTAGCTGTCCCATTTAAAAAATTTTGGCAAGTGTAGTCACCCATTTATTCTTATCTAAACTCAAGTTAAAGTGAATTGACTTGTGCATCTCAATGTTTACTCTCTTATAGGCTACTCAGGATAGGGACTATTATCATAAGTGTGGTTTCTTAGAATTGTATCAATAGACTTATGGAATAGAGAGTTACCCCTCTACCTGTAAATGTATATGTGAAGACTGTTCTGCAATGTGATTATTTGTGGAACTTGAGAATTGTTTTATAGTTATTCCTTCTAAATTGAAACAATCCTTTCTGGGAGGGGGTGAGAGGCTCTGAGTACTCTGGAAGCTCACTAAACTTACAGCACTGAGCATGCTCAGAATGTTGCAAGACTCTTGTGGCCTCTCCAGAGAATATTCAAGCAAGCAGAGTTTTCTGGGGAAGAAGAGATTTATTGGAGAAGCTGTCTGTAAATTGAGGAGAGAGCTCTGGGACTGAGGCTTGTGTGAGTTATCACCAATATTGGGGTGGGATTTTTATTGGTATAGCTGCACTTGAGTTACCCATGTTCCTGAACTAACTTTGATAAACCCATTGGTTCTCTAAGAGAGACTTAGCAGAAATCATTTCTTTGTCATGCCTTCATAACTATCTGGGGTGAGTAGGCATTTGCTTATATTTTCACAGAAAAAATTTACACAACTGTAGCCCTAATCCAGTATGGGTGATGAATTTGTAAAAATTAACAGCAATGATGCATGTTTACAGAAAAAGCCATCAAACTAGAAGGGAAGAAGAAAGCAATTTCATTCTGAGGCATTAGACTAAAGTAGAGACTAAACCAGGGCATATCTTGACCTAGGACTCCTAGGTTTTATACTTGGGTAAAAACAAATTTTTGTTGTTCAAATTACCCATTTTGCAATTTTCATATGGTAATACCGCAGGCTAACTATACACATGGTCTATACCATCCGTGTATCTAATTCCTCTCACTAATCAGAGTTACCTTTTGGGATTTGGAAGATTTGGCATGTTTGGTTTCTTTCACTAAGTAAACACAACTTTTGAGACTTTGAATATTGTAAGTAAAGTTTCTATTAATATTTTCTTCAAATTTATTTTGTAGACATGTTTCCATTTGTTTTGGGTAAGTGCCCAGGTAGAAAAATCACTGTGTTTCATGGTAAATTATTTCTGAGACTCACCGAACAATTTGCATGTCACGTACCATGAAGAATGTTTCAATTAGTCTCAAAGGAACTCTTCAGAGTATAGTTCATGATCATCTTTAGTTCCCCATGGTGTATAGGGTTTCCAAATGACAGAGTTGTTGCACACACCCACCTCTGCCCTGTATGGATCAGAGTGCCTAGGGCTAGATCACAATTGTAGCAAAATTTCTTGGTTAGTGATGACTTTAATACTTTTGTTGCTCATTATCAAGTTGGAAGCCATTGAGTATATTTACCCTGTCACCTCAAACACCTAGAAATTGAGGAAGATGTTCAATGCCTCTGTTTTCAGGTACTGGTAGTCTCTGTTAGTTGAGAATTACTTGAAATTCTAGGGGATACTCAGCATATTGTGTTGAAACTCACACAGTGGTTAATATTTCTGAACAGAGAGATGAAAAAGGCTGATGCTTGCCCACTGCTCACTGTATTGCCCTCCCATAGTCCCAGCTGAGTATCTATTGACTATTACAGACATGAAAAATTAAAAGCTTCCTATTTTAAGAAGAGAAAGGACCACTTAAGAGGATCAAAGGTGGGGTCAATTTTTACAGGTCACATAGAGAGAGGACTGGTTCATATTACTATCAATGATACTACAATTTGGAATGCACGGTACAATTTTTAAAGTACGTTGTAAAGCATTACCTCTACAGAGAAACAAAATTCATCCTAAACCAATAAACTCTCTAGTTTACTAAACAAAAGTGAAGAGCCAGGCTAGAAAAGATATATTCTGTAATGTGTCCATACTCAGGGGAAGAGGTTGAGGAAAGAATGCATAGTTCAATAAGGGTTCCAAGGCAGAAACAATGACCCATAATTTTCTCATTGCCAATTATCAATCGAGAGACTTAAAATTACATGCATTATACTATCAACAGATAGAGATATAAGCATAGCTTATACTATATTTTGTATGTTCAAAATGGCAGAAGACTGACCGATATAAAATAGTATTGACTTGTGGAGGTAAGGACTATAATTTCTGAAATAGTAATAGTACAACAACTACTACTAACTACTAACTACTACTACTACTACTACTACTACTACTACTACTACTACTAAATATTGGAAGGGATTTGCAAAATCCAACCATTACACAGAGAGTACAAGGTTGAAAAACTCAGAAACAGATTAAAGAAAAGTCTGAAATGAAAGAGATTAAAAATAAACAGGAAATCTCTATATTGCATATATTATTTTAAGCAGTTTATATATATATGCTTTACTATATACTAAGAAAATACTGTGAGGTACCATCATCATCCTCATTTTATAGACAAATAATATGAGACAGAGGAATCTGAGCCATCAGTGAGGATGATCAGGCTACAGGTAAGGGCTATACTGACAGCTGGTTCCAGATATTTGTACTTAATACTCCATTAAAAGTAGAATCAAAAAAAAAGTAGAATCAGTGAAAGGAGAGAATAATTTACGATAGAACACAGAACTGTTAGATTTAAATTCCAAAGCCACCGAGTAATCAACAAACATATTACAGTGTGCTGCCACGAAACAGGAATTATCAAAATTGGCTATCTGTCCTGAGTTCTGGGTTAATTTCTCAACACTCCATTCTGATTCCCAAACTCTTTTGAAAGGATAGAATTAAAAGAAATGTTTTCAAAATAATAGATTTTTTTAGTTTTATTGACTCTTATTTGTATTGGTTCTTTATATTTTTAAAAATAGAATTACTACAAAATGGTGATACATCCAAGAACAGGAACAGCAATAGATAAATGATATTTCTCACTCACATCATTCCAATAGCCATCCCCCATGTTTGGATGTCTGGATAGATCTTCTTGGGTTGTTACCACTGTTATTGATGCTACGCCCTATGTACATAGGCATGTGTTTGTTATTGATACTATACCGTATGTACATATGCATGCATTTTTTCAGGGTACATGAGCAGAATAAAATTGCTTATCCTATTTCCTGAACGTCCTTGAGTTTATTTGACAATGCCATCCTGTTTTCTAAAGCTGTTTTTATCAATTTCTACTTTCACGGTGTGTAAGAATTCCTATTGACCCTCATTCTCTACGAAACAGTATTTTCTTGTTTGCAGATTATTTCCACTTCAGTGGGTATGAGAGAATATATAACTGTGGCTTATATGTGCATAGTGCCTCATATCACTGCTGTATCCCTAAATCCTACAACAGTTTATAGAGAAATTCCAGTGGCATACATAGAGTACATTCTGAGGCTAGATGGACACTTGCTCAGGTCTCAGGATTGGTTAAAAAGATTCTGATGATGTGGTTAATAACAATGGACTATTAAAGAAATGGGATGAGAAATTAGGGACTAATTTGGAGACTATTTTTGTATGTAGGGAAATTAGTATTTTAAGAATTACAAAGCTATCCTGTCATTTAAAAGGTACTGCAGTCAAGCCAGTAAAAAGTATCCATTGTTTCTTTACACAACTGACTTTCAACATTCAATCAAGGTTTTAGCATCAATTATTTTGATTTCCATAGTAGACAAAAGAGCAATTATTTGTAATATTTCAAAACTTGGCAAGAAAACATAAAAAATTGTATGTTTTTCTATCTGTATGTGTGCATATCTGTGTATGTATATGTGTGTGTGTACAAATGTGTACCTGTGAGTATACATGTGTGTGTGCGTATGTCTTTGGTGTATGTATGTGTCTGTATATATGTATGTATATGTGTGTGAATGTATGTATGTGCATGTGAATGTCTATGGTACATATCGTGTTTTAGCCACCACTGATATTACCAATGAATTTTTTTTTTTTTGGTTAAGATTGCATACTGTGAAAAGATGTGTAATTTGTAAGAAATTATTCTTGATAAATTACATTTTATATTTAAGGAAAGATGGAGACACTGGTATTGTACACTTTGGTAAAGGATTTTATTACAAAGTGTCTTTAAAATTAGGAAAAAAACACAAAGAAAATAAAACAAAAAAACTTGAGGCCATAATAAAACTTACAAAGCAGTTTCATAATTACCAGCAGATGAATCAATGTTTATGTACTGAACATGTTATCCCTTGATTGTGCAAAACAGCTATGTGTGTGTGTGTGTGTGTGTGTGTGTGTATGCTGTGTGTGTATGATTGTGTGTTTGTGTATATATGTGTCTGTAAGTGTATGTGTGTGCGTGTGTATACTGTGTGTGTATATGTGTGTGCTGTGTGTTTGTGTGTATATGTGTGTCTGTAAGTGTATGTGCATGCATGCGTGTGTGTGTATGTATGTGTATGTATGCCTATCTCTTTTTTCAGTGAAGAACTATACAGATTTTGCTTTAATTTTGTGATGCTTCCTGGGCATTCCAGAATCTAGTATGTCATCCAAGTTGTCACATTTTCAAAGATATTCCTATTTTCTTATTAAGCAAATAATGGTTTATGAGTTTGATACTACCATTTGTAGTCATTGAAAATGAAATTCTTCAAATATATAGTGCTTGCTCATGCATGCTGTTAAAAGTGATGATCTTTCAATATTTAGGTAACCGCTTGTTATTCACTTAGAAAATGATTGTTTTTGGCATAAGAGTAACATATATATATATGACTGAAGGATCGAGCATGAGAAATCTAGTAAATGCAAATGAACACATTTGTAAACTTGTACATAAGTATAATTAGTTCATTAATTTCATTATTATTGGGAAAGTGACTCTGAAATTCAGAAATTAAGCCATGGAAGCTACAAAGAAAAAACTGACAAAGTTCATATTTTTATTCATGTATTTATCCAGTTCTTAGTTTCTTATGAATTAAAATAGTTCGTATTATATGCAGAGTTTAATATGAAGTGTGTTATTGGCTTGGTTCTATGTGTTGAAATTTCAACCCTATATCCCTCAGTGTTTAAAATCATTGGGACCGCAGTGAGTTCAACTGAGTTAAACTCATGCTAGTATAGATAGTCCATCTACATGAGTGCAATACAATTTATTGTTTCCATGTAGTGTTATGCATTCTGTTATGGATATCAAGACCCTGCCATACTTTAATAGTGCTGGTTTGCTTATCTTTTCAAGGCACACCTTAACACTAATATCATGAAGTAAGTAAGTACCAGAAAATGAGAGCCAGCTGGTGACCAAAATCTTTTATAGCACCTTGAGATAGTAACTGACCCCTGAGATACCTTGACTTTCAGCTTCTAGTTCCCAGACCAATATCAATGTTTTTAGTTCTAAGATGAATTATTTTTTAGACTTCTGTTATGGCCTTTCTCTTGGCTAACTAATGCAGAAAGGCTTTAAACTATAAAGAATTCCTTGGGAGCTACAAATATATAATTAAAATAAAGTTCAACATAGGTCATAGCTTACTAGAAGAGTGCAAAGGAAGTCCTGGGGTATGAGGGAAGGAATGAATATATGGAAATTGATGTCATCTCTCTCCAGATTACCCAAGATTTTAGCTAGAGGCACATAGACAATGGATGCTTTGATGTTAGGTAATTATATTCTAAGAAACCATTTTCTTCTACTTTCTAGGTTAAAACAAAACTTAATTAAAACTTAATGTGTGGTCCCACTGGCAGCATGTTTGCTGCCCTTTGTGTGGCATACATTCTATTTGATTCCTAGGTCTTGTAACATCCCGGAACACTGTCCTTTCTTCTTTTTCCTCTTGGTCTTCTGTAACTTTAAAATCGTGTTACCTTGATGATTTTTATGTGTCTTTAAAAGCTGACACATGTGAACCCCAACATAGATTACATGTGAGCATCCAGTGACACTCTCCCACATGCACTGCAGCTGACATATGTGTTGTTTTCTGTCCACTTGAAGTTTATATTCTTTAAACAAAGAAGTATATTAAACCAGGGCCAATAGATAAAGCTCACACCACATGAAAATTCAAATTCATGGTGCTACCATGTAAGAGGAAAAGAGATCTTCTAGATAATCTACAGGGCTAGAAAAGGGAAAACCAAATTAGAAAATTCTGGCTGTTACTGGTAAAAATTGCATAGTAATGAGAAGGAAATATATCAATTAAAAAATATATATATTTTTGACCTAAAACATATAAACACACATCTTTGGATGTTTTGTTTGAATGTTTTTTGTGACTGGAATTTAGCATCATCCTTTTGACATAAAGCATACTTCCATAGCTGTATCTCTGATTGCTAGATTAAGCAAATATTTACCAGTACAGACCTATAAACATATAGAGAAGACATTGATAGTCTGGATATGTGTGACTTTTCTCTTTAGTCTTTTATCATCATAAACCAGTAACTGTTTTTAGATATAAATCCCCTTTGTCAACTCTTTCTATATTATTTAGATTAGATTTTACAGAAATAGCACTCTTTTCTTTTATACTATTATGTAGGTTTTGGTAAATTTGTTTACATATTCAGATTAAATCAATTTGTAGAAGCAGATTCAGAACTAAAGCTCTTGAATTACTATTAGAAATAAGTAGTAGTGATAGGAAATTGTCTAATGTTCATTAGAGGCAATTGTTTTCTGAACATCAAACTTCACAGGAGAAACAAGTGGTATTATTTATGCTGTGAGGTAAATTGACAGAGTTATTAAAAGTATGCTAGCTAGTGTTTCCAAAGTTCTGAAGTGTAAGGGGGAAAGAAATTGTGAGCACAGAAGCTTGAAAAAACTCTATAGTTAGTGGATAATTATGAGTTAAATAGTATTGTGCTCTACACATTGGGGTTATATCAGGGAAGGAAATAAATAGTTTCTCAAGCAATTAGCATTTGCAATAAACAAATAGGTAGTTTGTTATCAGGATGAATATTGGAAAGCAACAGGGTAAGGAAAGAGGAAATAATTGTTAATTAAAGCAAGGTTGTTCATGAGGACCTCTGTGATAAGCTGGTCTTTGAGTGCAGGCATGCTAAAACTACTGTGAAATCCCCAAGGGTACCTGAGAAAGACTACCCCAGGCTAGCCCAGGAGGTACTTAGTATAGACAAAGAAAGGGATCAGTGGGGAGACAGAAGTAACAGTATGGAGGAGAAGGAATTTGGAGAAGTGTTTATAAAGGCTGGAAATGAGTGTGAAGAATCTCTGAGACTCTACAGAAAGGTGGTGTTCGTGGTAGGGATTTAAGAGTAGAAACATAATGTGGGGTAGGCCAATACTCACTGTTATGTGGGAGCAGGAACCAGCAACATCGGGACATATGTTTACAGACCTGCTGTTGCAAGGCCAGGACTTGACACCACATACTCATATATATTATAGAGGCACCTGCTTCTTCCCCCAAAATTGAACCTACTTTGGGTTCATGAATGCTAGCTGCTGAATGTATCATCCTACAATTGGCCCCTGGCTTATTATGACCTTGTATGACAGACACCACAACCTGCTTGCTTGTGTCCCCATCCACTGTAACTATAATTCTAAAGTGTCACCTCACATCTAGCAGATTCCCATGGTCTATTAAATCTTCAATTACCTTCCAAAGTGAAGCTTTAAAAAATAAGTTTCCTAAATTGCGTTTTATCTCCCTGTTTGAAAGCTTTCTCCGCTTGTTCATTATTTTATTCCAATAGAAAGATGAAATCTTCAGATGGTCCACAAAGCACTTGGAGGTTTTGTTCCTTCTTATTCACCATTTTCCCAAGACTCTTTTCTTCTTCTTCTGTACGCAACTATTCTTTGATTACCTTTTCTTTTGTTATATTACCTAGGATCTTTTCTGACTTAAGATCTTTTCTGAATTATCAGGAAATAGCCAACCGTCTCTTGTCCTTCTTTCTTATTCTTACTCTTAGAAAGTTAGTATGGCTCTTATCAAACTGTAACAATATCTGGTTCAGATCTGCATCCATTTATATTTATTCTACAGCACACATTCTGACCCCTCCAGACCATCCCTCCAAATGGGTTGTTCCTATTCCACTCCCAGAATTGGCTGATTGATGGCAATATGCTATTACTCAATAAATATGATAATTAATGAAGTAGTCATTATTTTTATTTTGAATCAGTAGCCTTTATCGATAAAATTTGTTTCCTCTGTGGCCAAGAGAATTTCCAATGATGTTTGGTAGCAGCAATCTTTTTATCCTTAAAGGCTCTTGTGTGAGGAATTCAATATAAAATATCGTCCTGAATTCAATATTAGCATAGGCAGGGTAAAATAATGCAAGGATAAAATTGAGGATCACACACCATATTTTTATCTTCCTCATCAGAACACTAGAGTAGGAAGGAAGCAGACAAGCTTCGCCCTTTAGTTTTCTTATAAAATGATACCTACTCATGAACCTATGTACTGTTTTAAATTGTTGACCATTCCTTATTGTTTAAAATTGTCATCTTTCTCATTCTTATTGTTTTGATTTATATTATTTGATCTGCTTTATTTCATTGGGTTAACACATATGAATATTGCCTATGTATGTTGTGTGCGTGTGTACTATGCCACTGTATCTATACACCTGTGTGTTGCACATACATTTTTCTTCTATAACTACATTCTGTGATCCTACCAGCTTTTGTGCCCTTCACTTTGTTAGTTACTCATTATAATCACTTATGAACCTCTGAATGCAGAGTGAGTCTCGGAACTGAGGAAGGCAGTGTGATTAATGAATGAAGACTTCTGTATGGTCTAGGATTTTTATTTTTTTTCTTATATTTATTGTGTAAGCCAAGCTGTAAAGTTGAGAGAGTTTTGGAGTGGCTTATGAAATATTCATTGTAATATGTTATGAAGCAAACTATGGATGTATTTGTGGAAGGAGAGAATTTGGTAGCTGGATAAAAGCAGTTTAAGTCTCTGAGAACATAAAAACAAAATAAGAAGAACTAGTTCCCAGGACCATCCTACTGAAGAAAATCAAAATATAGCCTTCAGTAGCCTTTGGTAAATCTTCACTATTTATATCTTTTTAAAAATTTTTAATTTTAAGTGTTGTGAAATTTAACATGTGATACTAATAGTACTTGAAAGCAGAATTGCATTCTGTAACTTCTTAAATACATGATGAATTAATACTAATATAGTTTAATCTCATTTATCTAACAGCCCATTATGAGGTGAATTGTTTAACATCTTCTTGTTATTAAATTTCTGTTGGTGTATAGTCTGCTCTTTAATTTTGATTTCCTCCGATGGTAGGTTTATCTCTACTAGGAATATACTATGCCTTACTTAGTAGTGATCAACCCGTGTATGCTAAATTAATTAAACATTCTTCTGGGATGAATGGATTGAGTGAGCATTTGAAAAGCATTGGAAAATGTCAGACATTCGAACTGAGCACAAGCAGGTTCAGCTACACTGGTCTCACACTGATAGATATTTGTCCTTGCCTGGTAGGAAGGGCTATTCAGAAAATGCCACAAGGTCACCCAGTAAGCAATTCAGACAGAGGTAGCAGGGGAATAAAATGACTTAATCATTTAAAGAGGCAGAGTTTGATGATTTTTGTGGTTTCTTTAAGGAAAATTTATTTTATGATTTTTTTTCCTCTGCTAGTAGAAAATGATAAAAAAGAAACATTGCAGTTTCATTTTATTGGTACGTCTCTCATTATTTCAGTAAAAGAGTCAGGGCCAGATCTAAATTTAGAATAATATATGTGAGATTATAACTTGTTCCTTAGTAAATTTGTGACCTCTGTGTCACAAAGGGGAAGAAATGTGGAACACAGGCTATTCAAGCCTGAATTAAAGAAGTCCTGTTCATGGACATGGTGGGAAAGGCTGTTCAGTACAGAGTATAAATTTGTAGATGAGGGCTTGCCATTCATCTTCTTGCTTTTTTTCTTCTCATACATTTTTTTATTTTTATGCCAGAAAAAATGCTTTCAAACTTCCACCTGGAAATTAGTCTCTCATATAAGAGCTTGAGTAGCAACTATAAGATAAAATGATCCGTCAACATGGACTCACTTGTGTCTTCAGCACATATTAAATAAGATAGGTATCTATATACTAGTAATATTTCATATACTCACAAGTTGCTCTCTTTTTATTGGTTGTTAAAAGTTTCAAACCAATTAATGGCTTTACTATAGCCCTTTTACATGTACATTTTTTTTTTTATCCAGTCCCCTTCCCTGTTGGGCCTGGAAGGGTATCCTGCTTCTTGGGTTGTGAGTTTGGCCAAGCCCCCAGAACCCAGGCTCCTGACAGGAGGTCTAATCTCCATTCAACCTGCACCCTTCAGTCACATAGGACACATGTGGAGGGCATGATAAACAGGCCTCAGGCCCTAGAGAGATTTACATACTAACGAGGTACCTGAAGGCCAGAGGGTGGAGCCAAATAAGCATTCCTCCCCAACCCTCCTCCTCTTTCCCTCCCTATTTAACTCAGGTCTGCCCTGGGTTTTTGCAAGGTGCATCCAGATCCACCCACTATCCGCCATGCCAATAAACCGGTTTTGGAAACCCAAGGACTTCCTCGTGTGTTGGGGCCCCACAGTGAGGAGCCCTGGAGAGGCCTTTAGTGAGCAGCCAGGCCTAACTCCCACCTGGAGGGACTCTCTGAGTTCCCCAGCCATTTTTACCTACACTTTCGCTTTGCCTTTTCCCTTTCTACAATATGTCATATTTGTCTTTCTTAATCAAGCATATTTAGGACAACATATGATTCCCAGTTTCACCCATTTCTTACAAGTGTCATGATTTAATTTCTTTCTTTACAGTTGAATAAACTTCCGTTGTACGCGTATACCACCATTTCATCATCTAATCATGTGCTGATGAGCTATTAAGATGGCAATGATGAATACAGAGGCAATAATCATGGACTATTAGCTCTGCTGTAGGACTTAGAGCCCTCTGGGTATGGGTACACAAGTGGGAAGAGCAAGCCGTTTCTCTTTTCGTGTGATTGTGAAACCTTCACTCTGACTTTCAGAGCAACTACACTAGATCACATTCCCACCCGAATTATACAGGATTTGGCTTTTCACAGATTCCCCACGGGTACCTGTTTATGCTGGTTTTCTTGATGCTCTCTCTACTCTGAATGTATGATGAAATCTCAAAGTAGTTTTTATCTTCGTTGCCTTGATTGCCGATGATATATCATACTGTTGTAAATATCATTGGCCATCTGTATTTCTTCTTTAAGAGCAATTCCTTCAGTCTATTAGCCTATCCGTTAGGTTGAAGATTTGGGGTTTGAGGATTCAGATTTTGTGTGTTCCAGATATCAACCACACCGAGAACACTGTTAGGAGTGTTCTCCGGGGCTTGTTTCTTTTGCAATGCCGAAGCATTTTAGCTTAAGGCAATCCCATTAGTCACTTCTTGAGGTTATCTGCTGTGCTGTTGGAGACCTGTTCAGAAAGGCTTTGCGTGTGTACCTATCTTGAGGTGACTTCCTTCTGCTTCCCCTGTTAACAACCGTCATACATTTTGATTTGTTTACAGTGTTAGAATGGGTATAACTGCATTATTGTACAGGCAAATATCCGTTTATCCCAAGCAACTTTTGCGAACAAGATTTTCACTTTTCTAATGGATAGTTTTAACATTATAGTCAAAATTTAGAAGTTTGTAGATGTGCGGATTAATTTATCAGTTTTCTGTTTTGGTAAATCAACCTCCATTATACACGTGTCCCTTTCTGTGGTGGTAGAACACCATTGTGTTTATTATGGCTCTGTAGTATAATTTGAGAACAGTTGTTTGAATTTTTTTTTTCCCGAGACAGGGTTTCTCTGTGTAGTCCTGGCTGTCCTGGAACTCACTCTGCAGACCAGGCTGACCTCAAACTCAGAAATCCGCCTGTCTCTGCCTCCCAAGTGCTGGGATTAAAGGCGTGTGCCACCACCGCCTAGCGAAGCGAAATATCTTCTTTACTAAGTATCTTTTTGGCATTTCTTTAGTGAGTTGTGTTTATCTCTTACAGCTTTTAATTGTTCTTTGTCTTGAATTGTTGATGTTGTGTTGATGATTTGTTATTGAGATATTCTTCCCTGATCATGTCTGTTTGGGTTTTGAAGTCCTCTGGAGTGTAGGTGTCAATTTCTTCTATAAATTTAAGATATTTTTTATTATAATTTCATTGGGTACTTTGTCTCTGATTTTCACTTTATTGCAGTTTCTTTTTCTACGTAGCAGATTCTTGGGTTTGCTTTTTTGAATGAATATCAAAATTCTTGAAAGCTTTGTTCATGCTCATTACTTTTTTTTTATAAATAAAGAATATCTTATCTTTTTGAAGCTCTTCTTCTGCTGGGTTCTGTCTGTTGGTGATGCTTCTTAGCATGCTTAAACTTACCTGAGTCTTTATGTACAGCATTTTTGTTTGTTTCTTTTAGAGATCCTTGATTTTCTTGCTGATTTATTTCTGCCACAAATTTGAATTTCATCTCCAAATTTTTGGCGATTTATTTACTTTGGAATATCCTCACTTAAGGACTGACTTGACTTCATAACTTCATTAATCTGAGTTTTTTTATATGGTCTTTGATTCTCTTTAAAGTAGGACTCTGAAATGTTTATCTGGCAAGTCAGCGACCTCAGCATCTTTGGTTTCTGTCATTGAGAATTTGGAAACATGTGGAAATTTTTTCTTATTTATTTTGAAAAAAAATTACTTTAAAAAGTTTTGAATATCACACAAAATGTTTTGATCATATTCACCCTAATAATTCTTCCAAGATCCACCTAGTCATATACACTGAACATTTGTGCCTTGTAAAGCCCTCCTAAACCAATTTGTACTGCTCAAAATATTCTTGGATGTGTGTTCTTTCATTGGAACACGGTTGAATTACCAGGGGCTACATCCCTAGAGAAAATGACCTTCATTACCAAGCACCTATTGACTTTTCTCATATTCTATGCATCTCTTTGTATGAGTGTGTCATTTGCTTTTAATTTACTCATTTCCTAGTCTTTTAATTTTGTGAGTCCTATTGGTGAGCAGGCTGCCTTCCTGCTTGCTTTCCCATTTCTTTCCTTCCTTCGCTCTTTCCTTTTCTGTTCCTCCATTTTTCATGTGTTTTATGCTGTATCAAACCATTGATCATATATCTGCAGTGTACTTTTATAGTACAATTTTGAAGTTACTAGAAAAAAAGACAATTATTTACTGGCTTCTGGGATGCCCTTGTATCCTTCCTAGGAATCTTTGATGATTACCAATTCACAGAGTGGCAGAGGTTGCCTAGGAGTTTCAGGATATATGTTAAACATATTATCCCAAAAGATTCCAAACCTGGTCTTGTCTTTCAAAGCTATGTGCTGAAGATTTGCAGTCACAGTAGGCAGTGTTTCATGTCATATACACTCATATCATATAAGTTTGTATGGTCATTCAAGCGCAGGAGAGACAATTTCAACAAATACATTGACTTTTGAACATGTATTAGATTGTTTACCTCATTGAGTAGAATCTTTGATCAGTTGCCTGCTTCTCTTTTCTTCATAGACAGAAGTTTCACCATCCCTTCTCTGCACATGGCTTTCTAAGGCTTTATTCAGCATCAATTTCTTGAGTTTTCCAGAGACTATATCTTGTTACAAACCTACATATTACTCCAATTTCTATTTTTAGTGAAGATGTTACTTTTAATGAGTTATTTTTATTTTTTATGATGTGTTTGTTAGTCTATGTGTGGATATGTGCAGATGCCTGTGGAGACTAAAAATATGGTCCTTTGCAAGAGCATGTATCTCCTTAGTTGCTGAGGGGTCTATCCAGGACCCACTTGTTTGTCAAAACTTCATGTGTTGGAGCTCCATACAACCCCAGTTCACATATAGGCCATGCAGGCCTCAGATCATGATTTTCCAGTGACAGCTTTCTAAGTGCATGGATTAAAAGCGTGTACAACCTCATATGACTTGTATTTACTAATCTTTACTATCATTGCTATTTTCTACTTATCTTTGATAATAAATGCTTTAATTCTAGATAGCCACTGAATTATTATGCTATATGAACTCATAGACTCAGTGTACTTCTTATTCTGATTAGTCGAACCTCATATCAAGATGTTTGCTTGATGGTGCATGAGGTGTTCGATAGAACATATTTTTGAAAAAAGAAAAAAGATGATTGCCATGGGGGAAATGACACATTGGTGCTTGCCGTGATGAGCTCATTCTGGACTATAAAATACCGTGGGAGTTCTAGAAATGTACATACAGCTTGCATATTGATCTGTGCCAGCAGTATATTCATTCTTTTCCTAGAACCAGAAGTTGATAACACATCTCCCTACTGGCATGAGTTCTATTACCTTCTTTTAATTTTCTCCCATATGTCATTTGCCCTTTCAAACATCACTTCTTTTATGTTTTAGAGTATGACATTTTCAGTAAGCAGGTCAGCCATATATCAGAAAATGCCTTTAGCTGAATAAAATTTCTTCCAGAAAGTAGAAGAATTGAAGTTCTTTATACTCCCTTATAACACTACAGGACCAAGATTCACAGACTCCATAATTCTTTCATCAGGTAAAAGATCCTCTGGTCCTATAACCAGGCTTTTAAATACAGGATATTATTCCTAAGCACATATTCAGCTCCATTTTCGAGATCAAGAATGCTCACTATATCTCATCATAATTTCAAGGTCTAATTATGATATTTTTGGTGAATTTGAAGGCATGTGTAAGACAGCATAGGAAAGCAGGCCATTAAACTCAGCAGAGGCTTAATTTTAAGTCATGAATCCATCAGGAACTCCATACCCATCATGCACAGGGTTATCACAACCAAGTCACGTAACCCGGGAACACAAAATTTACTCACTTTAAGAAGGAAGAAATCATGTGTTCGATATAAGTGTCCTGCACGCAAAAGACAAACAAACAAGTCCTAGTATGGGGTCATAGCACTTTGAAGTGTTCCCCACTATTATCTCAGTTATTGTAATATGAATTCTTATATTGTTTCTAAGCCTTCTCTCTGCAATAGATCATGTCAATGATTTTCATCCTTTTATTCATTTATTTTATTCATTTATTTTATTCATTTATTCTCCTAGCAAGGGTCGAGAAAGCTGCCTTAGAAACTAAGATAAGCAATGCTTGTAAAAGGCCAAGACTTTCTTCCTAATGTGACTCAGCTCTTAACTGTTGAGAGAAGTAAGAATAAGGGCATTCATAACAAACCATAATCAACACTTTCTTCAACATTCCACAGAATCACAATCATGGACTCAGCTCTTTCCTTCTGATTACCCTGGCTTCCTAGCACAGCCTCTTTGCAGGCCTTGTGAGAAATGTGTCCTCATTTCTTATGTTGACTTTTACGTCTTCCTTTTCTTCTCCTCCTTTTCCTCCTTCTCCACCCTGTCCTCTTCATACTCACCACCCACTTTTCCTCTTTTTTTCTCTTTCCTCCTTCACTGTCTCCTTCCCTCCTCTCTCTTTTTGTCTTGTCAGTCAAGGTTTCTCTATGTAGTCTTGGCTAGCTTTGTACTTGCTTATGCAACCCAATCTGATGTCAAACTTACCAGAATCCTCCAGCCTCAGTTTCCCAAATGATGGGATTTACAGGTATGTGCACAGACACCAAGCTCTTTTACCGTTCCTGAAAATCACTCAGAAATATACATTGAGTTTTATTAGTAAATAGTGTAACTCACACAGACAAGAGGAATCCTAGAGTTATAGAAACTGTTGGTAAGTACAGTCAAACTACGGGATCATCCTGGGCTCATTTTTAAAAGCATCGTTACAGAAGCATAATTTGAAATCATTGAACAGTTATTGCTGACAGTGTGAAGATGTTGTAATGTATCTGTACTGATGCAGTTCTCACACCTTCCCAATATTAAGCATGCTCACCAGAGTCTTAATTCATTTCTTCCATACTTTTATTCTTCCTACCTTCCCTTCTGCTCTCTTTTATCCCCACTTAGCTTAGGGTATTAAGATTATTTTTTACTTTCTGTTGTTTTATTTGAATTGAATTTCCAATATGTACCTTCAGCAGTTGTTTATGATCACTAACTGCATTCCAAGGTGCAGGTAGGTATGCCACGGTTTGCTTGACGGTGCTGCCTTTCCACCTTTTGGTGATAGGAAACCAAATTTTGATAAAGAAAGCTGCTATTAATAGTAATTGCTTACTTCATATAGGCAGAGCATTTTGTTTCTTTGGGGGAAAAGGTCGAAGTACAGTGTGATAGATAAGTAGGTAACTGTAGGTACAGGTTTAGTTTTTGAGGAGGTTGTATATAACATTTCCCAAGCCAAATTGTCAGCTCTTTGCACTCACCTCAGTGTGTAAGTGCCCAGCAGGTCTGTGTCCTCTGCAAACCATTGTGTAGTCACTTGAGTGCTAGTTATTCTGTAAACAAATTGTAATTCATTATAGGGTTTTAATTTGCTTTTTTTCTAATGGCTAACAATATAGAGTCACTTCTAAGTGAATTAACAAATCACTACATGTGATTTGTAAAGCAGCTTTTAACATCTTCTCTCTGTTTAAAATACATGCTTCTTCAAAGTTCTGTTTTGTTCCAAATTTCTGTTCTCTTAGTACAGATCCTATATTAGATTGTGTGAATGTAATTATTCCATACCAATTTTGTCTTATATATGTGCTTTCTGAAAAGTAATAATGATGATGATGATAACAACAACTTTGGTGAGTTATAAATTAATATTCTGCTATATTTAATATTCTCCTATATTTAATTTTTAATTTATTCAATATACACTTTTTATATACAGTATAGTTTGATTATTTTTTCCTTCCCTAAGTATTCCCAGCTTCTCAGCATCTCCCCTCTCATCTAGATTCGTACATTTTCTGACCCTCCTTAAAAAACCAACAGGCATTTAAGGAATAATAATAAAATAAGATGAAGTCAAAAAACAAACAAATCAGAATCAGACTAAATAAACAGAAGAAAAAGAGCTAAAGGAAACTCATGAGAAATGCACATAGATACAAATACACACAAATATTCCTTACACAGGAATCTTATAAAAACCCAAACCAGAAGTCATAACATATATGCAAAAGAACCTACCTGTAAGGTTAACAACAACCAAAGGTCCTGGCACTACATTAGATGTCTCTCAGTTCATTTTGTGTCAGCATATATTGCTTGATATGTAACAGTCTACCCTGAAGTGTGATTGGTTTCACCAGTGAGATTCCCTTTGAAAAAACTAAATATTCACTTGTAACTGGTTGTTCATTGGATTTAGCTTCTGTTTAGAAGTGGGGCCGTGCACCCATAGCTCCTTTTGGACCTAGAACAGTGTCTCACACAGATCTGTGCAGGCCCTGTGCCCTTTGCCACAGTCTCTGAGTTCATATGTGCTTTGGTGCTGTTGTATTAAAAAGGCATTATTTCCTTGGAGTGCTCCATCGTCTTTGGTTTTTCCACTCTTTCTGCCTCCTCTTCTGCAGAGTTCCCTGAGTCCTGTAGGGAGGGATTTGATGGAGTGTTCCATGGTCTCTCACACATTGTCTGACTGTGGGTCTCCTATTTATCTTATCTTCTGTAGGAGGAAGCTTTTCTGATGATGCTTGAGCAAGCCAGGGATACAGAAGTATAGCAGACCGTTACTAAGAATCATTTTATCATTATATTCCTTTCACAGAACGGGAGTATTTGGTTTTGTTCTAGGTCTATGTAATTCTAGCTTTAGGTTCTTTTAATATCTGTAGTTTTAGTGTTATGTATGAGAAACTATCGCTTAACCAATGATAGAGAATTTATCTTATTTTTCCCTTTAGATAAATTAAAAACCTTACTTTCATATATATGTCACATTTTGATTGGAATTTTGTATGTGACTTGTATATTATATACATATTTTGCTTGTACATATGTGTAATATAATTATACAATAGTCAGAATTCCAAATAAATTGTTGCAGCCAACATCCCTCTAATACTTTGCTATATATAAGGCTAACAAAAGCTGAGGATAATGAACAATCGGAGACAAAAAAGAATCATGACATAAAATACGTATGCAGTATTCTAGTCTTGGCTGATGACTTACGTGTGGAGTCAACGAATACACAAGTTTGGAAAAATAAAAGAAATAAATATGAATAAAGTAATTCTTTAAAGCAATAATGGCAAGTTATTTAATTCAATAGAATGCCATTTTATCAAATATTATTATGTTATGCATATCATTCTCATTTACTCTTCTAACTTTGCATTTCAGCAGTATTTTTTTAATGAGTTCTTTTTGTATGAAGGGAAGGTTGTTTATCGACTTGTGCTGTATGAATGTGTGTCTACATCTGCATGTACTATATGGGTGTGTATATGTTTGTGTGTATGCACATGTGTGGAGACTAGAGATAGATGGTGGTATTTTCATTAATTACTTTATAATTTATTTTCAAGATAAAGATTTTTGTTGACTCTGGAGTTCACTGATTTCACTGGAGTAGCTGGCCAACAAGCCCAGGGGTCATCTGACTCTTTTCTATAGTAGGAGAAAAGTTATGCTTAGCCATGAAGTTCTTATGTGTGTGGCAGGGATCCAATCTCAGGTCATTATGTTTGAATAGGAAATACTTTATCTAGTGAGCCATGTCCCCAGCACCAGATCTTCATGGGTTTTTTCATTTGTCCTCTGTGAACCAGGTTTCTCTAGCATGATATACCTTTCCTTTAAACTCTGACAACTGAAATACGGAGACTGATTTCATTCTTATCTATATTTTAGTATTTCTTGACATCCAAGTTCCAACCTCACCCCACAGAGAAAATGTCTTCTTTACAGATGTCAGATGTCTTGGCAGAGTGACTTGATTCTTCTATGTTCTAGCTATTTGAACATCAGCATTACAGTATTACTTGTGCTTGCAAATTTAGATTCCACAGCAGATTGCCATTATCTCCTGTGAGTGACAACCAGAGCCCATTCAGAGAAGAATCTTGTGGGTAATGTGAAGAGTAAGTGCTCGTTGTACAAATGGTACAATGTGCAAATAACTAAGAAATTTTAGGATATATGGAACTAAGTTATCTTTTGATAATTTTAAGAAAGTGGAGTCATATTATAGAGATTCAGAGAACCAGATATGGTGCAGTGCACATACATACATACATACATATATGTATCATATATATATATGCATATAGCATAATATATCAGTTATATAACATTATAATAAATATATGTAGTATGGTATGTATACACACACACATATATATGATAACTCTTTACTGACATTATTATGGCATATAGCTGAAACACATTGAGCATCTACTAATATGTTTTACAAATGTATATTCATGTACACATATAAATAATATGTCACATATATTATATATGTATGATACTGAGGTCATCAAGAGGAAGACTTGCTTTTAAATAGCTAATACTTCCTGAAAGCAGAATGATCTATTTTTAAGAACTTGATCATGTCAGCAGACTTTATTCTGCATATGTTCTGTAGCTACTTGGCACAGATATTACAGATAAAATAAAAACCTTTTCTGAGTCTAGAAGAAAGTTTATCCACAAAACATGATGATTGTTTAATTTGAAACATTGTATGCTATATTAATTCAGACATTGCTCACAATTTGTGATTCGGCAATCTCTCTCCATCTATTCCTTCCCCTTCCTATGTTTCTCTGTCAACATAAGCCAAAAAATTATAAGCTCATAAAACAAGAAAGAAGAAAATTAAAAATTATATCATTTTACTTCTTTTTGAGATAGGGTTTCTCTGTATAGCTCTGGCTGTCCTGGAACTCACTCTGTAGACCAGGCTAGCCTCGAACTCAGAAATCCGCCTGCCTCTGCCTCCCAAGTGCTGGGATTAAAGGCGTGCGCCACCACTGCCTGGCTATCATTTTACTTCTTAATTCACCTTTATTTACCCAATCTAAATCTTTTAAACACTATTTTAGCAAAAAGCTACCTTAAAGACAGTTGTCTCAATCTATTGCCTGCTCAGAAGCCTTTGAGAATTGCCTTTATGGATAGTCTTAGGGCATGTAGTTGGAAGACATTGAGACCTTTGCTGACACTCTTAAGGATATGTAGTTGAAAGGCACTGAGAATCTACTAATGTGTTTCAACTATGCATTTTTTTCATCCTCCTGATTTCTCTTCATGGTGACTCTACAAGTTATTACTTCAGGTACAGAGAAGTTGTCCAATGTCGTGTAACTTATACACGATAAGATGAAGTAACCCAGTCCCTACCACGGAAAACTTAGGTTTCCTACAAACCTCCTAACCAGCTACTCAGATAGATTATTTGATTGTACTCTTTGTTCTCTTCAATTTTCTGTAGTGGGCATCACATGTAAACTTGATTCAAATGAATTTATCTATTTGTTAAATCCCAAATAGTTTAAATGTTTTGCATCTAACCAAACAACTTCACTAGCTGCCAAAATAGATTTTTTTTAATTTATGTTTATCTGTACATGCTTTTGAGAGTTTTTGTTATTTTGTTTTGGTATGTGTGAATGCAGGTGACTATAGAGGCCAGAAGAGAGGGTTCTAGATTCTCTAGAGCCGGAGTTGTATGCTGTTGTGAGCCATCCAATGGACATGTTGGGATACAAATCCTTTGAAGCATCAAGTGTTAGTTACCTCTGAGCTATTTCTCCAGTCCCATTCTAGATTAAATACAAACAACAAAACCAACCAAACAAACTAAAACCCCCTTCAGTTTGATTATATAAAATGAACGTAATGCAATTATAATTTATAGGGATTTCTAAAGTTTAGAGAACTTTATAAAACATCCCCACCCAGTCCAAATTTGCAGTTAATTTTCATTTCATATCAGTCCTTGTCATTTTTATAATCATTAGTATTACACATTTTACAAGGTCGAATGGAAATATATATATTTTATATATATTTTATATATATATTCCATATATATATATATATATATATATATACACACATATATATGTATATATATATTCCATATATATATGTATATATATATATATATATATATATATATATATATATATATGGAATGGAAATATATATATTAATACCCTGTACCTCAAGGCATTTCAGATGTGACTCTTGTGTCACATGTGCATCAGTAGGTGCCAGAAAAGAGCAAGGCCATGTCTAGCCTCAGTGGTCTGGGTCTGGCTGTGAACATCTGAAGGATTAGTGTCCTAACACTCCCTGGAAAAGCAAACCTGAGACCAGTCTGGCACCAGGCAAGACTGGATGGACTCCCAGGACAGGTAGAAAACTAGAGACCAGAGGAACCCCACTTGGGACCCTGGTCCCCCAGCAGGAGTAAGCCCAACACAGATAACACTCACAAGGGACCACTTGGGCAAACTGGGCTATGTGTGATCCCAAGATAACCACCAGGCTCAAACCACAGGGTCTGGAAAGGGAGATAGTATGAGATGACCACCAGTGTGGAGCCCTGTTGGCCTGGGATGTGGAGAGAGCCTGCTTAAGAGGACCCCTGTTCACTGCCATAATATATGAGTGGAGCATAGGACTCTTGAGAGAACCACAGACATTGAGACTCTGGATGTCACTAAGATAGACAAGTAACTGGTGGAGAAAAAGAAGGATGTGGACACAATGAAGAGAGTCCGAACTGGAGACTCGGGGATAGTGAGAAACAGTCTGGTGTGAGAAGCTGGAGGTTTCACCTGGGAACATGTTGGGATAGGGTCCTATATTACTACTTGGAGAAACTTGGTCCATTGTCTTGCAGTAGTAGGGTGTCTGTTACCACCAAAGGAGACTTGTATGCTCCTGCTGTGGGCTGTAGCCTGGGGACATGAAAATATCCTGCAGCTGTGCAGAACTGGTCCCACTCCTCCCATGGACATCATGGGATGGCTGGTCCTGGGACCATGAGAGCAGGAGAGCAGACTCCAGAGCCTTTAGCTAGCTGCTGTATTTGCAAGAGAGAGCCACGCACATTGCAGGAGTTGTGGGTGAGCCTGCCCCAAGGGTATGAGGATGGGAGACCTGGCCCTGCCACTTGTCTCCTGTGCAGTGGCACAGGAGTAAAAGTCTTTATCTGTTTTAATATTTTCATAGTTTCCACATTGTGAAGCTTAAAACATGAAGCACTTACTTACAAATAGCAGGAAACATAAAAACACATCAAGTGGTTACCAAGTTCAACGGAGCAGTGCTTTGAGATAAAGTTGGCTGGAAATTGAAGTCGTAAGGATTAGAAGCAGGAGTTAGAACATAGAAAGGAAAATTAGAAGACCGTCAGAGCTCACCGATGTCTCAATGCAGCCATAGATTGATAGGCACTGATAATCATACATCACTCAAATATCTATGGCGAAACCGAGTGTGCCTTTATCACTCTGAGAAAGGGTGTCTGTGAAGATAGATAAAGATACATTTTGTAGGCTATTCCCATTGATCATTATCAGTGAATTCTTTTGACCATCAATTACAGGATGTGAGCCTCATTTCTTTTTAAATTTTATTTGAAAATAGTATATAAGCATGATTGATCTGGTCTATTTCAAGTATACATTTTATCCGTTCAGGCTAGGACATGAGTCTCTCTCTCTCTCTCTCTCTCTCTCTCTCTCTCTCTCTCTCTCTCTGTGTGTGTGTGTGTGTGTGTATGAAAGGCGATCAAATGCCTGTTGCCTCCACATATGTTTAACATTCATAAGCATTTACCCACAAGCAGATGGACATACCTATATATAAATAAAATAATACAAATATGTAATTGTAAAGCCAATAATGGGGGCAGAGATACAGCTCAATGGCAAATTGACTTTGAAAGTTGTCTTTCCACCTCCACATATTCACTGAGCCAGAGAAAAGGATGCATTGTGAACGGTGGAACACAAATAATGATCAATAATCATTGATGCAAGTAAAAGAAAAATACTAGAATACTATTAGTAACCTTCAAAAAAAACCCCTATCATCCTAGGATGTTGAAGTAATTATTTTAAAACAGGAGAGCTCAATCTGTCTTGTGTTACAGAGCCACCATGTCCCGACTAGGCTAGGCTTGAGGCCACTAGCAGCAGCGGTGGTGTATTCACAGCTGTTCAGCTCAGACTGGCTGCTCAGCTGCTGGATCAGGCAGCCAGAGACACCGACCCTACCACCCACAAGATGCCAGCATGTGAGATGGCTCTGCCAATCTTCCACACTGTCTCCACAAGGTTGGGCTGAGCCCATACCATCCCACCACCCATGTGGTACCCGGTATGAATGAGACTTTAATGCTTAAAGATTAATCAAAGGCTTTATATGTTTGGCAATGCTCAATAAACAATATGCCCACACCATTGGAGGTGTTTCCCAATTAACTAACCTAGATATAAGTTGTTACCCAGGACTTCTCTCCATACATACTTGGCTCTCCATCCTCCTACATCTCTGCTTTCAAGCTCCTCCTCCTCCTCCTCCTCCTTCTCCTTACTCCTCCCACCTTAGCTCCTCAAAACTTGTGGGGAAATGTTTTTGCTACACTAGAATTTCAGACAGCTAAAAAGTCTTTCATAAACAATATATCTGTCTTCAAAAAATGCAAGGCCACCGAATGTGTGAATGGCAAAGCAGAATGGCATGGTGAGAGCTAACCCTTGGAAATACATCTTCCTCAAGTAAAAGGATAAATGTATACAGGTAGTAAGAACCTCATTGTTAAGCTTTAATTCTCATGCTTATTTTGAACAAGTGTAGATTTTCTGTGGCATTGGCTGACATTTTTAAGGATGATGATTACCTATTAGTCTGAAGTCACTTCTTGAAAAATGTGCTTTTTAACAGGCAGCTGTCAGGTTAGTAATCATACCAGGAACTCAGTCTATGGCAGGTGATTTAGGCCAAAATTTGGGTAATAATTTACTAAAATTTCCAAATTTATTTCAGACTACTAATCCAATTTAAGACCCCTGTCTTTCGCCCCATATTTTAGGTCTCTCTCTCTCTCTCTCTCTCTCTCTCTCTCTCTCTCTCTACCTCTCTTTGACCTTATAGTTCAATAAAACTAAAACCATACCAATTGTTTTGCATAAAACAAAGAAAAAAAAGTGGAATTTAACAATTTCAGTTTTACTGTAATATTTCCTGAACCTGGTCAGAGAGTGCTTTTAAATCTCAAATTCAGATTTTCAGGGAAGATGTGAATAATTTTTAATTTATTTTATTCTCCATTAGTTTTAGTTCTTGAAGCAACACACATAAATACATTGACTATGCTACAATGTTTATGCCTTCCTTCAACTGTCATGTATATTAAATGAAGTTTTCATCAAGCAGTATGTTATATATAATTTTCATATGTACATGTATTTATTTATTTACAGCAACTGTATCTGCTCCAGAGTTGTATAGCTTATTCTAAAGATAATTCATGTTTTACTGAGAAATCAGGTTGAATACAAACCGGCTTCCTGTATTTTCATTCATTAAACTATATTATTTAAATTTTTTAAAATATCTTGTGTCTTGTGAACAGTACTTAGTCATGAAGAGTAAAATGTAGCCTGTTTCATCCATCCAGACAGTTCTTCTAGTAAGACTTTACTGCCAGTCAAAATAGAAACAGCTTAACGTAATAAACGATTCTGAGAATTGAGTCTGTCCACCACAGGAAACTTAATAAATTCATGAACTCTTAGGTGTACATACTCAGACTGCTGAGAGATTTCTGACATTATCAAGTACAGATTCAAAGATTTTCTCCAATTCAGAAAGCCATTTTTTTATGAAAAGGAATCTGAATTTATTTATTTATGAACTTGAAGAAAAGACATTGCTTTTATAGACTCCTTCCTAGTTATGTTCAGGGGAGCCTATTGCATTCTTACAGCACAGAGGTATCAGCCGTGGTCTTTTGTGCCATGTTGTGTATGAGTAACCTGACCATCTATTATCTCAAACAGTCTATTTGTCCATCTATTTTCCCCTAAGATATTTAGTTACTATACGCACAGACAAATGCAAACAATTCCAACAGAACTGGAAAAATAGCATGCACGCACAGACATACATACCTAATGTTGTGAGCCTCCTGTCATGGATTCTGGGAATTCTTCTGGCAGAATAATAAGTGCTCTTAATCGCCAGTTCATCTTTCCAGACCCCTTGTGGGGTTTTATGAGCAAGTGTTGGTGGACTTTCTTCAGTATAGAGAAGACTGAACACATCGGTTTTCAGCATGAGTTTCAGTCACACTGAACCAGCCTGCGCGCGACGTGTCCGTAACCTAATCCCACTCAAAATGTGAAGAGCAAAATGTACTAGGAGTTGTGAGCTTCCCCAGTAAAGACATACAGCACTTATACAGCTATGTAGTCACAAGTGCTAAGATGGCTGAGCACACATCAGTGACCCCATGTGTGGCAATGTTCTGAGAGAATGAAGGAGGAATGGAGCCTGGGGAATGTACAATTCGGGTGGGGACCTACCCATTATGTCTCCCAGCCAGCTTAAGCTGTTTCCAGGCAATGGAGGAAGGCTTTCCTTCAGGAGGCAGATGATAGAACTCTTCTGGGGCTTAGGAATCCTGTTTGAGTCGGGATTACATTCCCCATATCCAAAGACAGAGAAGTGCTCTGTTTTCAGCATTGTTGCAACCTTTAGTGGGTAATCCTTTGCTGTAGGCAATAGTCGTATACATTTGAAGATAACAGTGTCCCTGGATACCATTTTGTACATAGCTGGAATACAAAGAAAGAACAGTCTATATCCACATGTTTTCAAGAGTGTTCTGGAAAAAAAACTGTCTAGATGAGGACTACTATTTTAATGTTTATTTCATTTTACTAGTACTGTCTTAACTTCTGTTTGTTTTTGTTTTATTCTTGGCTTTCGTTAAGGCATTTATTCATTTCCTCCAATTTATTCCTTAGGGGGATTTATTAATTTTCTCCTTGAGGTCCTCAGGCATCTTCATGAAGGTAGTTTTAAGATTTATTTTTCTTGTATTTCTGTTGTGTTGGAATATTCAGGTCTTGCTGTAGTAGGTAGGATTGCTGGGTTCTGGTGGTGACATTATGCTTTCTTTGGCTGTTGCTGTAGTAGGTAGAATTGCTGGGTTCTGGTGGTAACATTATGCCTTGGCTGTTGTTTCTGGTCTTCTTATTCTGGCTCCTAGACAGACATCTGGATTTGGAGCACTTAAGTTTCTAGGTACAGATTTCTGAGTTTGTCTTTGTTGAATGGGTGTTTTGTTGCTTAGATTCTGTTTCCTCTATAGTATTTTGGTCTGTGTGACCTGGGCTTCTCCCAGTCTGTGTAGTCTCTGGTAGAGCTAGGAGTCTCCACCTCCAGATGGTCTCTGGTAGAGCAGTGAGTCTCTGTCCAGCATGGGGGTTGAAGAATAGTGACTAGGAGGGTGGGGAACTGGGGACAGGGTGGCAGGATAGTGAGATAATAAGAAAGTGGATGGTAGGTGGAGGACACCCTACCTGGACTTGTCTTGGTCTGTGTGGTTTCTAGTACAGCCAGGAGTCTATGTCGTTGCTGGAGAGTGTGGGGCCCAGGAAGTTAGAGGAGGTGGAATTAGGGACAAGGGACAGTGATAGAATATGGAAGTTTCGGAGGATTTCTCCCAGTTTGTGAGGTCTCTAGTAGAAGTGGGTATCTGTTCTCTGTCTTTCTTTGTTTCTTCTGCATCCTGTGGATATTTAAAGAGCTCGGTACCCTTTTTGTATTTCTACTGTTCTTCAGATCCACCAGAGCCTTACATGTTACTTGGACATTCTTGATATTGCAAAATCACTCTCAGCTTCTTTTGTATCATAATAGTAAGTGTTCTGGATTTCCTACTGCTTTGCAATGTGTATCTTGGCTGAAAATAATTCCACTCCAGCTACAAGAAACTCAACAAACTTAGATTGGACCTAGATTGTTCCACTGAAATGTGGACTTTTTTTTATTCATCTGCAAACTTGACAGTTATACTAAGGAGAAACTCAGAACAGCAAAGTGTATTAGTTGCTTCTCTATTGCTGTTGATAAATGGCCATGAACAAGACAACCTCAGAAGTATGGGTTTATTACAGGCTCAACAGTTACAGTGGGTCAGAATCCATGATGGCAGAGCAAAGGGCATGGCGGCTGAGGCAAAAGCTGAGAGTTCATATCTCAAATAAAGCAGGAGGCAGACAGCTAACTCAAATGAAACAAATCGTTTGAAGCATCGCTCACTGCTGCCAGTGACATACTTCTTCTAGTCATACCTCCTGATCTTCCCCCAAACAGTTACCAACTGAGGACCAAATATTCAACTTTCTGAGATGTAAGTGGGACAACTCATTTAAATCACCTGAGGTAGTGCTGTGACCACTTGCACTCAATTGCTCTGGAACATAATCGACCATAATCCTTTCCATGAGTTCTTCATCTATCCAGCTGTCTAAACATAAGAGACTCTCCCAAAACTTAACTTCTGCTCCCATGCCATCTGTCATAATTTCAGCCAGCCAGCTAAACCCTCTGAATATCCTATAAGTACACTGGAGATTTCCTTGTAATCTTTGATTGAATCAGATTCAATTCTTCTAGTAGAGCTCCACACTGCTATTAGAGCTTTATCAGCACTGGTTTATATAAATCTGCAGCCAGAGTGATATAAAAATGCAAAAGTTACAACAGTATCTACTTCAGTGTATTGGGTAACATCCAATTTCTGTAAAAATAGAGTTGGAAATCTTTAAATATATCTTAGAGAATTTCACCAGGACTCCCTGCCTGTCCATTAGTGCTGTCTGGTCACACTGACTGGTTTTAGTTACTGGATGATGTACTTCAAATACTCCTTTTTTATAAACCAGTGTGCTTGTGTTGAGATTGCTCATGGGACATCAATACTGGTTTCAACTTCTTTTCCAGTAACTGTGCACATGCACTTACTATCGTCTTTCCTACCGATCTCAGGCAGGATGTTATTTTCTAAAGAGTATTTGTATAAAAGAAAGAAAGAAAAAGCATGAGCAAGCTACATCAGCACCTTTTCTTTTCAAAAGAGCATAGAGTAGCATGTGAGGAAAGTCTGTGCATCTTATCTCTGTAGCCATTTAGTTCATAATTGTTTCTGTAATAATTCAATGGACACTTTAACAAGGATAGCTATGTCATGTTTAGACAAATTTTATATTAGAGTGCTTTGGAGGTATACAATATATTGGATGATGACTAGATATATGATAGATAAATTAATGCTGGAATTTTCCTAAGCAAAGCATAAGATAAAACATTCACATGTTAACTGAGATATTTCTTCAAAAGAAGCAAAATATGTTTGTGTTATGTGTAGAATTATTTTCAGTGTACTCTGAAGAAATGATAGAACTGCATTCCCTTTGTGTGTCATTTGCTTCTTCTAATGAGTTGCTTCCCTGACATTGGTTGTCATATCTTTGCCAATATTTGAATATTCTTATCTTCTCTTGCTGTTGTTTTCTTTCTAATTTTTCTTTCACAACTCCAATACTAATCTTTTTAAAATAAATTCACTTCTTATTGGATGGTTTTCACTCCAAAAGATAAAAATTGATACTTTCTATTTTTGACCTCAAATTTACAAAAGTACCTAGTTTTATGTTCCCTCATGTTGTTTTTTGGTTTTGATAGAAAATAGACTGTGGACTTCTGTGATATGTCTTCCCTTAAAGTGCTTGAGATAATTAATGCAATACTTTCCTTGTATCTTGTGATTTTTTTCATAGCCTCTTGCTATATATGCAGGTATTATATAGATATGACAGAAATACATATTTTATACCTCTCTGTGTTGGATTTACTGTAGTCTTAAGAGAGTGAAATAAAAGCTGTATGAAATCACATCAATATTCCAATTCTCATGTCATCAATATTTGACATTGCTACCTCGCCATCCAAAGCTGAGTCTATATACTTCTAATGGCTGAATTTATTTCCATCTTCAAGTCCAGATCCTACATACCAGAAAGTTCCCAGTAACCAGCAAATTGCCAAAACCTCACCACACTACCTACCTTCTTTTAACATTGTGTTTCCTTTTGATGGTGATGGATCCCCCTCCTTTGCGGAAGTATCTGTTTTAGGACCATGTGTTATTCATCTGTTATCATGTTTTACTCTCTCAGGAAGCTGCTTTCCTGTTTTATTAAGTATCATTCTCCTCTCTCCTCAACTCAAAAAAATCCATTATTTTCATTGGTGTTTGTTTCCTCTGTGTCTGCTCTCTTTGCATTGACTTATTTAATTCATCCAGGTCCCTACCACCTGGCAGAATTTGGGGACTGTTTCAGAGCACGCCATTTCCTCTTTCTAATTGTAATATACTCTAGAACGCTTTCCTCAGAGTTTAAGTATGTTGTGTGTAAACAACTAACCTACCCTTGTACACACAGCTATATCTTAATTATATTACTTCTGAAAGAAAAGAACTAGTTTCTGAGGTCAACATATATGGGGATACATAACTTATTTCTCTCCTGCAGGCAGTCAGTAAATCCTGGTGATTGTATTTTTGCATATCATTTATATATTCCACCCACACTTTATATTGCGTTGTTTAGACTTTCATTATCTTTCATGTACACTGTTACTCTGTGTACAAATAGCTCAGTAATTGATTCTCTTACTTCAGCTCTTTTTTTCTCATTTTAATCCACCCTAGCATGCAAATCAGATAAACTTTGCTAAAATATAGCTTCAGTACACCATTGCTATTGCTTTACAGAGAGAAAAGAAATATTCATTAATGAGTTCCCCTTGTCACTGATGAAAGTACAGACTCTTCCACATGGTAAATAAAGCTCACAGTTAATGCTCCTTCCTTATTTACCATCAGCCCATTATAAATGTCCTTTGCTTCCAATTAGACTCCTCCCAAGTCTGTGGGCACAGTTTGCCTTATGTGCCAGGCTCATCAGCCTCTGACTTTCAAGTTTGTTTTAAGAAGTGTCCATAAACCCATTTAATCACAGAACTGTGAGCCCCGAGTGGTAAAATTAATAAGTTTCCCTTCAGTGTTCTCATCCCTTTCTTTGTGGCACTGCCTGTAATACTGTATTGAGTTATTGTATAATTACCTATCTCTCCAACTAAACTGTAAAAGTTTTGAAGGCTGAAAATAATATTTGCTCATATTTGAATTTCAATTACCATCCAGCTCAATAGCTGTCACAGAGAAGTCATTTAGTAAGTATTTTGGAAATATATTTAGCTAGATAGATTGGGTGTACTATTCTAGTTTATTAAGATCAAGTCTCTCATGCTTAATTACATTTATTAACTCTACATGACATCCTTTGCTAGTATATATTAAGAAGTTACTGCTAAAATATTTGATAAACCTAATAATAATATGTTTTGCTTTATTTTTTTTTAAAGACAGGGTTTTATGTATTCTGGATAACTGAGGGTAGCTCTGAACTCCTAGCCCTACTTTCTCCACATTTGAAGTTATTATAGGGTATGAACTATTGCTCCCATGTATTAGTGTAGTCCTAAATAATAATTTTAATGATAATTCCTGTGACTTACAAGTTTTTCATGAATCTCTGATCTCATATGTTAACTAATGATAGTTATGCTAAGAGAGATGCATCGTACTCTTCACCCTGTGTTGGAAACTCTAAATAGAAAGATGTTAAGGAATAAATCCATTTCTGTGGCTTAAATATTTTGCTTTTACAATATTCAATATGGGATGAATGCTCTTATAAAAAAAAGACTTTGGGTAGAATAATACGTTCCTTAATTAAGTTTGTTTTCTCTTCTTTGCCCATCTTCCACAAGTACACAAATAAATTGCCACATTAGCCATAGAATACCGGCTCTTGCCAGACAGCAAATCTTTGGGCACATTGATCTTTGACTCTCTTATCTCTAGAATTGTGGGAAATAGTTTTCACAATTTATGAATCAACCAGTTTGTCATATTTTGCTATAGAGTCTCATATGGATCAAGACATCTTGAGTGACAGACTCAGTTAACTAATAGACTTAGGGTTAAACCTATCTCATTATAAATGCAGATTTATGAGATTCATCATTGGTTTGCCTACAGCAACTGCTGTTTTTCATGTATAAAGTGGACCCATTCAAAAGTACCACTTTCTTATCATTGGGATGATGCTGTGAGGTTGACTAAGGACTGAAAACACAGATGTCCATTGCCTTGCGATGTCAAGCCCCTCCTCTCTTATCCTGGCTTGCACAAATAAATTATTATACAAGTTTATCATGTTGTTATGAATGCCAGTTTTGCAACAAATATAGTTTTCTTATGGTTGGTTATTGATATTGGTAATTTAAAAATTCAACTGTGATATGCACATTTATATTTGATATTTAAGTTTATACAAAGATATATTTACACATGTTCATAATGTTTCAGATATTATAACTCATCATGCTAAGAATATACTCAGTATTGTTAGTTCTATTATTAATTACCTATTACCTATTAGTTATGTATTATGAGTTGGATCTAATAAGATATTAAATTAAGAGTGATTTTAAAACTATTATTATATTGTTTTTGTGAATATGTATATGTATGAAATTAGAAATGAATAATCTATTGTATGGATCTTACTATTTACACACATGCACACTGTTGTCACTACATACATCTTGAACCATATGGGACTTTGTGAAGCCTGGCTAACAACTAATCAGAGAATTCTTTACAGGAGTTAGATATCATCATGAAACATCTAGCTGCATCTTGTTCTGTGATTGTATAGTTTATACCTTAGGGTTACAATTGCTGTGATGAAACACCATGGGTAAAAGCACTGTAGTAAGGAAAGGATTTATTTGATTTACATAAACTCACACAGGGCAGGAACCTGGAGGCAGGAGCTGATGCAGAGGCCATGGAAGGGTGCTGCTCACTGGCTTACTCAGTCTGCTTCTTATAGAAGCCAGGACCACTCAACATGGGTTCTGCCCTCCTTCATCAGACACTAATTAATAAAATGTTCTACCTGCTTCCCTATAGCCCAGTTTTATGCATGCATTACTCTCTTTTGAGGGTCCCTCTTCTCAGATGACTAACCTATGTCAAGTTAACATAAAACTAACCAACAGTTTACAGTCTGTGTTTTACATTCTGTTGATACAACACTGAAATGTCAAATTCTATAATTTAGTTCTTTTAATCTGTGATATACTTTTTCTGTGAGATAAATGTGATGTTTTGAAGAAAATTTTCAAACATTTAATACTTCCCCTTTAACTTTAATATTAAGATGTGCTTATTTATTATAGATAGATCATACTTAACTTAATATGAAGGCACAGAATGTAAGCACATCGGTTGCAGAGTCATCTTTCTCCAATATATGTATATTTCCTATTCCCTGTGACCTTTGGTTATCATCATGGTTAGAAAAAGAACCTTTGAGGACTATTCTTAAGTATCCTGAGGGCAGAATGTCTGCTGGATTGAACTGAGTATATAATCTAAATTGAACTGTGTCTATAATCTGGATTGAATTGGGTCCATAATTCAGATTAAACAGGGTCTATAACCCTGATTGAACTGGGTCTATAACGTTGCAAATGCTTATATAAGAGAATGATTGACATCTGAGACAGATGAGGAGAAACAGAAAAGGTGAAGACAAAGGAATCAGGAAGGGCACATCTAATTTAGGGTGTGTAGATAAGCCTTGGAAATCAAGGGCAAGGTACTCCCCTACAGCTTCCAGCAAAGTGTTCAGCTCTACAACACATTCAGTTTGTACATCTGTACTCTAAAATTACAAAATATGAATCACATATCATTTAAAATTCCAAGCTTGCGGTGAGTTGTCAAAGCATCCACAGACAACTAATATAAAGGGACTGCAGGTAACAAGATCCATCCAACTTGCCAGCTTCCATGTCTGTTATTATGACATACTGCTTTGTATTCTCTTACTGTTTGCCTCCATTTTTGTCTATGTAAGCCTTCACACAATATTGAACAATAAGCAGTCTTCTAAAGCACCTAAGTCTATGGGAAATAAATTCTACATCATTAAAGAGACATTCAGTTTAGGGATTACTTTTTAAAGGTCCTTTCGAGCAGCCTTTTGCATTTTGCTTGCTGGCTGTTTGCATGGAGGAGAACTCAGCATGCTGTCTGAACTTGGAATCACAGCTTGCTGAAAGCACATTGCCCCAAGGCTAAATGTTCCCAATTAACTTAAGCTTCTTTGATTGACAAAACCTCCAGAATATTTGCTCATTATTTTGTTCTTTATATCAGTTGATTGTCTTTGTGGAAAAATTCTTCTTAAATCCATCTGTAGAACTTCAAACATTTCTAGCCTTACCTATAATTTTTTAGCATTGGTGGGTTATCAGCAAATCTCAATTTTTTGATAGTGTATAAATACACCAAATGCCATATAAAATACATAAGTGGCTTATTACGTGATTTCACCAAATTCGTTGAGTTTCTTCATTTCCCAACACTCAATAAAAGTAACTATAGAACAGATGAAAAAACTATAAAGACAAAGAATGGGAGATATCTGCAATTAAGAACATTTATGGACTTGTACAAAAATCAATGCATCCCGAGAATGAAAAACCTTCAAAAGATATTTGTTTATTTTTATGGGAATGAGAAATTCAGTATTTGCCAAGCCATTTTAGGTGGGATCTGGGAACCAAACACAAATCCTCATGATTTTGTGACTCAAGAACTATAACAACTGATCTATCTGCCTAGCCTAACAATGAATATTTTTAAAAGTATCACATAATTTAGCTAATGTAACCACTATTAATTTCTTGTTAGACACTAAATATCAATTTTAATCAGACTAATTAAACATTGACAATATCAATAGTACACCAGAATACATACATTACTTCTTTTACAAAATTATTACTGATTACTTTTGCAAACTGAGCATCAAATATGTTTAAAGTCAGATGAGTGATACAGCAAGTCTGTCTTCCTCAAATATCTGAATCTTCATAACATTCTCTACGTGTAAATAGCTTTGCAAGAGAGGAAACATTCTCCTTATGAGAGCACAGGCTTCAATTTTCATCTTGCATTGCAGAAATGGAAGACTGTCAAATCAATGATACTCTGTCCTACGTGGCAAGTGGGATGTTGTCAGGGAGGACGCTACTGGATGTCAAGAGCTACAGTAAAGCAAAGGCTATTTTTCCTGTTGAGGGAAATCTGACAGTCATCATAGTCCTGGAAACATAAGTCTCATGGGCCGGAAGGAGAAACCTTACAAGGTTCCCACTGACATGAAAATTGTGGGAAAATTTTTATACTATGATTAAAGCTACAGCTTCTTCATGTCCTCAAATATAGAGAATGGAAGAGGAAAGCAGACAAAACTCCATGCTGACAGTCTAGCAGGAGCCTTCGGTATAGCTCCATGCCTGTAGGAACTAGTTGGAGAAAATTGTAAAAGTGCTAGTTTGTAAAGGGTAAGCACTAGGTAAAAGAAAAATTGAGCACTCCCCACATAGAGCAGGGTATAAAGTCATAGAATGATACCTATGTATAAGCACTAAAAACAAGAATCACCAACACAAATTATTTACTAATGGTAAATTAAAAATAAAATTGAATATTTATTTTTAAAAGTTTCTGCTTATCAGAACTCTCTGCCCAGCTCAATAGTCCACTTTAAATTGCATCTCTGTTTTATGTTCTTTACTGTTTTTTGAGTTCTTCTACATTTAAGAGTTTAATCCTTTGTTGGCTATTTAGCTGATACTGATTTTCTTCCATTCCGTAGGCTGCCTCTTCACTTGATTGATTTTACTTTAGAGAAGCTTTTCAATTTCAGGAAGTTTCAATTTTCAATTGAAAATTGGCATCATTTTCTTAGATACCAGGGTCCTATTTATAAAGATCTTAACTTCATTCATGTCTTATAGCATCCCCTCTGAGCTAAATAAAGTTCCCTATCCATCAGTTAATTGTCATGAAATCTCATGTGCTTTTCCTTGTGATTTGGGAATAATCTTTCTCAGCTCTGAACTCAACAAACCCTAATACAACATGATATGCAAGCTGTGCCTACTTGGGGATTAGTGGTACATTTGACTGGGTAGAAGCCAATTAATTACTCTCTGGTTATAGTTAAGACCTATTCTACCAAAGAATTTCATACCTGGCATTTGAAAACCAGTCAGAAGCCCATCACATGGCATCAGTTGTTTGGCTAAGATAACAGCCTACTAAACTGCTTTCTAAATATTTATGTTGTATCCATTCACAGATGCTACTTTCAGATTTAGTCAGATAATCTCTTTTTCATGAATTATGGTACATGCCAGAGTTAGATTTCTAAAGATGCTAAGAATGTGTGATTATTGAGAGCTCGTGTCTATAGACAGAACATCTATACTACTTCAACTAAAGCTCAGGGAACATCGTTGAAGTGGGGGTAAGGGAGAATGCAGGAAAGAGCCAAAAGATCAAGAGAAAGACTGTGAAATGTTAATTTCTTTTCTGATACTGTCACTGTAAGCATAATCTCTCAGCAACCGTGGTTGTCTGGATGGGGCCTGCACAACACTGGGTCCTTCAACAGTCAATCACAGGCTCATATCAAATCATGCTGAATACAGAATAGTGGTGAATTCTGGAGATGGTGTAGTTATTTTCTTTATATCTGTGCACAACCATTAGCCCAATGTGTTCTAGTAGATAGTTCAGGAGCCATGACCGTATACATCTCTGGTTGAACTTAGTGGGTAGCAAGACAGAAAAAAGAGAGGGATGTAGGGGAGTGAATTGTAAGGAGAATGGAAGGTTCTGATGGCTATGTGGGGAAAGACGGGTAAGAGAATCACATGTATTGTACACACATATGGCATTGTCAAAGAAAATTAATAAATGTCACATACAAAACAGAACTGACTAAAACTAAATCTTGTAAGGATGACCTACGAGATAACAAATGGAATCTAGGATGAAAACTCCATCGTATGCTACATGGCAAACAAAATGGTTAGAAATGGCAGAAGGAAAAGAACATGAAGAATCAGTTATAATTCCTGGAAATCGAATTGAAATGTTTGAAAACGAAGCAAAAGACTCTCAAGGTCCAAAATATAAAGTTTATCTTATGTGAAAAATATCAGACACTGTATTTCTAGGCTTTGGTTCATTATCACTATAAACAACATGGGAGTGGCACTGGGTTAATAAGGTGTGGTAAGAAGGAATACAGCGGGGGCGGAGGATTGAGATGAGGAACTGTGGGAGGCAAAGGCTGGATTGTCGATTAATGATGATAATAATTAATAGTAATAGTAATACTAGTAAAGAAGGAGAGTCAAGACCTTCATTCAAGCATAACAGAGTAAGAGTAACTAAAAATCTAACCTCTGTTTCTATGCCCCCTCCATCCCTTGTCAGGGGGTGAGTAGATTAATGGTGTGCAATAGAGGCACTTGCCACTCAGTGTGGTTAACTGGCAGACCATCAGAACTTCTCTGTAAACACTGTTCTCTGTGTATTTGAAAACACTGGCTCTTTTGAGATACTGTAGAATAGAATGTTTTAGCATAATAGAAAAGAAGTGATAATAACCCATCGTGCCTGTCTGGATGCTCCCCCGCCCCCCACCTTTTTTTTGTCTATTTAAAATATTTGCAGGCTTTTGTGAAACAAGAGCCTTAGTCAGAGATTCAGACAATGGCAATGGAAGATAGGAAGGTCTTTTGATAATATGGAGATTGTAGGTTTTTTTTTTTTTTTCTCTACTACTTTCTGAACAGTAAGTGCCTATACAATAGCCCCAATGCACGTGTCAACATGTTTATTGGGACACTTGAAATTACTGCTATTATCTATCCCTGAATCAAATATTTTTCCATTTGCAATATAAAACATTTAATTACAATACAAATTATACGGCACAATCATGTAACAGTAAACAAAGAACTCATTTGTGTCCTTCTGTACTTCTCATTTGCTGAGTAATTAGTTTCTCTATGAGACACCAAGTGACTCTTATAAACACAAACCTCCGGAGGATAGAAAGGTTAATTTTAAAGTAACTACAAATATTCAGTAACATTATAATTAAGAATTAGCTTTGCAATCCCAACGTCTTCTAACACTCCAGCATGTAGCCTGTATAAATTTGTACTGACATCGGAATCATTAAGGGTGGCTTTGGATTGTTCCTTTCATTCAGTCAACAGTACTTTGCATAAAACATGAAGAAGAGTAAGAGTTGCTCCAAAACCACATCCTTGGTGGATGTATATGTTTGCATAAGTGCACATTACACAGACACATACACACGTAATATGTGTGCATGCTGATAATCCAGAGCCATAATGTGATTCTGACTTATGCAAATTATGAAGACCAGATATAGATTGGAATATTTTACCAAGTTACAATGAAGAACTCTGTTTATATAAGAGACACCAAAGCTTCTGATAACACGATTTAACCTAAAAGATGACAAGTTATCTTTCGTAAAATAGAAATGGAAGGCCCTGAGAATCAATCCTCATTCTGATTCCTACCATACATATGAATTTATAGATAGGTCTTAGGGAGCACAGAGTCTAGGACACTATCATGTTTTTTTTTTTTTTTAATAGCTTCAAAGTACCACTGATTAGATTTTATTTATTAGTTCGCTTCTGAATTTGTTGTAATTGTTGAAAGGTTCCTGTGGTCTCTTTGTAATGATAGATAAAAATGAACCGGAGTTGGGCGCCAGTTTAGGTCTTGTATTTTAACTGTCTCAAGCTAGTGTCAAGCCACTTAGCTTTGCATGTTAATATATGTTTTTGAATGCAAAAGAAGGAAATACATCATTAATAATTTTTAAAACACATCGCATACTCTGGTTGATCTTTAGCAGCCAATAATGATATAAAATTTACAGATTCAGGGACTATAATATTACTGTTTCTTGTCAGGCTTTTGTTCCAGAATTACTTTATTTTCCCTTTAAGTTTTACCAGTTGAGTAAATTATTAATCAGGAGGAATGCTAAGATTGATTACAAGCATATGTTTTAATTAAATCTGTTTAAAATACTTAAAATACATGCAAGAATCCTACTGCTTTGCCAGGACATACCTGAGCACCCTGTGTGCAGAGGCCTGCATTGTTTTCCTCAGGTGTTGGATGGGCCCCGTCCTAGAGTGCACTCATTTATGTCTTTGCCCTCTGTGTAGCCACACTCAGTCCTGCTCCAGAGTGACCTTTGAAAACGCAATTTTATGTTTATTGAATGCCCAGTGTCCACAAGTGTCTTTCAAATTATACCTCCAGAGTAAAATCTGGAGTCTTTTGTTGTAAGTCAAGGCACCGCCTGTTCTCAGTTTGCATTACTTCCCTGAACTTATACTTATCTCTTCATCTGCCAAATGACTAAAATATTACAAAGTGCCAGCTCCTAGGTTATTTTTTTTTCCTCAATGGAAAGAACTCAGCTGAGAGATCCAAACTAGAGCAAAATGAGGCATACATTGGAGAAAGATTAGAGAGGGGTGGCTGACTTGAAGAAGGAAGGCTCATAGGGAGTTATGTTCTACTTTCTGAGCTTCAGGGGTTTTAGTGGAGATTTCTGAGGTGAGTAGCATATTTCACTTTACTTCAAATCTGGTAAACTGAATCTCTGTTTCAGTGTACTTTGACCCATAAACAACTTGAAAAGCTGACCAAGGGGTGTGTGTGTGTGTGTGTGTGTGTATCAAAACCATCATGCACTTGATATTATAATTTGTATAAGTTGTTGAGTTAGTGTGTATTTTTAGTTAATGCACTCGCATAAATCTCGGGAGTCTCTTGGTAAGTCCACCTCTGACTAATTGGGAAGAACCAAACTGTAGCCTCTAGGGTATTTATTGGAAGGGGGCATTGTGATTTAGGAGACACAGCTGCCAGCCTATAGCTGCTGTTTCTACTGTTCACCCAGGTCTGCTCCTTGCTTACTTACTCTCACGGACATATCAGTCTTTTGGTTATTGTTAGAAAACACATTGACACACTTTTGTTTTAAGTTACATTTTTGATCAAGTGATAACCTCATATGAAATTACATCCCATTTTATCTTAAAACCAGTAAATGGTACTTATATTTCACATATGGTATTTCTGCATTCATTTCAGATAAATTATACACTTTATTTATCTTGTTTGATTTATCACTTTGCAGAAAATATATAATCTATGAGAAAAAAATTTAATACTTTTTTAACTTTGAAATTAAAATTTTATGCATATTACATAAGACTACACTAAAATTTAGGAGAATTGTAAATTTAAACTATTCAAAAAATGTTTATCTGAAAGGCTAGATTTGTGACTATAGACACACATTTTCTGCGCTCATTTTTCCATTGATGGACATCTGGGTTGTTTCCAGCTTGTGGCTCTTAACAAATAAGGCTGCTATGAACATAATGGAACGTGTGGCTTCGTGGGGCATCTTTTAGGTATAAGCCCAAGAGTAGTATAGCTAGGTCTTCAGGTAGCTCAATTTTCAGTTTTTGGAGGAACCTCCAGATTGATTTTCAGAGTGGTTGTTCCTGTTTGTAATCTCACCAGCAATGTATTTTTCATTCTTCAAATTCTCACCAACATGTGCTGTCACCTGAGGTTTTGATCTTAGCTGTTCTGATTGGTGTAAGATGGAATCTCAGGATCATTTTGGTTCACATTTCCCTGATGACTAAGGATGTTAAACATTTCTTTAAGTGCTTCCTGGTCATTTGAAATTCCTCAGTTTAGAATTCTCTGTTTGTCTCTGTATCCTATTTTTAAATTGGGTTATTTGGTTTTGTGGGGTCTAACTTCTTGAGTTCTTTATTTATTTGGGATATTATTTCTCTATCAAATGTACAGTTAGTGCTGATCTTTTTCTAATCTGTAGGTGTCTATTTTGTCCTATTGATAGTGTCCTTAGCCTTACAGAAACTGTCCATTTGTCAGATGTTGATCTGAGAGCCTGAGTCATTTGGTCTCCTGTTCAAGAAATTTTCCCCTGTGCCAATGTGTTTGAGGCTATTTCCCACTCTCTCTTCTATTAGATTCAATGTATCCAGTTTTATGTTGAGGTCTTTGAATCACATGGACTTGAGCTTTGTAAAATGTGGTAAGTATGGATCAATTTTCATTCTTCTACATGCAAACTGCCAGTTAGACAAGTACCATTTGTTGAAGATGCTTTTATTTTTCCCTCTGTATGGTTTTGGCTTCTTTGTTAAAGATCAAGTGACCATAGGTATGTGAGTTTATTTCAGAGTCTTCAATTTAATTCCAGTATTGATCTGTCTCTGTACCAGTACCATGTGGATATTATTACTATTGATATGTAGTACATTCTGAAGTCAGGAGTGATTCCTCCCAGAAGCGTTTTTATTGTTGAGAATTGTTTTCACTATTCTGGGCTTTATTTGTTTGTTTTTCCATATGAAATTGAGAAATGCTCTTTCCATATCTGTGAGGAATTGTGTTTGAATTTCAATGGAGATTGCATTGAATCGGTAGATTGCTTATAGTAAGATGGCCATTTACCTATGTTAATCTTACCAATCCATGAACATGAGAGATTTTTCTGTCTTCTGAGGTCTTTGGAATATTAGTCGACTATTTAAAATGAGGACTTCATGAATTTTGTAGGCAAATGAATGGAACTAGAAAATATCATCCTGAGTGAGGTAACCCAGAACCAAAAGGACAAGGATGGCATGTATTCACTGATAAGTGGATAAGTAAGACAGAAAAAAAATATACTTAATACTTATGATACAACACACAGACTATACAAAGTTTAACAAGAAGAAAGGCTCAAGTGATGATGCTTCATTCTCACTTAGAAGGGGGAACAAAATAATCACTGAAAACATAGAGAGGGAGGAACCAGGGAAGGAGAGGGGAGGGGGAGGCCAGAAAGGGGGCAAGATCAAGTAAGTATAGAGGGAGACAGGAGAGAAGCCCAGAGTTCCAGGAGAATGAATGGCAACATGCAGGTGTTAGATGGGAGGTAGGAGGAACCTCTAGAAGGCCCAGAGACCTGGGATGAGAGAGGCTCTCAGGACTCAGTGGGGATAACCTTAGCCAAAATGGCCAACAATGGGGAGATAGACCCTGAATAAACCACCACCAGTAGATAAACAGGGTCCCAGGGGAAAAATGAGGCCACCCACCAATGTTCAACATTTTTGATCCAGAATCGCTCCTGTCCAAAGGAAATGCAGGGACAAAAATAGAGCAGAGACCAAAGGAAAGGCCATCTAGTGTCCATCCCAACTTGGGATCCATTCCACGTGCAGGCACCAAACCCTGACACTATTACTGATGCCACGTTGTGCTTGCTGACAAGAGCCTAGCATGACTGTCCTCTGAGAGACTCTACCAGTAGCTGACTGAGACAGATGTGAATACTTCAGACAAACATTGGACTGAAGTCACGACCCCTTATGGAAGAGTTAGGGGAAGGACTGCAAGAGCTGAAGGGATGGCAACCCCATAGGAAGAACAAACATATCAACTAACCTGGCCCCTCAGAGTTACCAGAGACTAAGTCACCAACCAAAGAACAGACATAGGCTGGTCCGTGGGCCCTGGCACATAGTAGTAGAAGACTCCCTTCTCTGGCCTCAGTGGGGAGAGGATGTGCCTAATCCCATAGACTTGATGCCCCAGGGAAGGGAGATGCTGGGGGTGAGGTGCAGGTGGGTGGGAAAGCAACCTCTCAGAGGCAAAGGCGAGACCTGAAATGGGGCAGCATTTGAAATGTAAATTAATAAAATAATTTAGTAATAATAATGACAACATGATGGGACTTTAAATGGTAGGGAGCATGACAAATCTTGAAGAAAAAGACCTTCAAATCAATCTTTTCCTAAAATGTTGATGTAAATATTTTCAAATTGGTAAAACTACTATTCACAAGTAAAGTCCAAATGCTAGGTAGTTGTTATGATTACTTTCTTATCACAGAATATGTCTTCAGTGGCCAGTATGTGGATTGGCACAGGAGATGCAGTGAATTTTCCTACAATTAACTGTCTGTGACCCATAGATAGCATTATACAGAGAATTCTTCCCATACCAGAAGGAGCTGTAAATCTCATTGTCTTACTTATCTCCTGCCTCCATTTTAATTATTTGTCTTTCCTTTTAAATAGAAGCAAATGCCAGGTAGGATGCATGCATCTCTGGTCTGTCAGTTTTACATTTCTTACCAACAAAATAGAACTGTCTTTTTCCCTTTTGTTCTCTTAACTTGCTATATTGGACGCTCTGTAGAAATATATAGTTAGCTAGCTTATTTGCAGAATTTTGAAAATCACTAAATCAAACACGGGGATGAAGACCATTTCCAAAAATGGTCTTCAGTGTTTGTCATAAGCAAGGTGATTGTGGGAGAAAAGAGGCATAATCCTCATATTAGGAAGTGGGTTCTTATGTATTGAGATGATACAGACTCTTATTCAAAAGCGTCTTCTTATTATTTCTCCTGAGAAAAGCAATTTCAAGTTGTCAGAATTCATGTGATTCTGACGGTCGCTGCAAAGGAAAGAATTACTTAGTAATTTTTGTTGTTCCCGCTCCAGAGTCCAGAGTAAGAAGGGGGGGGGCACTCAGCAGTTGTATCACAGCTTTTGTTTCTATTAAAATAACAACTTATGTGTAATTTTTAACTGATAACTTCAATGTTCTGCTTCTACAATGTGCTGGGTTCTGCCTCGTATCATTTTGGAAAAAAAAACACTATTTGCATCTCAGATATTCTGAGAATGTGTGTTTCTAAAGAACATTACCAATAATGAGGTAGGAGAATAGTCATTGGAACACTAAATCATTGCATTTTAGAAGATTATTTTACTTTTCTTTCTAACTTACAAATGTGTTGGAAGTAATGATTATATTTACTTTAAACCATATAACAACTCTGAAGAGAGTGTAACCTCAGGACCAAGGAGACACAGAATAACTTAATACAAAATCTATATGACTCTGGGCACAAAGACCACTTTTCCTCCATGATGCTGCTGGGACCATATTTATTAAACAATTTCCTGTAAGAGATGGACACTTAACTGTAATTCTCAGGCTCTGTGTCACTTTATCATTCTTAGAACACAGACCTGTCCAAATTTCATGGACTTAACTGAAAGATGTAGACAAGAAAATATAAAAATGAAGGCAAATATATATTATCTCTTGTATGTTACAACATGCAAAGCATGACTAGCTTCTCCATCAACCACCTGCAAACAGTTTCTGTTAAATTCCTATTTTTTTCTGAACAGTATTTCACATGGACTTTATGTTAGGTACTTTCAGGTTTTCCTTCTTGGCCAGTTTTGAGAGCCTAAAGAATGCTAACCCTGTTGGTATTTCCCAGGAAGGTGATGATTTAGTGCCATTATTCCTGGGACTCTGCCTCCTGATGTCGGAGATATTTCCTCTTGTAGCCACAGGCAACCAAACTCTTTAATTTAGACCTTGAGTATGCTTCAAAAAGCCCATTCAGCTGAAGCTTCTTCCTCAGGGAGGCTCCTGGGACATGGTGGAAAACTTTAAGGTGTAGAATGTAGAGATATTTAGCTCATTGTGTCTGTGGCCTCAAAGAGACTATGGGGTCCGTCCTAATCTCTACCTTTTCTGTATTCTGCTCCCAGATCATGAGTTATCTTTTCTATGATACACTTACTGATATGACCTTATAGTTCACCACAAACTTCAAACTAGTGAAATAAATTGGTCATGCCTGGAATTTCCCAAATCATAAGATTAAAACTAAACAAATAAACAACAAAAAACCTCACCCATTAATCTTTATAACTTGGTTATCTCAGGCTTTTTATTTTAAAAAGTAACAATGTAAATCTATATAACTCAAGTAATAATTTCATAATTTCTAGGTTTTGTACAAGTATCTTTCTCCAGATCTTTACAGAGCTATCTTTGAAGTTTCTGTACTAACTTGACTCTTTATTGCCTCATAGAATTTAACGAATGTCCCAAGATTATATTTTTGACAGTACGTGTTTTCTGACCTTCTCCCATAGGGTGCTGTCTATGTTAGGGTTACTATTGCTATGATAAAACATCATGACAAAAACAGTGCGGAAAAGAAAGGGTTTAGTTGGCTTACACTTACACAATACTTTTCATCACCAAAGGAAGTCAGGACACAGGAACTCAATCACAGCAGGAACCTGGAGGCAGACACTAATGCAGAGGCCATGGAGGGATGCTGCTTACTGGCTTGCTCATGACGACTTGCTCAGCCTGCTTTCTCATGGAACCAAGAACCACCAGCCCAGGGATGGCACCAACCACACTAGTCTAAGCACTCCCACATTGATCACTAAATAAAAGAGTGCCCTACAAGCCTGCTTATAGCCAAATCTTATGGAGGCATAGTCTGTATTGAGGCTTCCTCCCCTCAAATGACTTTAGCTGTACATACATATATACATGACCTCTAGAGGATGGACTACTCCTGTGATTACTTATGTTATGGGGCAAGGTAAAGGGATATTTGTATCCATGTTTATTTCAAATATCCTGACACAGCTTAATGAGAAAAAGGAAGAAAAGGCTAGGCAGTCCAGTCTTAATTAGATTAGCTACCCCAGGCATTCTAGGAACCAGAAGCTTCTCTGCTAGAACAGAATAAATAGGCACAATGAAATTCACATTTGAAAGGAAATAGACCAGTCCAATAACCATTCTGAGTCATAGTTACCATGATTGCCTGTGTTACTCTAGCCTCTTTCTCTGAATATTTTCCTATCATACTCTATACAAATAAAACATTACAATGATATTTAGAGATAAATAACTCTACTCTGATGCTATCAATAACAATAAAAAGAGTGGGACTAGGCATGTTCCATCTTTAGTGAAAACTGAATTTAATTCTGTATTTTAGATAAGTACTTCTGTCTGAGCCAAGTTGGAAGGATATGCCTGTCTTGATGGCATCCTTGGCCACTCTTCTGTATTTCCCAATAAACTGCACTTTGTGCAATCTTAAATCTGTTTTACTTTTCCTTGAATTAATGTCACCTCCTGTCTACACCAGTTTCCAGGAACTGTCTCATAAGCTTTAAAAAAGATCCTGAACTTCAAGGAAAGCTCAGTCTGAGGTGACATCTCTATCTAAGTGTTGGAAGATATTATATATGAAATACAGTCACTATGTCCCCGAAGTGCTGCTGGTGGAGAACGTGAGCTTTTAAGTTTGTGATAATCCATTCTGCCACAATTGAAGACCAACTAGTGCACATTAGTGATATACTAAAAGATATCAAAACTATAAACATCAAAATCCAAATTTCCCACCTCTTCTAGATGTCAGTTTAAGCATTCCCCTCCACACTATAATGTTTCCATTTCTTTGCCCTAAATTAGATGTCTTTATTCTCAATGACTGTTGTGTAAAAATCAAATTGAGTTAATAGAACTCAAAATCTTTTGACATACTTACTCCTCCTTGTGGGGCTGTGAGAAGAAGCTGGGCGCCTGTTCAAGCATAAGCTTTGAACCTCGGACCCTCATGGGACAGAAGAAATTCAGAGTCACTCCTGGCAACTGGCTGGCTCTTTTCACTCAGTCTCAGCTCCCCATAGCCCCTCCCACAGAGATGTCTATGGCCACTGGTCACGTAGGAATAGTGCCCCAGGCTCTCCCACATGTAGATGAGGCATCCCCAAGCTCTCAGACCAAGCTAATAGTGATTATCTGCTGCCAGATCCTAACACCCCAAAATCTGTCTATTGGCCCTACTCAGGAGAAGTAAAGGTGTGCGAGAATCATCCCATTGTCTGAGAGTTTCTGTTGCAAGCTGTAACTTGGGAAGAGATCTGCTTTCACCAGGAGCCTTCTGGACCCTCCCCTCTCCGACAACTAGCTGGCACCTCACTGGCCCAGCAAGAGCTGTAACACTGGGGAAGAGATCCACTCTCCTCCCTGCTAGCTAACCATCGCCTCGCTAGCTCAGCCCAGATCTGCTCAGCATGGAGAGACAGGTGCAGCACCTGGGAGCAACTGGATAGCAACAGTGAAGAAGTTGGTTGCTCAGCATAACTACCTGAAACAATCTTAGGGCTGAAGATAAAGCATACCCTAGTTGTAAAGTATAATGGATAAAATGACCTAGCATTGAGCTAGGAAGTTACATCATGCTGAACAGCTTTTATAGTGGCAAAAGCTGATATATAGGTTTCTACAGGAGAAAATGGTCTTAGCTGGGTGTAAACTCTGAACTACAATAGCAACATGACAGGTAAGATGCATCCATGGGCATATAAATGTCACTATTATGGGGTTAACAAACAGATCTGAATCAGTTTAAGAATTGTTTCAAAAGAGAGAATGTATGCCTTGTGCTATAAACTAAGTTAAAAATAAAACCCTGTTGGAGAAGGTCTTAGGCACTAGGGGGAACTTATTATTATTTAGCTAAATTGACACAGCACCAAACTTCCTTCTAAGTGTTTATATTTTTACCCCTTAGATAAATTCTATCTCCACTCTAACTAGGAATACTCTTTGGAGTAACGGCTATAGATGTAAAAAAACACTGCTGTTCACCATACTGAGATTAAGCTTTTGTTAAGTACTCAGCCCTAAACAAAAGAATGATAACACACAGTATAAGGGTCAGGGAACACCGCAGAAATGGGAGTGGAAAGATTATAAAAGATGGAAGGTACGGAGACGGGCCACACAATGTTGTCTTCTGGACATTCCATAATCATTATAGTAACAAACGGACAGCAGCTCTGGCTGCCTGCGCTGGACCTGCACACAATTGGTCCTGAAAACAGTCCATCATGAGTAAGGCAGACATTCAGAGAGCCATGTCCTTCTCTCCTGAACCGTTGGCTACTGAGAAATTCTTAGGAAATGTCTCTAGTTGTATACACACCGTTAAGTCTACCAGTCTCCAAGGACAGTGGTAAACTCATGGCCAGACAGTCAGCGTTGGTTAAACTTAAATGGCATCAAACACAATAAAAAGATATGACTATGAAATGGATCATGGAGAAACATGGGAGGGGTCAAGAGATGTGAAAGTGAGAAAAGAGAGAATCAGGTTGTGAGTAAAGCAAATGTCTCATACATTTATTCAATTGTCAAGAGTGACTTCGTAAAGGTCACAATTCTCATAAGCTACAGTATCCCTTTACTAAAGGTTGTATTGTAGTTTACTATAGATACATTATAATTACAAAAAATATTAAAAATAAGTTTCTTGACAGAGATGCCCTTCACATTTTGTCTTCAACTATGTCATCTTCAATATTAAATATTTCTACATAATAGAGAATGTAAGCTATTTCTATTGAAGTGATTTTTTGTTTTCATGACACAATATTTTTAAAAATTATTTTATTAATTGAAATTCATTATATTTGAATTTCTAATAGAAAGTATTAAACAAAATACTATTTCCACCTCAAAAGAAGTAGAAATAACTTATTATTTAAAAAATAATTTTTGTGGTGGTGGTAGTCATGCTGAAGTATGTGTGTGTGTATTTGTGTGTGTGTGAGCCTCTGCACATGCACACACACCTGTATGCCACTGTATGTCTGTAGATGTGGCTGGACAACTTTTGAGATCTATCTCTGCCATTACCAGTTCTTTGGGCTCAGTGAGGTTTGGGATTGAATTTAGGTCATCAGTCTTCTGCTGCATGTGCACATAGCATGCATCTTACTGACCAGAAAGAGTTTTTACTCTTTAGTCAACTCTGTATAATCATGCCCAGGAACATGGGTTTAGCTTGTCCCAAATTATATGTCCCAATGTGAAAATGGTTTTTATGACTTTTTTTAAATTAAAGAATAAATCAAAATTATAGATCAAGACAATGTTTTTCTATTGTTGAAAAAAATCAGGTAGGCGGGCTATATATAGGAAAAATCTGTTTTAGGTTTCAGATGTTTGATGAGATTTATAGCTTTTGGTTTGGTGAAAACTAGTGTTCTTTTAAGTTACTACATTCCAGGAGATTTTACCTAATAGTAACAAAGATATTAGGCCACACAAAGGAGAACAATTAACGCTATTAATGAGAAAAGTAGCCCAAGGTTACCTGGTTGTTTCTGTACCTTTTCAACTCTTCAGAATAAAAAGTACTAGAACTCAGTCAGTTTTGTAGATTCTTCAACATAGGCAAGGCCTTTCCCCCCAAATCTAGGAACATCTATTTACAATAGTCTTTACAAAACTGTTTCTGAAATGTATTTGGATGAAAAATATTAAAGGGGAAAATAGGAAAATCTTACCCTATCAAAAACATCATCTAAATGTTCTGTTGAATTTCTAATTTAATCTGCCTTAAGCTGTCTTTCAAGATATTTTGAAAGCATTGGTTGAATGCTATTGTCATAGAAGAAATGAATAGTTTGGTGTACAGAAAAGAAGTTAATCTTGCACAAGACCTGTACAAGATCAATCCAGTAAACATTCCAGCATGGGTTGGTGAGGGGCTCACGAATCGCTACTCCTAGCTGAGGAGCTGTTAGCATTTGATGACTCTTGGTGAGAGGATTAGTCAGTTTGTCTTCAGGAATATGGCCCTTACTAGGTTGTCTATGCTCTAGTAGATGGCCCTTGAAGTAGGCACTTATTGAGGATAAAAAAGGGTACAGAATGCTGGAAGGGAGACTGAGTGGGGCAGCATGTGGAGGAGAAAGGGAGTAGTTAACATGGTCAAAATATACCATATACACACCTAAAGTTCTCAAAGAATAAATAAAATTATTTTAGAAAAGAAGAATGGTTAGTTTGACTCACACGAAAACAAAATTTAACTTGGAAACCACAAGAAGAGTAAAGTCCAGGTAGAGTTCTGTCTGTCTGTCTGATCTATCTATCTATCTATCTATCTATCTATCTATCTATCTATCTATCCCTTATTAGAGTGCCTATTTATTTGAAGTTTCCATGGACTAAAATGCTATCCAGAAAACTTGAAGAAGAATCATATACATAAGCATACATACGTACCCTTAAAAAGTACAACAAATATCAAGAATTAATTTTTTCCCTTCCCTTCTCCCTTGTTCCAGCTCTGCTTGCTCTAGCTCTGCTTGCTCAGGAATCAAATTTAACACTCTTTTCTTATCATCTCCTGGGAGTATGATATAGAATTAAATTATTTATATTTTTTTGAGGATGGTGTGGTGTGTTTGGCTTATACTTCCATATTGTTGTTCATTATCAAAGGAAGTCAAGACAGAAGCTTAAACGGAAGGAACTTGAAGTTAGAAACTGAAACATGGGTAATGGAGGGGTGCTACTCACTGGCTTGCTCCACACAGGTTGCTCAGCTTTTATTTTTCACTTGTTTTATTGGATATTTTATTTACAATTCAGGTGTTATCCCCTTATTCCATCCCCCACCAAGAACCCCCTATTCCATCCCCCTCCTCCTGCTTCAGTGATGATTTGCCTCCACCTACCCTCCCACCTCCCCACCCTCAAATTCTCCCACACATGGCATCCAGCCTTCATGGGACCAAGGATCTCCTCTCCTACCTATGCCAGACAAGGCCATCCTCCCCTTCATGTACAGATGGAGTCATGGATCCCTCTATAAGTGCTCCCAGGCTGGTGGTTTAGACCCTGGGTGCTCTGGTTAGTTGGTATTGTTACTCTCCTCATGAGGTCACAAACCCTTTCAGCTCCTTCAGTCTTCTCTCTAACTCCTCCATTGGGAAACTCTTGATCAGTTCAATGGTTAGCTGTGAGCATCTGCCTCTGACTATGTCAAGCTCTGGCAGACCTCTAAGATGACAGCTATATCAGGCTCCTGTCATCATGCACTTCCTGCCATCCACATCAGCATCTACCTTTGGTGACTGCACATGGGATGGATACCCAGGGGAATGGTCTCCAGAAGGCCCCTCCTTCAGTTCCTGTCCCACACTTTGTCTCCATATTTGCTCCCTTGAGTATTTTGTTACTCCTTCTAAGTAGGACCGAAGTACCCACACTTGGTCTTCCTTCTTCATGAGCTTTATGTGGTCTGTGAGTTGAATCTTGGGTATTTCAAGCTTCTGGGCTAATATCCAATAATCAGTGAGTGAATACCATGTGTGTTCTTTTGTGATTGGGTTACCTCACTCAGGATGATATTTTCTAGTTCCATCCATTTACCTAAGAATTTCTCAAATTTATTGTTTTTAATAGCTGTGTAATACTCCATTGTGTAAATGTACCACATTTTTTTTGTATCCATTCCTCTGTTGAAGGACATCTGGGTTCTTTCCCGCTTCAGGCTATTATAAATAAAGCTGCTATGAACATAGTGGAGCATATGACTTGGTTATATGTATATGCCCAGATGTAGTATAGCTGGCTCCTCAGGTAAAGCTATGCCCAATTTTCTGAGGAACCACCAGACTGATTTCCAAAGTGGTTGCACCATCTTGCAATCCCACCAACAATGGAGGAGTATTCCTCTTTCACCACATCCTTGCCAGCATCTACTATTACCTGAGTTTTTGATCTTAACCATTCTGACTGGTGTGAGGTGAAATCTCAGGGTTGTTTTGATTTGCGTTTCCTTGATGACTAAGGATGCTGAATATTTCTTAAGGTGCTTCTGGGCCATTCGAATTTCCTCAGTTGAGAATTTTTTGTTTAGTTCTATACCTCATTTTTAAATAGGGTTATTTGGTTGTCTGGAGTCTATTTTCTTGAGTTTTTTGTATATATTGGATATTAGCATTCTATCAGATGTGGGATTGGTAAAGTTCTTTTCCCAATCTGTTGGTTGCCATTAGCTAAAACTGTCCAGTGGAAAAAAGACAGCATTTTCAACAAATGGTTCTGGTTCAACTGGAGGACAACATGTAGAAGAATACAAATGGATCCATTCTTATCTCCTTGTACAAAGCTCAAGTCTAGTGGATAAAGGACTGCAGCATAAAACCAGATAAAACCACATAAAACCAGATAAAATCACATAAAACTAATAGAAGAGAATGAGGGGAAGAACCCCGAATACTTGGGCACAGGGGAAAAGTTCCTGAACAGAACACCAATGGCTTATGTAAGATCAAGAATTGACAAATGGGACTTCATAAATTGCAAAGTTTCTGTAAGGCAAAGGACACTGTCAATAGGACAAAACAGCTTTTTAATAAAGCCAAGTACCACCATCCCAGGAATGGAGTCACCCACAATGATATTGGTCCTCCCCCATTAATCTGTAATTAAGAAAATGCCTTACATCTGGATCTTATGGAGGCATTTTCTCATCTCTGATGACTAAATCTTTGTTAAGTTGGCATAAAACTACCCAGTACAACTGACCCTTGTCAGTTTGATATACAAATTCATCACTTTTAAGCCAAAACTTATTACTTATTCATCCCCCAAATCTTACATTAAAATCATAAATTAGTTTAAAAGTCCCACAGTCATTACAAATTCAAACATACTTAGTCCATTTGAAATAGCCAATCTCTTTTAAAATCCAAAGTCTTTTAAAATTCATAGCCTCTCAATTGCAAGCTCCAGTAAAATGAAAAACAAAGCAAATGCTTCCTTAATTCAATTATCAGTTTTAAAAAATGTGAAAATTACATTTGTAAGTACAATACACAGGACTTAAAAGACAATGTTTGCCTATGCTAGTGTTTGTTGGTCAAAATTCCCTGGAATTTGGTACCACACAGTCCTTTCCATGGTTTGTTAATTACCATTAAATTGCTTACAACAATAAAACTTGTTGAGGTTGGGCCTTTTGCTTTGCATTGTGATGCTAAATACTGACCCCTAAGATCTGGTTCTTTCCAGAGACAAGTAAAGACTCACATGCACAAAGTTATGCTATGTAGCCTTGCTCCTTAATTTATAACTATTGGTTAAATAAAGATTCCTACAGCCTATAGCTGGGCAGAAGATAAGTAGGTGAAGCATTGGTTTCCAGAGCTTGGGGTCTGAGGAGAGGACCACAAGGGAGAAGAGATGAATGGAGAGATAGGAAGATGCCATGGGGTAGGTGAATCCTGAAAACATGCCCATGAGGGCTGGCCCATTGGAGTAACCGCTGCCCAAGCAGAACATGACAAGTCATAGCTTAAGGATACTGGCAGGGAAGTAGACACAATAGCATAGAGGATAGATATTTGCTCAGCTCTAGTGTCTAAGGCTTATTATAGATATAGAAGTTTTGTGTGTTTTATCTAGGAACTGAATGGTCAAACCCTCAATTGATGATAAATATTTACTATAACAAAAAGTCAGGGAAATTCTTAGCAATAAATTAGCTTAGATAGTTACTTTATAAATAGAGTAGTTTGAAGAGTTACTTTATCCAAACAAAGGAAACATAAATAAAATGAACCTACACAAATACTATTAGAATTTTTGGTTATAAATACTGTTTCTATATGTTGCAAATCTAGGGAAATTTTCATCACCTCTGTCACAGGAGGCCAGATGATGAAGATATGTCTTCATACTCTGGATCAGAAGTTGGTCTGACATCCACGAGAGAGAAGAAAAATATCTTAAAGTGTTCTGTCTAGTAGTGCTATTCATGACAACTTTTGGGGGATAATTCAACGTAACCACAGACGAGATGTGGCTGATGAACATCTGGGTAAGGAAGGATATTTGAGGGGCTGTATTTTGTTTGAGATGGCATTATGAGTTGAAAGTGCAGTAGTCACCTGTGAAAAGTAGCATCCTCTGTAGACGACTTTAACACACATTACCATTCAGATTTAGGCAGAAGACGGTGGCACTGTTTTATAACGTTTACATTGTCACCTGGGAAAATCTAAGCACATTGAATTACTGAGACTACTATGCAGATACTTATCACTCTTTGTATGGAGAGATAAGAAAGGAAGCCTGACTGCAAAGTTGTCTGGTGGTCTCTTCCAAATACTCAGAATTTATGTAAAAATATTAATGACTCCTCAAAACAGCAAGCATATAGAAACTTATAAAATAATCTTCTAAACATATAGAAACTTATAAAAAAATCTTCTAAAAGGCAATATCTGGGGATCTTAATGACTTTTTTTTTTAAGTACCACAGCTACTAAGAAGTGGCATTGTTATTTCAGTCCACATGGATTTACTGTTCATTCTTCTTTCTCCTTGGCTCTGTGACCTTGAGAATTCACTGGTAACCCAGCTGAATACAATCTGTAGTGCTTTCATATACGGTGACTTAAATTTCCACAACTTACATTCATCTTAATGATTCTCCTGAACCATCACTAAATTGATGAAATTATTATTTTATTAGTGTTGGTGAAAGTGACATATACCTGTTGTTCAGCACTTGGGAGTCTGAGGCCGAAGAGTCAAAAGTAGCATTAGTTGGAGAACAGCTTCGGCTATAGTGTGAGATTCCATTCAAAGTAAACCATCCAAAGAAATAAAATAGAAGGAAATATGATGTAGTATATTATAGGACGATTATACTAGGATTCATTCTTCTTCCCAAGGTAGTACTGGAATCTTGGAGTTGCGATATTCAAAAGGACAACAAGAAAACTGAATTAAGAAGCAATAGAACATGACAATAGTTCAGAAAATCATTTGTGATGTAGCAAAGCACGTTCTTGGTTTATTTTCCTCTTTACTTTTATGTTTGTTTTGTTACCTTTTTTATTTTTATAAGTTGTTCTTCAAGGGCTATGGTATTGTGCTTGCAAGTATTTTAAATATGTATCTAGTTGTTTAAGAGATAAGCTTTTGATAATTAACAGAATATTTGCCAACTTTCTGAAAGATATGTCACAGTATATTTTTATATAGTACTTAGAATTATTAATTATTGTATTATTTGACAACTTCTGAAAACTATAATTTTGATTACTGACAGTAAATACTATTAGTGTTCTCTAAAATATTATTTGCTTCAATGCATACAGAAGCTCTGCCTCTGTATTTTAAGATTTCTAATGATCTTTGGGAAAAGCTTATGAATTGTTTTTGTAAATATTATAAGCATAAATATAAATTTCTAATTTTAGCACACTTTAATTATAAAAACTTTATCATCACCATTCTAATAATCATAAAATGCAACAAAAATGGTTTGACTGAATTGTAATGACAGGAAGTTTACTCAACCTGTGCACAAACCAAACATACTTTTTTCTTTTAAAGTATTCTTTATGTGATTGGAAAGATAGCTACACAGTCAACTCACAACTACCTATAACTCCAACTCCAGGGTTCCCTGATTCTCTATGGCCTCTGCTTGCAACTGTATATGCTTGGCATATACACAGACACTTGTGCAGAGACACATACTTATAACTTAAGAAATAAAAAAAAATATATTAAAAAGATTCCATGGATTGTTGGGATATTTAGATGTAGCCCCTAGGAATCTATGGAATTATTTTTGTAATACTTGGAAGTATGAAATGGGAGGCAATAAAAGTGACGTGTTCTGATATGAGAAAATGAGTCACTGAACTTCATTCGTCTGTGTTTTGTGTCGTCACAACTACACTGTTTACATCAGGGCTCCATACTATATCGCCTTGGTCTCCTGCATGAATGCCAGACAGGCTTTTTGTTGCATAAGAGATTTCAATGAGTTCCTCAAAAATAATGTCTCATATTTTTGAACATTTCCAATAATAAACACATTTCTCTTGCAATTATTTTCTAAAGAAATAAAAAAAAAGAATCTACATTGAATTTATAATGCTATGCAGACTGTCAACGTCTTGACTTGTTATAATATTACATCTCATTTTCCCTGTACAGTCATTGGAAGAGGTTATTATGTAAATATAAGCCTTTTCTTTATTAAAACACTTCTTTTAGAGACGGTCTTTTCTTTCTGGGACATCTTACTTTTACTTTGAATTGGCAGGAACATTTTGCATCATATCTTTACTGCATGGATATGGTCTCTTCTGGTAAAGGGCCTCTTGACTTCTGTGCACCCATCAAAAAGAAAATATTTTTCTTAACCTTGGCAGGACTCCTGGTTGCTTACTCTCATCTTCTGAATAAATAGTATTCATATGATTTTGCTTTGTTAAAAATATTGTTATAAATTTGCTATGGTTGAATAAGAGTAAAATTATTATGGAATATATTAGAAGTAATTAAAATGCATTGTCATCTTTACCTAAAGTTCTTATTCAGAATGTTAAATGTAGAATCAAGAAATTTTTGTAAATATCCCACCTAATTTGAGAACATAAAATATCTAACACCAAATTTTAGATCTTCAGAGACTAATTTTCTGAAAATAAAAAATAATTTATAAGAAGAAAAATGTATAAGCCTTCTATCCCTTGTAAAGTAATCACAGATTGGGAACAAGTTTTCTATTTAAATTCAGTATGAGTCATTTTCCAAAGCTAAATCATGTTTGATATATTCTATTTACATAAGAAAATTACACGTTTTTCCAAAGTTTTTAATCAGATTCTATAAAAAAAAGAAAATATAACAACTGGATAATTCTGTTATCCAAAACGGTGTCTTTAAGTTGTATCACACAAAGTAAAGTTTTTTATTTGATCTTCTGTTTGAGCTATGAAGAGCAGTGCTCAGGAATGCCAGTGATAGCATTTAGTAAGGACCTCAGCAAACCCATGTAAAATAGCAGGTAGTTCTTGAGTTGAATTGCAGTGGTCTTTTTAGTTTGTACTGCAAGCTGACTTCAGCTACGATTAACTCATCAATGGTAAAAAATGACAATATATCACAACTGAAATACTTTTGTACTTGGATTAGAAATTAACTATGGCCCTGATGTTTTACTTTACTATCCTCAGAAGATTTAAGGGTATGCCTTTGTGTAGCCATTTGTTAAATATAGAGGGATTTAATGCATTTCTTCATCATTAGGTCTTCCTCTTTGTTCTGGTATCAGGAGTCCAATGCAATTTGAGAATGACAATGTCTTGCAGATCATTGCTTACATGGTTGTCTTCTGTACAGTAGTACCAGTTATGAACATACTTCTGCAGTTAGGATGCACAAAGCCTAATTTAGCTTTGGGTTGTAACGTAAAATAAATTGCATTTGGTAGACTTAATTTTCTTTTCATTGTTCAGTGATGGTTTTAGGGATCTTGACAAATAGAAATCAGTTAGTAAATGTTACAGTGGACTATTTGGTGTCACACATATAGTAGAGATCATATAGAAAAACTGTATAAATATAAATGTATTTTTAAATGTAGACTTAGTACACAAGCATTCTGTTTTATTAGTGTTGGCAAGTGAATTAGCTCTCAATTATCTGTAATGGAAGGGAGTGGTTGACTCACACCAGGTTATTACACTAGTTACTTAGGTTTTATAGCATTTTTAATAGCTACCACTTCTTTGACAATGTGATTAGAGCAGTGTGGAATGATTGCATGCATTAAGAAAACAAATAGACGAGGCCCCCATAATGAGGATTGACCATAATAGTTTAAACATAGAATTGCTTACCCATAACCAAAATGCAGGAACTCCCTTGTGAACTCAGAAGCCCTTGTATTGGAAAGTGTAATAAACATGGGATAGTTTGATCTGGGTGCCAATTAATTTAAACTGTCCTCTGGAGAAAGGGCTAAATACACAAGAGGAGGCCAATAAATTAGAATGAGCAAGGCAAAAGAGTATCAAGCCACCTAGGTCATTTATAAAATATAGAAACTGAGAGACATGAGTAACAGTATTTAAAAAGTTTTTTTCAAGATGGATCAGGGAGAAAATGATTTCAGTTACAAGCAAATATTTGCAATGAATAGATTCTCAAAAATATGAAGAAATATAAAAGTTTGGTTATTGTTTGAAGGTAATTTAAGAAAGAATAATAGTAGAAAATTTAAAAATAATAAATTTTATAGGTTGTAATTTGTTACAGAATATATTCAATGTTATCATAATTATTGTATTATTTAAAGTACAGGATCTTTGGAAATGTTTATCAAGAAAGAAATGGACTTAGCCATAGCAGCAAATTATGGAAATACCTGAAAAATTCCTGGCACTGAGCTCATTAGTAGAAAAACATGCATTTCTGTTGGAAGAGTGTCCTTTAAAACATACATAGGAAGTCCTACCTTCTCACTGGGATCCATATAACATCTATGTGTATATCTTGACATCACACAAAGGCTTTGATTTAATGTAGCCCATAAGCTTAAAAAGTTCTGACACCCACTTTTCCACATATTTTAGGTACGGAGGATCTCAGCTTAGCTATAGACTGACCTATAGACACTTCCCAAAGTGTCATCTGTACACCGTCTGTGAGACCAAAATGTATGGGGAGAAGACCAGTTGTAGGTCATGTCTTCGTTTTTGTTAAACAAGAAAAGTCAAGATAATTCATGTAGCATAAAAAACAGATCACAAGCCAGAATTTTTTAGAGTTCTCCTCATCCCCTCCTATATGGGACATCTCATCTCAAGTTTTTCAATCTCCCCAAAATAATCATTATATTTGGCATGATTTCTGACCATGTCAATTGACTTATTAGTGGCCTTACCTCCCAGAGCTATATGTAGGATGCTGTAAGTTAGACTCATCAATAGAAAGAAGAGTCTTGCTACCTTTTTGCTTCCAATGTTTTATACCTTTTTGATTTATCTGGAGAATGTCCAACTCTACTGGAGATGGAATAAGCTAGATGTGATACGCTAAATTAAAAATTATCTTTTATTGGGTTGTTTGGTAACAAACCTAGTTTAAGAAAGGAAAGACATATCTTTGATTAGTTTCCTTTATCAATACAGTGACTTACTTCAGGTAGTATTCTACCCTTCCTAACTTAATATTACAACCTCCTGTGTTCAGAATTATCTGGTAAAATTCTATTTTTATTTACTCCATTATATTTCCACCAAACTCATGCATGATTCAACAGGAATTACTAATAGAAGTATTACTAATAGGAGTATTACATGTTACAGGATGCACCGTCGCACCTCTGTACAGAAATGCAGAGGGCAAAAATTCCACCATCTGTCTGTTCTCCACACTTGAAATCTTTCCCTTACGGGAATGTTTCTCAGTCCTGTGTAGTTACTATTCTGTCACAGAGACATTTTTTTTTTACATTGCTATTGTTTTTCTTTCTAGACATGAGAGAACATTCTGTATTTCCCCTTTGTGTTAGGCTTATAGATTTTCACCTGATTTACAATGACAGTCTATAGTTCCACTCATTTCACTATGAATGTAAGAACTTCACTTTTCACAGCTGAAGAACACTATATGTATATACCATATTTTCTTTATAGCTATATTGGTTCATGATGTATACTGAGGCTGATTTCATACTTTGTTGTGATATTGCTACAAGGAAGCATTTATCGCTCTTGGGAGTTGTCTTCATTTTTTTTTTTTTGAGATATGTACGCAGAACCGGATGAGAGAGGTACCATGTGGTACTTACTCTCTATTTAGATTTTTAAGAACCTTTGTTCAGGTTTTTTGACATTTGTACTAATTTATATTCCCTTAAACATTATATATCATTTCTTTTTTTTGCATACTCTCCTTGTCAGAAGCTGTCTTCATTACTATTGTATATTAGTCATCCTGACTAGAATATAATACTAACTCATTGTACTTTTGATTTATAATTTTTAACTCTCCTAATGATACTCAGCATTTTATCAATGTGTATTTCAATTTACATTACAGTTTTAACAGGGTTGCATATATATATACACATCTATATAGATAGATAGATATATACATAAATATAAATATATATACATATAGATAGATATATACATATATCTATATATAAATATATAGATATATAAATATATAGATATATACATATATTTATATATACATATATAAATATATATTATAATATATAAATATACATATATAAATATATTATATATTTATATATGTATATTATATATACATATATACATATATAAATATATTATATATTTATATATGTATATTATATATACATATATAAATATATAAATATATACATATATTTATATATACATATATAAAAATTTATATATACATATATAAATATATAGATATATAAATATATAGATATATACATGTAGATATATATATATAAATATATATACATATAGATAGATATATACACACGTATATATACACATACACACATATATATATATATACACACACACACACACATATATATACATATATACACATATATACATATATATACACATATATACATATATATACA
>JANHMN010000021.1:42964448-43045345 GCA_030674055.1 Rhabdomys pumilio
CTTTCTTTCTTTCTTTCTTTCTTTCTTTCTTTCTTTCTTTCTTTCTTGAGAATGGTGTACTTTCTCCCAGATAGATTCCACACATTTGTTGAGAATCAGTTGGTTGTAGATTGAAGAATTAGAAAGATTTATTTCTGCCTTCTCTATTCTGCTTATCCAATCTGTCTCTATTTTCTGTTTTACTAATGAAGTTTACTCAGTACTGTAGGTAAAAGCAGATATTGCTTCAGTCTTGTGGTTCTTTTCCTCTCTCCCTCTGTCCCTTCCCTCCCTCCCTCCCTCTCTCCCTCCTTTCCTCCCTCCCCCTTTTTCTTCTGTCTACCATTCTGCCTTCTTTTTTTCTTTCTTTCTTTCCTTCCTTCCTTCCTTCTTTCCTTCCTTTCCTTTTTTTCTTTCTTCTTTCCCTCCTTTCTTCTTTTTTCTTCATTTCTTTCTTTTTTGTCTCTTTCTTTCTCTTTGTTCCTTCCTTCCTTCCTTCCTTCCTTCCTTCCTTCCTTCCTTCTTTTCCCTCTTTCCTTCTTTTCTTTTCTTTTTTGTTTTCTTTCTTTCTCCCTCCCTCTTTCTTTCCTTCTTTGCTTTTTCTTCTCTTTTGTTTTCTTTAAGATTGATCTGATATTATGGGTCAATTTTTAAGTCCATTTAAATTTAGGGCCTGTTTTTCTCTTCCAATTCCACGAAAAATGGCTTTGATGTTTTGGTGTGTATTGCATTGAATCTGTTCACTTTGGTTGGGTAGGCATTGTTTTTTCATTAATTCATTTATTTATTCACTTTATATCACTATCACAGCCCCCTTCCTTCCTCTGCTCACAATTCCACCCCCCCACCCCTTTTCCCACAAGCCCTTCTTCCCTATTCAGGGTATAAAACTTTTCTGGCCATATCAAGTCACATCCAGGCTAAGTACACCCTTTCCCACTGAGGCCAAAATGTGAGCCCAGATAAGGGGAAAAAGATACAAAGGCAGGCAACAAAGGCACGCAACAGAGTCTGATTCAGAGATAGCGCTTCTTCATTGTGCTGTACATCTACTACACATGCGTAGTGAGCCTAGGTTCAGACCATGCATGCTCTTTGGTTGGTGGTTCAGTCTCTGTGAGTCCTGGTTAATTTGCTCTGTAGGTCTTCTCGTGGTATCCTTGACTCCTCCAGCTCCCTCCATCTTTCCCTTGATTCTTCTGCAAGGTACCTTAATACATGCATACAAGGTACCTTTGCATGCAGACAGAAGCCTAGCATAACTGTCTTCTGAAAAGCTTCTTCCAGCAGTTAATGGAAACAGATTAGGAGGACCAGAGGTGAAACATCTTTTGGGTACATCCCCAGGAGTAGTACAGCTGGATTTTAGGGTAAAATCTTTCCCAATTTTCTAAGAAACCACCAACAAATTGATTTCCAAACTGGTTGTACAAATTTACACTCCCACCAGCAATGAAGAAGCGTTCCTCTTGCTTCACATCATTGTCAGCATGTGCTACCTCTTGTTTTTGATCTTGGCCATTCTGATTGGTGTAAGATGGTATCTCAGGGTCATTTTTATTTGCATTTCCCAGCTTATTATGTATTTTGATCATTTCTTTAGGTGCTTCTCAGCCATTAGAGATTTCTCTGTTGAGAATTTTCTGTTTATCTCTAATAAAGAGAGATAATTTCTGTTTAATTGTTTTATTTGGCTTGTTGGTGTTCAATTTCTTGGGTGCTCTATGCATTTTGGCTATTACCCTTCTGTTGATATAGGATTGGTGAAGAACTTTTACCATTTTGTAAGCTGCCATTTTGTCCTATTTATGGTTTGCTTTCCCTTATAGATAACTTTCAACTTCACGAGGTTCCATTTATTAATTATTGATCTTAGTGTCTGAGCTGTTGGTGTTCTTTTCAGGAAGTTGTCGCCTATACCAATGCATTCAAAGATGTTTGCTATATTTACTTCTATTAGACTTATGTATCTGGTTTTATATTGAGGGCTTTATATTATATTACATGAACTTGAATTTTGGCCAGGATGATGGTATGGGTTTATTTGCAGTCTTCTACATGCAGACAGCCAGTTAGAACAGCACCGTTTGTCGCAGGTGCTTTCTTTTTTCCGTTGTAAGGTTTTATTTCTTTGTTAAAAATCAGTTGTCCATAGGTGTATGAGCTTATTTCTATGTCTTAGATTCAATGTCAGTGATCAACCTGTCTGTTTTTATGTCAATACCATGCAGTTTATTATTATTATTGCTCTGTAATAGAGTTCAAAATCAGGGACGATTATACCTCCAGAAGCTCTTTCACTGTACAGGATTGTTTTAACTATCCTGTTTTTTGTTTGTTTGTTTTGTTTTTGTTGTTGTTTGCTTTTGTTTTTTTTGTTGTTTTGTTTTTTTTTTTGTTTTGTTTTTTTTTGTATGAAATTGAGACTTTGAGAATTGCCCTTTCAATGTCTCTAAAGATTGTATTGGAATTTTGATGGGAATTGCATTGAGTCTGTAAATTGCTTTTGGTAAGATGGCCATTTGTACTGTGTTAATCCTACAGATCCATGAGCTTAAGAGATCTTTCTATCTTCTGAATTCTTCTATAATTTCTTTCATCAGAGATTTGAAATTCTTGTCATTCAGGTATTTCACTTGCTTGGTTAGGCTTATGCAAAGACATTTTATATTTTTGTGGCTAATATAAAAAATGTTTTTTCCCCTGCAATTGCAATTTCCTTCTCAGCCCAATTTTCATTTGAATAACGAAGGGCTACTCATTTCTTTCAGTTAATTTGGTATCCAGTCATTTTGTTGAAGATGTTTCTCAGCTGTAGAAGTTCTTTGGTAGACTTTTTGGGGACACACACACACACACACACACACACACACACACACATAATCATATCATCTGCAAATAACAATACTTTCCCATCTCCCATTCCAATTTATATCTCCTTGGTCTCTTTTAGTTGTCTTATTGCTCTAGCAAGGAATTCAAATACTATATTTAATAGATAGGGAGAGAGTGAGCAGCCTTGTCTTGTCCCTAATTTTAGTGAAATTGTTTTACATTTTTTTCCATTTAATTTGATGTTTGCAATTGGCTTGGTGTATTGGCTTTATTGTGTTTATGTATAGGCCTTGTATCCCTGGTCGTTCCAAAACTTTTTTTCATGAAGGAGTGTGGAATTGTTTACCTTATAATGAGATGATCAATTGGTCTTTTCTTTCAGTTTGTTTATGTTATGGATTACATCAATAGATTTTTTTTGATTGTTGTATCACTCTTAATCCCTGGGATTAAACCTACTTAATTATGGTGGATGATGTTATTAATGTGTTCTTGAAGATTTAATTTGTGAGCATTTTATTCCATATTTTTTGTACCAGTGTTCATAAGGGAAGTTAGTCTGAAATACTCTTTTATTGTTGAGTCTTTTTGTGGTTTAGGTACCAGGGTAACTGTGGCCTCAAAGAATGAGTTTGGCTATGTTCTTTCATTTTTTATTTTCCATTTCCTAGTTTGAGGAGTATTGGTATTAGTTGTTCTTTGAAAGGCAGAGAGACAGTGTCTAAGAAAATAAAATCAGAAATAAAAATAGGCCCGTGACAACAGACGTTGAGGACATCCAAATAGTCACTAGGCCTTTGTTGTTCACATACCTATACTCCACAAAATTGCCAAATCTAAATAAACTGGATGATTTTATTGAGAGAATCTACTTATCAAAGTTAAATCAAGATCAGGCACACAATTTAAATAGTCCTATAACCACCAAGGAAATAGATGCAGCCGTCAAAAATCTCTCAATGAAAAAATTCCAAGATCAGATGGGTTAGCATTTTAATCATCTTATTTCTTTCTATTCCATGAACTCAGGAATTTCTTAAGTTGTTTCTTGGATTTCTTTCTTTATTGTTTTGTAACTTTTATTATAGAAGTTCTTTTGTTTCTTCATTAATTTCTGTAAACTTATTTTGTATCCTGTGTCTTCATAGATTTATTTAGATTTAAGAGCCTTTTATGTAATCATTGTTCCTAGATGCAGAATCATATCATTTGCTAAAAGTGATGATTTGATTCCCTCTTTTCCTATTTGCATCTTTTTCATTTCCTTCTCTTTGCTAATAGCATTGGCTGAGTAACTTTATTTTTCCTGGAACATTTCTGGACTCCTTTCCAACCTCATGTATTGTCTAGAGCAGAGAAAGTCCAATAGACTTACTAACAGAATGTGTGTTCTTTATCTGTTGGATGAAATATTTTGTAATTCTCCATTGGCCTACAGTATAGTTTAACTCTTACATGATTTCTTCATAAATTGTATTGGTTTTGGTATTTTATGCACTAAAGATAACACAGTATTGAAATGTACTGCTATTTTCTCTTTCATATATATGATTGCCAATTCTATAGTTGGAATAATACATGCAAACATTAGCTTTACATCCTCCTTTAATGAATTGATAATATAACCATCATTAGATTTCAGGGATATGACACTAAGACAAAATGTTTAAAGCCCTCATATACTCATATATATGAATATACATCTAATATATAGATGATATATTAACCTCATATAAATTATACATTCTCCTTTTAATGCTAATAGATTTCTGAGGTTAAGTTCAGTGTTGTGAAATTAAAATATATTTCAACTATCAAGAATATACAATGTATATCTGTAGTATATACTATATATATGAAATATATAATACACATATTTATATACATGTATATATATATACATATATACACACAATATATTTGATGAATTGATCATTTGATCATGTTTACCTCCTTTGTCTCTACTAGCAGTGTCTTAAAGTGTGATATTTCAATTATGTGTATGCTTTCATTCCTGATTCAGGGTTTCATTGGCTTGGAATCCTAATTCTTTTAAGTTTTGCTCTCTGGATTCTATATTGGCTAACAATACAGGTATATGAGGGATTAAACTTGTTGTTTTAGTGCTCTATCCCTATAATCTTACAATGGCTGTGATGTCAATTCATTAAACAAGGATTTGAGGCTCATGTTTGCACATATTCTTCCATCTGCAGAATTGTCACCAAACATTTCTCTACTAACAACAAAACGCAGATTTATCCACCAGGCTGTATTCTCTACCCTGGCTGCAGTGTGATATCTTGTTCTGCTTTACTTGGACAAGATCCATTTTAGGCCTGTTATTTTTTTTAATAATTATTAATGGAGGCCCCTTGATATTTCAGAGTGTTGCTTTGGTAGATAAATTATGTGTAAAGGTACAAATCTTGATCATCCAGTCTCAGATTCTAGCTGAAGCTCCATCTACTGATTATATTTTACTGGCAGTATTTTAGTATCTGCTATTTATGTTCTACCAAAGGCTTTTATCAATGGCTCTATTCCATATAAAGGCAAAGAAAAACAAATCATTTTTCTTTGATTTTACATATATTCAAAGGATATGGAGATTATATATATATATATATATATATATATATATATATATATATATATTCTACTCCTCTGTCATTGTTTGAAAAAATTACTTTGTACAGAGTATAAATCATGAAGTTTAGTGTGATAAAAGCAAGTGAAGAAAAATCCTTCTCTCTTGGATAGTAAATACTTTATCATTTGTGTCCTCCTGTGGGCACTAAATTCTACTGATAAGAATGGCAGAGCATGGTATGGGTTGAAAGTCTGATGACATGTGGTCAATCAATTTAAGTTACAAACGAAGAGTCTGGAAGTCTATCACCGTCCTCCAGGGAAGCAAGCAGAGGTCTCCATTAATGTACAGAACCAGGAAGAGCGGGAAGAAAATGCCACCTGAGCTCCCACTCACTGCAAGCTAAGAGCAATTTCAGAACCTTAGACTACGCTGTGGTTTTGTAAAATTGCTACATCAAGTAACAAGAAGAAAAGCCCTGAGGAGCTCTTTGTAAGACTGATACCATCAGAGTTTGTTGTCAGGGGAAATTCTGTCACAATTGTTAAGTGGGGTGAAAATAGATACCAGATACAACTTTCTATTTTCTGAATATAAGCAGTCGGCAGGAGATGGATGGCTTTGATTTGGGTCCCCCTCACACAAGAAACACTCATCTTTAGTGAATCGTGTGTACTGGTCTTTGTAGGTATTGCTTTAATACCTACAAAGGGTAAGCTACAGGGGCCCCCACTTTACATTTTTAATCTCTAAAATGATTATTCACAGTTGTTAAAAGAAGTTTAGGATGGTAGGACCCATTTAAAACTTCAAAATTGACTCAATTGTGTCTTTGTACAGCACATTGATTTGATTTTCTGTCCTGACCTTTTTTAGCATTTCACAGTTCTAGAGATTTTCTATGTAATTTTAATATATTAACATATATCATTATTATATACATTTAAATTATATATATGCAGCATATTCCTGCACGTGTATCAGTGACCTGTTTCTGTGGCAGTCAAGGTGATATCTGCTATGCTACATTTTCCACACAGCACATTATTTTTCTCTATCATATGAAAACATTGCTATAAACAGAACCCTTCCCTTTTGGATTTAGGCAATTTCACAATTTTCACTCTTACAGTCTTTTCTGTGTTGAACTTACTGTCATGTATCTCCCTGCCCAGTATGACAGTATACCTCACAGATGATGACATATTGCACTGCAGCCTACCATCACAGTCACAGTGTATGGATTGCATCTTCATCAATCTCTGTAACTTGAGTGAATGGAATTAAATGTGGTATGAATTCTTGTCTAAATTGAACAGTTTTCTTTCAGCATGCTCGGTCATTGTTTTTTTGTGTTTGATGTTAGATAAATGTGGGATAATATAACAGAAGGAGCGGGCTTTTTAAGCAGATCATTCAGAATAACCGGATATAAATAACTTCTGTGTGTCTGAGTTTAACTGAAAGCCATGTGACTTGTTCATGTCTAAGGATCTTCTGGGTCTATTTGCTCATCTTTGTTTCACATCTACAATGACACAGCCTGCAAATTGGGCTTCTGACAATTACATATTAAATAGATGGAAATCATGATAATAGTCCTATATTATCAAGATTTTTAAATACTATATGCAGTAAGTTGTTGGACATTAAGAATAATAGTGTGTATTCTTCCACATGACTTTATATTTTTAATTTTCTTTAACAAAGATCATATCTATTTGGATGTTGATCAACTGGAATAGTGAAATATTTAAATAAAATTTACATGTATTTAACTACTAAAATTTTATCACCAAAATTACCATGTTTGGAATTCTGTGATAATCCCAAAACTTGAAAGAGTGAAAAAATATTACTTTCCTGAAGGTATATTTAGGGATAGATATACATTGTTACTACCATACAGTGAATGCTATAAAAAGTTAATGAGCAGTTGATGTTTAAATAGTGTGGTGGTTGATCTTGACTTTTGAAAGATTTCCAGCCAATTACCAAAACACATGTTTAGTTTGACTGTCAATGTATTTCCAGAGTTCATTAATCACGAGAACGTTGACCTAACCAACATTAATCTATGGTTGGGTTCAAAATCTGAATCTACTATTGAGAAGTAGTGGAAACCGACTTTTATAGGAAAGAAAGATAACTGGAACATGGCCATGAAGGCATGTCTTATTCTGGCCTCATTCCTATCTACACTCTGTTTCTTGTCTATCATAGATTGAACAAATTTGCTCGCTTCTGTTCTCCCAGACATGAGAGACAAAAGCATCTAATTCTGTGAACTAAATGTATGTTTTGCCATCAACATTTTCCTCACGTATTATATCACAGTCACAAGAAAGCCCCAGTGATACAAGTGGGTTAACATAAGAATTCCTGATGATGCAAGCTAATCCTGGACATAGGTAGTATTCTTGTCAGAGGGCAATAAGATTTTGGAGGCAAATTATTGTATTGACCCCCTGGAATAAAACATTTTACTATAACTCAGTGCAGAATTATTGTCAGATTCAAATTCCTATGAATGAAAATTCACAAAGCACAAAGACACTGGTACAATTATTTAATGAGACATGAGTAAAAAAATGAAAAATTACCTCAGGAAAATTTAATTTTATGACTTCTACCCATCAATATGTTTAGATGTTATGTAAATGTGTTTATTTTATAGGATCAAATTTGGCTAGCACTGAATTACTGTTTTCTCATAGCCCATACTCTCTCCTCAGTCTATCCTTTAGCTTCCATCAAGAAAAAGATTTCAAATTTGTGTTTATAAATTTGTGACGTTATATATCTTTATTAGTAATTTTTTTTCTGTGCCTGAAATGTCAGGTTTAAATATGCTTGACTTCTTCAATCTTTGATTTTTTACATAGTTTTATTTAATATGTACATACACATATGCACACACACACATACATAAAAATACATATACATATACAACTACAGTCTGGATGACCAGGAAGTGTTTTATACAGTCTTAGAAATAGATATCTATAGATCTTTCTACCTCTCTCTTCTCCCTTCCTTCCTCTCTCCCTCTCTCCTCCCTCCCTCTCCATCACCCTCTCCTCTACCCCTTGGTCTTTTGTTTGCTTGCTTGTTTGTTTATATAAGAACTGATGTACCTCATGCTAACATCCTCAAACTATGTATATCAACTGGGTACCCTTGAATGCTGGATACAACCAATGGCATCCCATCTGCTGAGATTAGAACTATGTATGCCAAGTCTGATCAGAAACTGATTTCTTTCTTTTTTAAATTATTGCTGAAAAAATATCTAACAGCATCCTGGATCTATGACTTTGATAATGAAATATTTGTTTGGTTATATAAAAAGGCCATTTCGTCCCTGATTCCACATTTTAATTCTGAATGGCCTATAATAAAAACACTTTGCTAACATATCTGTTTACACATGTGAGATAGACAACAGTGGTCAAATGCTAACTTAATGTTTTGATTTAAATATGTAGAAAATACTATATAAACATAAAAGCTTAGCTATATATTAGAGTAAATATATACATATAAAATTTATTAATGTATAGTGGTGTGTTTGAATGTATACATATATAAAAACATAATATTCCTATATAGTTTCGGTTCAGATTAACTTTTACTGTTAAAAACAGTAAACATTGGCTTAACATTCAGATTGCTAAATATCAAAACTACCTCTACTAATACTTAATTTTGTCTCATTTCAAGGGGTATATTTCTAATCATTTGAAAATGGCACTTTTCATGATATGCCACTATAAAATCATCTTTTTCAGAATGCCATTTACGTGTTTCCTAAGAAGAGTGAAAAAATATTTTCCCTCATTAATTTTTGCCAATGCTTTAAATGAATGAAGACTTTTCACTTCTATATTTCCTCTGATGTTTTTGGAAATTTAATAACTTTATCCTTTCAGAATTTCATACATGTATTTTAATATATTCACTTTCTTCTAACTCTCCTCATGTTCCTCTCTCCTTCAATACATACCCATCCTTCAATACATACATATCTTTATTTTTTAAAAATATATCTAGTATCTACACACTGGCTGTTTGGGGTATGTGGCCATCTACTCCAGAATGTTCCACCATCCAGAGGCCAAACTTTGAAAGAAAATGAACTCTCCCTTCACAGCAGCTATCAGGTGCCAGTAGCTCCATGATTATTGATAGGAGTTCATGACCAGCTCCTTCTGTATGGTGGGATTTTGTCTAGCTTGAGCTTAAGTTGCTGTTGTATATTTCAGGCTCACTCAACAAGACAGGGTAGTTTGTTTTGCAGCAGTTGCCAATAAACACAGTGTCAACATGCAACTGCTGCAAAACAAAGCTCCCCTGATAAGGTTTGAGAGATTTACTAATCTCTTGGTATAATGGTAAGCATTAAAAGTTGGTTTAATACTATTGTCCTTTTAGCAGAATACTAGTCAGTTGTTCCCTGGTTCTATGTCTAGGCACAGGTTCCTGGCTCTGATAGTGGTAACAGTTGTGCGTGACAACTTGTTGAGTGAGCCTTAAATACAACCAGAAATGGTTGGTTACATATGATATTTGTGCCATTATTACAGCAACAGGCATATTTTACAAAGCCAGTTTTGTAGCTCACAGGAAGTCACAATTGGGTGCTAGTCATGATTACTTTTCCCCGTAGGTAGTGTAAACAGCACACATTGCAGCGTTACGAAAACTAATCTATAGGGCTGACTTTGTAATATTTTCCTCAAAAATGTCTTCTGTTGTTTATGGGGTACAATGTAGCAGTAATCGTGTGTGTGTGTGTGTGTGTGTGTGTTTGTGTGTGTGTGTGTGTGTGTGTGTGTAACTTAAAATTTTATAATTTCTTTATATTGGGAAACTAAGCTTCCTTTCAGTTCTTTACAAAGAGTGTAAGAGCTGCTAAAAATATCTGTCGTCATATATATTGTTGATATAAAACAACAATTTATACTTCCAGGTTTTGCATTAGTGCCAATGTCAAATATCCCTCTGAGCCTTCCTTTTCCTATAGTCCAAGCTTTTTAATAAGCACACAACTTCTTAAATATTAGAAGATATGTTACTAATTGTTGACATAACATTAGTATGTGATGCCTACATTATTACTCATAACTTTGCCACTGTAGAATTGTTAAATAGAATGTAACATTTTGATAAATATTGATACCTTGCCTAGGACACCGAGAACACTAAAAGACACATGAGAATATACATGCACTTACACATACACATGTTATAGGAACAAAAGAACTCCTGATTGTGACTGCTTTTATTATTTCATTTCTTGAGATTATAATAGAATTGTGTCATTTCCCTCTTTCCTTTTTTCCTTCAAAACCCTGTCATACACCCTCCTTGCTCTTGATAAAAAGGCTACAGTTGCTTTTTAAAAGTATACTAAATATTAAATAATTTAAGAATCTTGTTAATGGAGCGCTCATAAATAGTAAATGAGTTACTTAAGAGATATTTGGAACAATTCAGATTTAAAAAGCATGTTGACTTGCTTCTATTGAAGTACATTTATGGAGCCTACACCATGTGTTTCTGTTATTCTAAGCAAAAATACATAGAAGAAAGAAACAGGAGAACAAGCGAGTACTCTAAAGAAAGAAATCTATCAATTAATTTGAGTTGATAGAACTGATTGTTTAGAAGATCAATTAAATTGATTACCTGCAATGAGGCTAGCTGATAGTCATGAGCTATCTAACTTTAGTGTATGACAACTGGGAAGAGATGATGCTTTGACATAAATTAACTTCCTCTGAGCTGATTAAAAGAAATATAAGTTGTTTACCAATACCCCAACATTGTAGTATAGTGTAACTAAAATATTTTTGTTTTGTACTTTGAGTGTTGTCTATTAATTTTACTGTTGTTGAATAACTGTACCTTTTTACTGATAGGGCCCTGGCCAAATCATAGCATATAAATTAAATTGTATGACATTGAATGTAAAAGTCCAAAGAAACAAGGATGATATCATGGCTAATTGTCAATTGTAATTGTAAAACTTAGAGAATTGTGGGATTTTTACACTTAAAGTAAAATTATTTCAAAAAGAAACGTGGGGATAGCTAGTATGATCCTGGGTCATAATCATCCTTAAATATTTTAAAATCTTTAAATATTTAAAAAATAACTTTTGGGGTTGTGTGTGTGTGTGTGTGTGTGTGTGTGTGTGTGTGTGTGTGAGAGAGAGAGAGAGAGAGAGAGAGAGAGAGAGAGAAATAGGAGGAAGTGAGACATGCCACGCTAGTGCCTCCAGAGGTTGCAAGAAGACATCAGATTTTCTAGAGCAGGAGTTATAGGTTGCCATGAGCCAGCTGGCATGGGTAATGGCAGTAAATCTAGGATCCCTGGAAGCATAAAAATCACTGTGCACCATTGAGTCATGTTGTCAGCACAACTGTGAACCTTTGGTTCTCTTAGAATTTCATGCACTTTCTCACAATGGTTTTCTCCTTGTTCTTGTTAGAGGCACCGCATTAAAAATTACTCCTTCCTATGAAAATACACCCCAAATAATTTCACAGAGTTGACAGCTTTTTCACTAAGTTCACATAAATGTTCTCAGTCCCTTATGGAAATGCCCGTCAGACTGTGAGATCCCTGGTCACTCTTAACGCAAATGAATTAGCTGTGAACCCCTGATTTTTCTAGAGGCAGTTTTCAAAAACACCATGTTTTATGCTTTGTTCTGCACTTGATGTTCAAAAGAACTCAACTGTCTCGTAAATACACGTTTTTCCATACTTCATAAAGGATTTTTACGTTAACTCTGAACATATTTCAAAACAAACATGTGCTACGTACGCCTGTGCAGTGCCTTCATCTTTGGAAGACAGAGAAGCCCTGCTTTCCTCACCCACAGGTAGAAACCCTTGCTCAGAGGGATCTCATGAATCTGTGAATGATGAGATTACTGGCTCAGACCAAAAATTCCAGCTGGGTGACAAAATGAGAATTGATCAAGGGAGAAAAGAGCTCCACAGAATTAAGCCATTCTATTCAAAACAAGGAAAAGGAGACAAAACATAGTGAAGAAAGGCACAACTGAACCCGACTTCTACTCACAGTAAGAGTTACAGTTTCGTGCCCTTTAACCTATCAATTGGTGGGTTTTTCATTCTATTTATCTTAAAGCTTAAATGCCCTACTTTTTATCCATCTGCCAGAATGGCCAAAATATGGCACAGAAACTATGCTAACTGCTAACACTTAGGGGAAGCAATAGAAACTCCCTTGATCATTAAAAATGAAAACTGATTCAAAAATTTCAGAAGACATTTTAGCAGCTGCCCATAAAACTGAACAATTCTTGCTGTACCATCCAGTAATCAATTTCTTTTTTTATTTACCCCAAGGAGCAGAAAATGTCTGCTTACACAAAACATAAGCTTTATTTGTGCTTGACAAAATGTTGAACCAATAAAGCTGTCCTTAGACAGGCAAATAATAATTGTACTGCAAGAGGTCTATTTAATGGAACATTATTCACAGGTAGAAAGCCCTGTGATGTTAAAGTACGGAAAGACATGGGGGAACCATAACACTGTATTATCAAGTGGAAGATAAGTCTGAAAACATTTTTTTAATTTTGTTTTTCAACTTTGTGGCACTTTGGAAAGTGAAACTCTGCAGAGGCTACAGGAGTCAATGGTAGGAGGTATGATTGATTGGAGTGCAGCCATTTTGGAAGCAAATAAAACTATACAGTGTGATGCTATAACAATGAATACATATCATTATACCCACTGAATGCAGCGAGAAGAGATTCTGGACTTCGGAAGATTACAATCTGGCCTTGTGAGTGCATCAATTGTGTTTCAATGCATTTTGATGTGTTCACAATGAGGCAGGTTGTACATTGTAAGGGTTCTAGGCATGTGAGCAAGCACTGTACCTTCCCTTTCATTTACTGTCTTTTAGAAGAATTTAATTTTATAATTAATTTTTATTAAAACGTTTTCATTTTCTATTTTTGAGACAGCATCTTTCTACATACTCCTGACTGTCCTGGAACTCATTATGTAGACCAGGCTGGTCTCAAATTCATGATAATCTGCCTGCTACTGTGTCCCAAGTGCTGGGACTAAAGTATTGCACCACCATGTTAGCTTTATTGAAGAAGTCTTTAAGAATAAGAGACAGTGAATTAATGTTTTAAAAATCAAATAACATGGCCAATATAGCATTAAAATTGAACTCTAATCAGATTATGATGGTTTAGATTTTTTTTATAAATGCTTTAACTTTACCCCATGAAATAAGTCATGCAAAAATTTAGAAGGAATAGTCAAGGTGATGAGAAAGGAAGTATAAAGTTATCTACCACTGACTTAGATAGTTTGTCCTCTTCTTAGAAGTTCTTTTTCTTTTTATCATTCTCATTATAAGAGTAGATTTATTAGAGAAGTAGTTATTGAGAATCACATTTTTTTTCTTATTGAGATTCTTATCCAAAAAAAATCAACATTTTTAGAAATGAAACTTTGGGAAGAATATTTACTCCAAATTATGTAGCTGAAACTGTTTTTCATTTTATATTATATATAGATGACCAATATCTTTGGCAAAAAGTATACAGTTCAAAAATTTTCATGCCATAAATCAAAGAACATTGGCAAATCACAGCATACAGCTATGTTCAGCTGCTTAAAACAATTCCAGTTGTTTTAGAAGTATCCCCCATTTTACCCTATTCTCTAGACTCTGTTAATGGGCTCAATTCCTCAATAAAGAGACACAAGCTGATAGTGTGGATGTGAGAACAGGATCCATTATTCTGCTGCATACAAGAAACATATTCAACATCAAAGATAAATATTTCCTTAATGTAAAGGGTTTGAAAAAGATTTTCCAAGCAAAGAGACCCAGGAAGCAAGCTGGTATAGCCATTCTCATATCTAACAAATTAGACCTCCAGCCAAAATTAATAAAAAAACTATGGAAAGTTACACTTCATTATAATCAAAAGAAAAATTCACCAAGATGGTATCTCAATTCTGAGATGCTTCAATGTAAAAACATTTGTTTTTTGAGTAGATAATACCACATGTATTTTGTGAAAGGTCCATATTTTTTTGTTTTTAAAAATTATTCTTCTCTTATACGTTATATACCAACTATAGTTTCCCACTTCACCTCTCCCAGTCTCCTCCCCCACATCTTCCCTTTTCCACACATCTACTTATCTTTCTTTCCCTTCAGAAAAGTGTAGACCACCCAGGGATATCAACCAAATATAGCATAACAAGTTACAATAAGAACAGGCACAAACCATCATATCAAGCCTGGAAGAGACAACTCAGTAAGAGGAAAAGGTTCTTAGGAGCAAGCTAAAGAGTCAGAGATACCCCCTACCTCTACTGTTAGGATTTCCACAAGGGAACCAAGCTACACAACCCTTTCTTAGTTACCATTATCGTCATTATCTATACTATCTACAGGTTCTATTTTGTTTAAACTAATTTATTGACAGAGATACATTTTTATTACAGATTTTATAGAATATGACTTGCTTAGGAGACTAGAAGATTAGTAGTTAAATGAAATTTCCTAGAAAAATGTGATGAACAGCTATAAAACACCATGGAGAGACCTCAGAAATGATTCCATCTAAGTCTGGCTTTGCCAATGAAGGAGTTTATAGAACTTACTTAAATAAATTGAGTGACAGATTATATGAAGGCGTGTGCTTGCTGGTGGTTATACCACCAAAGAAGAATCCCCTTTCTCCCAACCAGAAGAGATAGCAATCCAACACTTTCATTTTATTTGTCTTTTTTTTTTAACCAAATTTTCTGACAATTTAGAGGCCAATGATGAGGACATCATGAACAAGCTTTGTTCTTGTATTAATTTCTTATCAGGAATCTTTCATCCTCTTCTTGTGTGTAGGCATCTAATCCTCAGTTTCATACCACAATGCTCAAACTAAGGTCATGTATCTATAGTGACATCCTGCTTACAATCCCATCTTACACATGCTACTTTCATCAACTTGGTTTTGTTTCCTAGTCTGTAGAATATTTTAAAGTATCCTACTGCTCACATGACTTGTCCCACTAATCAAAGAGTTATACCACTCAATATTACAGAAAAGAATATGGACTTTCTGAGATTTATCACAATCATTCTACCTTCAGGTGAAGTACCACAATTTTATGTCTTATCACTTATATCAGGGACCATATAAACTTTATCATATCGAAAGTGGTAAGGTTTGATACATTGTGGTTGTTCTCCCAGATGTTCCACACTCTGACGACTTAGCTTTGTCTGTCTGCATCATTACCCAGAGAATGAACCATGCTTATCCTTTCAAACTCATCTTTGTTTTGGTTGTGTCCCTGTTTGGACACCAAGTGCTGTATGTCCTGGGACAATGTGAAGAAATCTCTATTTATGCCAGGTAGAGCAAAAACAGGCAATTACAGAAATGATTCCACCTATTATATTTAGGGTTTTATTGTTGTGGTAAAATATTAACCAAAAGCAACTTGCAAAAAGGAGGGTTTATTTCAGCTTAAACCTCCACATTTCAGTCCATCATCAAAAGAAGTCAAAGTGGCAATTCAAGGCAGTAACTGAAATAGAAGTCGTGGAGGAATGCTGTTTGCTAGCTATCTCATCCTGCATTTTTTCTATCACTCAGAACCAGCACTCTAGGGGTGACACTGCCATAGTGAGCTAGGCCCTCCTATATTACCAACCAATATAATGTAGCACAGTCATGCTCGCAGGTCAATCTGGTAGGGATATTTTCTCAGTTGAATTTTCCTCATTTAAAATGACTCTAGCCTGTGTCAAGGTGACATAAAACTGGACAACACAGCACTGAAGACTTGTTTTGTGAACTGGAGAGTTTAATTATAGTTATTTATAGATGCATAGGTGAGGGCTTACTTACAGTATCATGAATAAATCATGAATGGCTTTTTCTGAGAAGAATCTTCTTGACTCCAGCTACTGCTGAACACTTAGATATCCTCAGGAATTAGAGGAGCATATTATATCTACTTCCTGGAGCATTTGTGATCTGCCTTGTGTGCTGCCTTATGGATTCTATAATGCCCCCAAGATTCTATGAGGATATTCTAATAGGCCTAATATGTCTTTGGGTCTCATGTAACTAGTCATAGCTGCTCTGAGTTTCAGTTCTAACAATAGCCACTCCATGACCAGAGAACATAATTCTAGAATAGAAGTTAATTTTATCTTGTTTTTTTCAGATGTGTCATTGCGGGCTTGAAATTTTCAAAAGCTGTAAGTCATAAAGCAGAGAATTAAACAAGATCCCTTGACTTTGTAAGTCCTAGTTCCTTTCACTAAGTACTAACTGATGGTTATTTCTTATATTTGACTGTCTCACAAGCTCAGAATGTATGTATGGTAATTCTTTAAAATGTTTCCCTTTTTTATACATTATAGTTTATGTGTTCTTGCTGTAATTAATCAGAGCAATTTGACCAATGAAAATGCAATGGTTGATGCACAGAGTAAAGGCACTGAAGAAACCAAGCTATTGCAAGCCTCTGTACACTCTCGCCTTAGGAAAACATGGCTTAGATAATCTGGTAAATTTTGTAAAACAATTACATTAAGAAAACAAAAAAACAAATATTCTGTGAAATAAATATTGAAAAGTTAGATACATAAAAGATGATATGTTATTATTATTACTATTGGCATTAATACCATCATCACCATGACCACAATGACTCCATGAACTATATCTAAAAAAAAGAAAAAAAATCATTCTTTTTAAATACTTGCTACAGTTTAGTGATCAGTGTTGGGCCTGACATGAGGTCTAATCTCCATTCCACCTTCACCCTTCAGTCACATACACAGGTGGGTGTGATAAACAGGCCCCAGGCCCTAGAGAGATTTACATACTAATGAGGTACCTGAAGGCCAGAGGGTGGAGCCAATTAAGCATTCCTCCCAACCCCCTTCCCTCTTCCCCTCCCTTTTTTTTTGTTTTGTTTCTGGTTTTTTTTTGTTTGTTTGTTTTGTGTGTGTGTGTGTGTGTGTGTGTGTGTGTGTGTGTGTGTGTGTGTTTCGAGACAGGGTTTCTCTGTGTAGCCCTGGTTGTCCTGGAACTCACTCTGTAGACCAAGCTGGCCTCGAACTCAGAAATTCGCCTGCCTCTGCCTCCCAAGTGCTATCCCCCTCCCTATTTAACTCAGGTCCGCCCTGGGTCTTGGGAGTGTACATCTAGATCCACCCACCATCTGCCATGCCAATAAACCGGTTTTGGAAACCCAAGGACTTCCTCATGTGTTGGGGCCACATCTGTGAGCAACTGAGGAGAGGCCTTTAGTGAACAGCCGGTCCTAACTTACAGCTGGAGGAACCCAGGGCATTCTCAGCCAACTACACACAGCCTGGTGTGAGAGACCCTGCGGTTCCCCAGCCATATTTTTTTCCCTACAGATCAGTAGATAAAGGTCACCAGAGAATACAGCTGTAGGCTCTTTGTGTCAAACCAAACAGTTCTGTTTGATAACATTGGCAGAATCAATCTAATCATGTGGCATAGCAAGTACCTAGGAAAATAAGTAGGCTAGATTCTCTGCCATTGTTATTGATCCTCAGTTCAATGGGAAAATAGAATAAAATCCTCTGATTGTTAATATATAGCTTGAAATATTACAGAAAATACATTTTTATTTATGGTGATGATATTACTACTAACACTAATAATAACATATCATCTTTATGTATCTAATTTTTCAATACTTATTTCACAGATGATTTGCTTTTTTTTTTCTTTTCTTAATGTAATTGTTTTACAAGAATAGTTTTTATTGCTAAGCAATATAATATGTGATGTAGTATTTTTGGACTGGCAAGTTGTATCCAGATTGAGATTTTCATAAATAATACTGTGAAGAACACATGATTTCCCATAATTAATCAGAGCAATTTGTCCAATGAAAGTCCAATGGTTAATGGCTGTGGTGTGTGAACACTTAGGTTATCACCACCTGTGTTTGCTGGACCACTTATCTCTTGCCTCTGGCTTATGACATGTGTTTACTTTCTCCTCTGCCTTGAATGCTCTTCTGTTACATATTTTCATGATTGAGTCTTTTTTATATAAAAATATTTTTATTAATCATTTTATTTGTTTACATTTCAAATGATATCTCCCTTCCCAGTTACCCCTCCACCAACCCCCATTCCCATCCCCCCTCTCTTCCCTCCCCTTTGCCTCTATGAGAGTGCTCCTCGATCCATTCAAATTTTATGAGAATTTAATATATGTACATAATGTATTTTGATCAAATACATCTCCATTTTCTCTATTTTAATTCTTTCCTCACCATACACTGTTTTTCCATTACAACTTGCTAAATTCATTCTCTGTCTCTTTGACTCTCTGTCTCTCTGTCTCTCTTTGTCTGTCTCTGTCTCTGTCTCTGTCTGTATCTCTCTCTCTCTCTCTCTCTCTCTCTCTCTCTGTGTGTGTGTGTGTGTGTGTGTGTGTGTGTGTGTGTGTGTCTGTATTGTAGAATCACTTATTGGAGCATGGGTGGTCTCTTAGGGGCCATATCCCTGAAAAAAAAAAAAACTTATATCAGCTACTATTCCCAATATCTTCTATGCTAGGGTAGAATTTTGTAAGTATTTTTCTTACTCATTCTGGGATTTGGGCTAGTATGATCTTGTGTAGATTTTGTGTATGCAGTTGTAGCCACTATGAGTTCATTTGTACAACAGCCCTGACACACCCAGAAAATATTTCACTCCAGAAATCCACTATTCATGTTTCTTCTAGTTTTCTTCTCCTCCCAGTGATCCTTGAACCTTGTAGGGAAGGACATAGAATAGATAATCTCACTTAGTGTTGAGTAGGCCTCACAGACTCATTATTTATATATTCACTAGTTGAGGGTCTCTCTGTTAATTTTCATCTACCTTGAAACAAAACTAACCTTACAAAGATTGGGAGATTCTATATTCTAAAAGTATAAAGATAATACTTAGAGGGTAATTTATTACTAGGTCCATTTAGCAGAATAATGGGAGTGGGTTTTCCTCTAATGCTTATGATCTAGCTAGCCACAGGTTATAGCTCAACTAAAAATATGAGGCAAGAGTTGGATTATGAGGAGCTTTTAAGTGTTGGCTTCAAATCAGGCCAGAAAGTTATTTGCATAATATTTGTAGCACTGATGTAACAGTGGGCATACTTCATAAGGCCAGCCATTGTTATGGTTTTGGGGGTTAACAGATTTTTACAAAAACTTTTCTCCCCATGGCCATAAATCCAGCCTTCCAGTACTACTAACTCTAGCCAGTAGGCAATTAAGGTTCAAGGTGGGCACCAGCTTGATTTTTCCATATCGTTTGACTCAAGTATGTGGGCTCTTCAACAATTGTGGTTTTCATATATTAATAACTTAGATCAATATAAATGTTTGTTATGTCATTAGCCACCAATTAAAATATCATTAAATCTTTCCAAACCCTCGTATGGTATTACAACTCTTGGCTTCCTAGAACTTGTATTATATGAATGTGTAAAGTCTGTTTTATTTTACAGTTTTATTCTACATTATACTGAAACCTAAGCTTGCTGAGATTGTTCTGTCTGTTTCAAAGTCAGATATCTTTACACTGACAATATTTTGCCATCATTTACAAAAATTTCCTTTGTTTATGTTTCAGAACCAGAGGCTTATTTTTAAAAAATTACCCTTGTATCACATATACTTCTTATCATTTTGCTTTCTGTAAGTTTACTTCATAATATTACCACATAATACTGTTTTGCTGTGAAAACACCTACATGCATCTCACCAAAACCAACTAATACAAAGGCATCAGATGATCCTAGAGCAAGCTCCAGTGTCAACAAGATCACTTTTAAAAATGATTTCTCTGAATTGAGGAGAGAATTAATGCTTTTAAAATACTGATTTTACTTTAAATATAACTCACACCTCATCAGTTCAGTCCTTTAAAGGGTTCAAACCAATGAGATACCAGTTTCACACACTTTTTTTGTTGAACTTGTTGCTTAGCTATTAAAGAAAGGTATATACACATGTGTACACACACCCAGACATATATGCGAACACAGTTTTAAAGAAAGTGAAAGAAATTCTGCAAACAATACACACAAAATCCCAAGGACTTACCAAAGTGAATATCATAACCGATAGGATAAATATGTAGATACATGTTCATGATGATATGAATTATAGAATAATCTATATTTTCTATAAATTAAAAATTCTAATAAAAAGATTGATACTGATAGACACAAATTTGTGCACTGTATTATGTCTAAATTTTATCTGAAAGAAAAAATTTAGAAACTTGGTATAAGTGCTTTGTAGAGTAGGTAGGATGAAGTTTTACTTGGAATTAAAAAACAAAAGCAATGGCCAGATAAAGCAAACCATAACAAAAATAGAAAGTATAGAAACATGGCAAGCCTTGCAATAAATAAGTTTCTATCTATAAAATGAAGACAGAGTGTGTGGGACCGTGAAAGGATAGCTTGGTTTCTGGTGGAGCACTGGCTAGAGATGGCCGGAGACCAAACAGGTATTCATACCTGCAAGGGATGGCATACATTTCGCCACACTCTCAGACTCTAGGCTCCTGACATGCTGCTGAAGACGTCCTTTGATCAGCGCCTTTCAGTCACATAGGGCAATGCCCCTACAGCCCCTCCCAAAGAGGTTTGTGTAACCTAGCACAGGTAAAGGGCATGACTACAGGCCTCAGAGCCTCAAGAGATCTCCATATTAATGAGATACATAAAGACCAGAGGGCTTGGCCAATTAAGGGTTCATTCCCAGACCTTCTCACTATTTAACTCAGGTCTGCCCTGAGGTGTGTGTGTGTGGGGGGGTGGGTACAGCAACATCTACTTTCTGCTATGACAATAAACTCTTTAAAACCAAGGACTTCTTCTTTGGGGCCCCACCGTGGGGAACTGTGGAGAAGGCCTTTGACTACTGAGCTGCTGCTTAATCTCTCACCAGAGGACTTCTCTACGTTCCAGGCACCAGGCCCTGCCAACTCAAACAAGATAGCTGACCCAGCCAAGCGAGTGCCATACCAAGATAACCAAGAGTATCTACCCCACAGGGCGCTGACGGAGGTTTTCCCTCTCTTCCCTCTCAGCTGCAGACTCATGTAGCCTGTATGCCCACTCTGTCTCAGTTCTTCCACGGCTCCCAGCAGTGTCTGGAAGCCCAAGGACAGAGACCACTGGTCTCCCGGTCAGCTCCTTCAGCCCAGAGACCCCCACTCAGGAGCTCTGCCCCTGTTGGATTTCAGGCTGAGACCTCTCCATGCGTGGGTGGAGTCCCGCAGCTTCTCATAGCCCAGGGTCTGCCCTGTGCAGAGCGGAGGGAACTGAGTCAAATTCCCACACTTCTGCCTCACCAGCCATGGCAGACAAGTGGGAACCACAACCCAACCCAACAGGACCCATGCCCACGCGCAAGCTATAGCCCCGCAAGAGTGCACATGGATACCTTTTATTACATCATTGTTTTTTCATATTTGATTTTTTTTCTGAATGAAGTGCTGGAATAAGCCAATACATTTTTGTGTAAATGTAGAGATTGATATCCCTGAACTTAGACATCTGGATATATAAAGATCTGATATACTGTTGTGTGGGTTAAAACAGAAGTGGTGCGAGGGAGCAGTCAGAACTCTCTGCCACCTCCTTGTAGTGGACATGAGAAGACAGCACAGCCATCTGAGAGATGTTTCAAGGCTATGAAAAGCCTCATTTGGAGACAACATTTAATGACCAGCATCAACTCAGTGTTTCATTTTCTGAAAAATATATTCATATTTTTCCTATTCATGTAAAACATCTGAAAGTCAAGGCTTTTATACTTCTTTGTGTGCATCTCAGGAGGCAAATGTATTCACTTTCAGGGAAGACAAAAAGTTCTTAATGCACATAGATGCATAGTTTTTCATGGATATTGAGATAATCTTGAAATCTGCAAAGCTTCACACACAGTGCCTGCAGTAGTTTTGCTTAAGCTGGGATCACGTGGGATTCTCAAGTCAGCCCACCCACCTATCCACTCCTGCTTCACCCATCTAACATCCCCCTTCTCTGGGGCATCAAGCCACCACAGGACCAAGTGCGTCTCCTCCCAATGATGTCCTCTGCTATAAGGCTGTCCTCTGCTACATATGTAGCTGGAACTACGGCCCCATCCATGTATACTCTTTGGTTTATGGTTTAGTCCTTGAGAGCTCTGGTGGTCTAATTAGTTGATATTGTTGATGGTACAATTAGTCTGGTGGCCAGGAAGCCCCAGCGATCTCTCAGTGCCCCCATTTTTCCCAGCTCTGGGGCTATAGGTGAAAAGCAACATCCCTGAATTTTTCTATGGGTGCCAGTGATTTAATCTCAGGATCTCATGGTTACACACCATGAGCTATTATCTTCTGAATCACCTTCCCTAGCCACAGATGTGGTTTTTAAATGGTGAAACTTCTTTGAGGGATATAGAAGATAGCTGCCAGTATTTTGGAAGAATAACAAGGTTCTCACCATAATATCTTGGATATTTCATTTTCTGTGGTCAAGTGGTTTCATATTACTTTTCTGAAATTGTCTTATTAATGTCCTCGACAGGTAGTATTTTACACTTTTATGTTCCAACTTCCTTATCTTTAAAATGGGGATAAGAGCTAACTCAGTAGAGATAATCAATTTTTAATAAGGTAGTAAAAATAAACTTTTTCCGTCTCATTTTTCTTGATTTAAGTCATTAATGGCATTAGTTGGAAACATATAAGTTCCAAATAATTATTAGATTTTTTTCACCTCATTGGCTAAATATGAAATTAATTTTAAATTAATTTTACTGTAAGTGAAAGAAACTTGCTATAATGTTAATTTTCAGCTATTGGGCAAGTATTCAAGGGCTAAAGATTGAAGTTTTAAAATAATTACAGTTGCTTGAGGTAGTATTTGTGACATAGTTGAATTGTGAGAACTTTTGTGCTTATGAAACATATGCTCAGTATATATTTCATAGATCTGTGATTTGAAGAAGTGAAATCCAATATGCATTGGTATCAAAGTCATGTTCAATATCAGTTAATAAGCCAATATATGTATGAGTTTAAAATTTTAGCTTGTTAATTATATACATTTGTCTAGTAACATATTTGTATTGATTTATTTAATCATAGTATTTTTGGGGGCTAACACAGCATAATTTTCTTTGGTTCTATTCTCTTTTCCTATTAGTTTGACAATTTCTAAATGTCTAATATATATCCTAATATCTGAATCAATATTAAATATTTTATCATCTTAAAGTATTAAAATGACATAATATAACATAGTTATTCAGAATCTCTATTCTCTTCCTGAGAAACCTTAACTTGTTTTATTCAGTAAAAATTTTACTTGTGCTTAAAAGCAATTAAGTTTTTATTATTTACAGCTTATGTAAGTATATGTATTTTGTAATAATAGTTAATTAGTTGACTTCAAATAATTTAAAAACTATTACTGTTTCAAAAGTTGACTTTTCTCTTGATGAAATACATCACTGAGATTTTTCTTTATTATTATGTTTTTATTATTTAAGGCATTTAAATTTTAAATATGTTTTTGATCATATTCTTTCCCTCATTGAGATTTTTTTTTATCTCAGTAAGGGTTTGTTAGTAAAGTCTCAGTTGCTTTTTTTACTACCTTGCCTATTCTTTTACTCAAATAACAGTATCACAAATTAATGATTTCTATTTAAATAAGAGAGCTGACTGATACATCTATAAAATTACTTTCTCCCCTAAGATACAGGGGCCTTAAGAGAAGAGGGGATAGAAACATTATAAATAAAGGAAGTGGAATGTTGGGTTTGAGAGTCAATTTCCAAGAAATATCAGAGAAGCTACATCCATGTCATATCACCTACATTACTATATAAACAAGCCTTGAATAATGTTAACACTTGTAGGGAATGTAATAAGGGAAGAGGGAATCTTATGAGGCCTCAATTTTAGATAGAGAACTACAGGCAACCAAGGAATACTGAGAGTGGTAGAAATACTTTTCCCAAGGAACAGCCTCCAATTTGGTTATTCAATATCAAGTGGTATGTTCTGGAATCCTATACATAGAAGTAACACATTGATTGTACATGTTGTATTAATATATTTAGAAATACACACAATGATTTCAACAACAGTAGAAGAAACAGAAGCCATGAATTTGAGAGAGAGAGAAGGAGTTTATAATGGGAGGAGAGAACAGGGTAGAGAAATGATGAAATTGTATTTTGATTTAAAATCCTTAAAAATAAAAAGAACAGAGTTTATATAAAGATATCTTTCTGAGCCAGGAATTCCTTCCATCATCAGTTTATGATCAGTTCTTTTAATCACAATCATAATATCAAATTTTTCCAAACATGGAAAGCAAAAATAATATTATGCATCAATTTTTTAAAATATTTGAAAAAATTGTTTAAGTTGGAAATATATCAACCCCTTTCTTTTTTTCTTTACCTTTCTTGCTTCCAATCCATCCCATACACCTTCTTGCTTTCTCTCAAATTCATGACATTTCTTTTGAGTTTTTTTCTCATTTCTTTCTTTCTCTCTTTTCTTTCTTTCTTTCTTTCTCTCTTTCTTTCTTTCTTTCTTTCTTTCTTTCTTTTAATGTTTTTTAATCAAAGTAGGATCACATCACTGAGTCCCTCCTTGATACTCATCAAGTCTCTCCTATACACCTTCACTTTCAAATAGCCTCCTTTTATTATTGTCACACAACACACACACACACACACACACACACACACACACACACACACAGAAAAATAAAGAGAGAGGACCTATTTTTGTTCTTTGTGTACAGTTTCAGGGCTGATCACTCCACAATGGACAACCCAGAAAGTTCCTTCACTGAGAGAGGCTCTTTCCCCTTCTTTCAGCAGTCATCAATTCTTTGTTAGAGGTGCCTCCCCCCCCCAATGAGACTGACTTCTTCCACCCTACAATGGCCATTGATACCCTCTTTCACTTTGGTTTATGCAGCCATTTTCAGAAAAGACTCTTTCAGAAAGGGCTTCCTGATATTCTGGCATTTACAATCTTTTCATCTGAAGATTGTAATTTTAAATATATTTGGTTTTTTAGTCAAGGAATCAGGCAATGAACTTTATCAGTGAGAATTTTTAAATTATGAGTTACAAATAAAACCATTTTTCTCTGCATTCGAATCTGCCCGTCTTTTCCTTCTCCGTGTCTTATTGTCTTCTGCTTCATAAAACATTCATCTCAGAGTTGAGCTTTAATTTGTGACTACGTGTTTGACTCTACTTGAATTTATGTGCACTTGTGTGTGCAGAAGCCTAGGAAAGACAGGAAAAGGATCAGTTTCTCCTGAATTGGATTTACAGGTGATGGTAACTAGCATCTGGATGCTGGAAACATCATGCAAGTCTTCTTCACTCCATTTTTGAGATTGAAATAGTCTCACTTCCCCTTCCTCTTTCTTCTTGCAAACTCTACTATGTATCCCTCCTCATGCCATTTCAAATTCATGGCCTCCTTTTTTTTTATTTATTGTTGTTGCAGGCATGGATGGATTTGCTTATTCATATATTTTCCTAATTATAACCTGCTCAGTTTTTATATAATTACATGTTTTCAGGGCTGACCATTTCATTCCCAAGAGAAAGATTACTTCTTCCATTCTGAGCATTGCTGAGTTGCCAGCAGTTCCTTGTGTAGAGTTGACTGCTGAGCCATTTTTTTAATTTGACAAGGGGCTTTCTTTTCAAATTTGTTTTTTATGTGTAAATAAGTATATGTGTACCATGTGGCTTTCTTGTTCCAAAAGCAGAAATAGGAGAGATTTAGATTCTCTAGTCCTGGAGTTACATATAACTGTGAGAGCAGCAACTGTTCCTAACCACTGAGCTTTTTTCCAGCTCAAAGGGCTTAAAAGCAAAACAAAATTCAAAACATAATGAAATCTATATAATAAAAAATATAGAAGATTGATAATTAAAAAATTAAATCTTTATTAATGTGGTATAACTATGGAGAAATGAATAAATTATGTAATTCCAGAAACATGGAATTTGATTCCTAATATTGATTATTTATATCAAGGTCTTCTATTAGCTTGGGAGAAAACAATTTCCATTGCATATCATTGAAAAGCTATAAACTGTTCTTAAGAAATGAATTGGAATTGAGCAACATTCAAATGATTTAAATTAGGACTCAACTTTGATAATGATTTCAAATTACCTTTGTTGCTGGCAGGTTCAACTAGTCTAATCTGACCAGTTCTTCTACCATCACTTTTAGATATAAGTGTCAGGATTAGAGGAACATTACATTGTTATTATCTAAACTGTCTTCTTAATGATGCTCTAAAAAGGTTAAAGCAGACAATATGATTAGGTTTTGTGTAGGTGCCATAATAAACAAACATGTATCAGCATTACTTACAGATCAAGGGGACACTAAAGCATACTTGGATGAACAGGACTTTCCTGCATTTGACTTGAACTGATAGAATTCAGTTCAAAAACTGATAGAATTTATCTAATCATGGATAGATAGATTTGCTCTATTTGAACTTGAAGAAAAACAATATTTTTGCCTGTTCCTTTGTATCATATTTTTTTATCGGATATTTTACTTACTTACATTTTATCCCCTTTCCCCATTTCCCTACTCTAGAAACCCCCTACCACATCTCCCCCCCATCTTTTTGCTTTTATACCATTTTAATTACATGCAAATATTAAGGTCAGTTCTAGGTTGAGGAACTAGCAACACAATAGATGCAAATAGTCAAGGAACAAGCAAGGCAATAAACCCAGTTATGTGATCACTTCTATGATTACTATTTCTAAGGGCTTATCAGGTCTTGTTTATGAAATACAAAAGGGGGAGAGGTGGAGAGCTTTTGGGGATGCTTGGCAAGAATCTTTTGTGGGACAAGGACAAGGAAGTAGGCTTCAGGCAGTAATCTGATATTAGGCTAGAACAAAGAAGTAATTTTAGGCAGGAATCTAAATCTTCGGCTAGAACAAGGAAGTAGGCTTTAAACATGAAAATAACTTTGGGCTAGGACAGGGAAGTAGGCTCAGATGTTTTGTTCATCCTCCAGATCTTATGTTTCATTGTCCAAAGGCACTATAAACTCTAGGAGAACCTTATATGTAACTCATTATCTAAAATGCTCTTTGCTCATGTGTTTCCTTTTTCAAGCATTTTATTTTATCATTAATTTATCAATGACTTAATTACAAGTAAGAATGGAGAAAAGGTTGAGAATACTGTTATAGTTTATGTTTTTAGAAAGATCCTAATAGTACAAAAATAAAATACACATTTCTCAAGGCTCAGAAAGCAGACTGTCTATATCATAGTGTGAATCTGAGTGCTCTTACTGTAGTTTTAAGCTCTGTAGCATATTGTTCTGTAAGCATTCTGTGTTCAAGTGTTTATCAGTGGCATCACTCCATAGAGAAAAGTCAATTCATACCAGGCTTGGAATTTATTAAAGTAATGCCTAAGGTGTGAACACAGGAAACACATGGTCCAGTGTTTCCATACACAGGGTGTTCTTATTTTCAATCTTTGCTTTTGTATTCCTAAGCTGCAACCATGTGCGTCTTCACCAGGAACGATGACAACATTTGAAAACATTGGCTGATATCAGAGCAATGACAAGGGAAGAGGAAAAGCTTGTCCTAAGTACATGAATCCATATTCAATCTATCTCTTCTTTTAAAAAAATTATGTATTTATTTTATAATCCAATATCAGCCCTTCCTCTCATCTTAGTACTTTCCCCATTACGCCTCCCTGTTCCCTTTTGTTCCCCTTCCACACATGTCAAGTGACCTCAGGACGAGGTGCATCCTCTCCCACTGAGACCAGACAAGGAAATCCATAGGCAGACAAAAGGCATAGAAACAGCCCCTGCTCCAGCTGGGGAGCTGCATGAAGACCAAGCTGCCCAATTTCCACATATGTGCAAGGGACTCAAGGTCCATTCTGGGCTAAATCTTTGGTTTGTGATTGACTCTCTAAAAACCTTCAAGAATCCAGGTTAGTTGACTTTGTTGGTCTTTCTGTGGAGTCCCTGTCCTTATAGGGTTCTTTAATTCTTCTCCTAACTCTTCTAAAAGACTCCCTGAGCTCCATCTAATGTTTGGGTGTGAGTATCTGCATCTCTTTCCATTGGCTGCTGATGGAATTTCTCAGAGGACAGCCATGCTAGGTTCTTGTCTGCGAGCACAACAGAATATCATTAATAATGGGTCTTGCTCTTGGGATGGGTCTTAGTTTGGGGCAGTCATTGATTGGCCATTCTCTCAGTCTCTGCTCTATATCTGTCCTACACCATTTTATACGCAGGACACATTTTGGGTGTAAGATTTTATGAGTAGGTTACTGTTCTTATCTCTCTACTGGGAATCCTGCCTGGTTGCCAGAAGTGGGTACTTCAGGATCCGTATTCCTCACTGCTAGGTGTCTCAGCTGGAGTTGCCACCATAGACCCTCTGTAGGACCTCTCCCCATCCCTGTTCTCTGGCATGTCACAGAGAGTTACATACCTCCACACACACACCCCACCAATCTCCCTTCTCTGTCCCCTGCTTTACCCATACATATGATCTCCCCCTGCCCCACCCCTTTTCCCTCTGCATTCCTATTCTACCTGGTTCCCTCCTTCCATCAACCTCTGACAATTATTTTGTTTCCTCTTCTAAGAAAGATTCAACCATCCTCCCTTGGACTCTTCTTGTTACTTGACTCATTTTGGACTATTGATTCTAGCATGGATTTTCTGTACTTTATTTCTAATATTCACTTATAAGGGATTATAAACCATACATGTCCTTTTGGATATATGTTGCCTCACTCAGGATATTTTCTAGTCCCATCCATTTACCTGAAAAGTATGTCCTTATTTTTAATGGCTGAGTAGTATTACATTGTGTAGGTATACCACATTTTCTGTATCCATTCTTCAGTTGAGAGACATCTAGGTTGTTTCCAGTTTCTAGCTATTATGAAGAAAGCTGTTATGAACACAATTGAGCAAGTGCCCTTGTGGAATGATGGAGCATCTTTTAGGCATATGCCCAGAAGTGGCAGAACTGAATCTTGAGGCAGAACTATTCCAAATCTTCTGAGAAACCACCAAATTGATTTCCAGAGAAGCCAAAACCATGCAATAGAAAAGGGTGAGCATCTTCAACTAATGGTGATGGTTTAACTGAATGCTGGCATGTAGATCAAATAGATTCTGATTTATGACCCTGCACAAAACTCAAGTCCAAATGGATCAAAGACATCAATGTAAAATCAGGTACACTATGTCTAATAGAACAGAATGTGGGGAACAGCCTTGAACATGTTGATTTAGGAGACAAATTTATGAATAGATCACTAATGACTCAAGTATTAAGATTAACAATTGATAAATGGGACTTTATGAAACTAAAAAGCTTCTGTAAGTCAAAAGCAATAGTCATTAAGATAAAATGGCAGCTTAAAATTTTGGAAAATTATACCAACCCTATATCTGACATAAGTTTAATATCTAAAATATATCCTCAAGAAGTTTGATACCAACTATCCAAATAACAGAATTAGAAAATGGGGTACAGAGCAAAATAGAGAATTCTCAAGAGAGGAAATCTCAGATGGCCTAGAAGCACCTAACTTAAAGAAGTGTTCACTGTCATTAGTCATCAGGGAAATGCAAATCAAAACAACTCTGAGATTCCACCTCACACCCATCAGAACGGCTAAGATAAAAGTATTCAAAGGACAGCACATGGAGGCGAGGCTGTAGTGTAAGGGAACACTCCTGCACTGCTGATGGGAGTACAAGCTTGTACAACTACTTCTAGAAATGAATCTATCTCTTAAGTAAAATACTCCTGATTACTTTTCTGTTGCTGAGTTGTCTCTTCATGAGGAACCAAAAGTGAAATAAAATATAAATGAAATTATTGTGGCAGGGTTATACAAACATTATGATTAACAAAACATATCAACTTTGTTATCTGTTTTACTCTGAAACACTCAACAGTATATAGAGTTATTAAATGTATGCTCATTATTAATTATGTAAATTGAAATTTGAGAATGCTAGATTTTAGGATATTTGACTGCAAGACACCATAGCCTGGATGAGATCTTTCAGGTATCAGGCCAAAGTTCTTTTAATTCTTTTGGTTCTTTGGAGAAAATTAAAGCTAATTATTTCAGTACATTAATATCAAATATTTCATTGGAAAATATGAGTCGCCCGAGGTAAAGACATATATATTTATTTAAATATTTCTCATTTCCTAATAGAAACTCAGCTGAGGTAACATTGATTCTAGCCCTTGGTCACAGCTAGATTCCAATTTTGAATTGGCATTTTAAATTGAATTAACTTTAAAGATAGCCTTCTATAGTTTGGTTAATGATTCATGGGAAAAGTTTGAGGTTGGTGAAAAGTATCTTGGAAATAGTCTAGTTGAGTCTAAAGTTTCAGGTTTATGGGACCCAAAAGGTGCAACATAAACACATTTTATTTATCCATTCTCTCCATGCATCTAATGACACAAGAATTATTGAAGTTTAGTCTTTGATACTATCATTATAAGTTAAATTCCATGTTCCCAGGTAAAAATTTAAAGTCCGCCATTTATAGATGTTATCTTCAATGTTGTTAGTCAATAACCTGAAATTTATTCAAATTTATAGCTCTTAAAGCTTTTAGGGGCATCGTGATGCCTATGTTTTATCGGAAGCAGACTTTTAAATTTATACACAGAAGATTATATCTAGTCATAAAACATATATTTCAATGTAACCAATTTAATAGAACACAATGAGGTTATGATGTTTTTGTATCTGACTTTCTTGGGGACACATGAAGAATTTGTTTTTCTTTTAGCCCAAGATAAGACACTAAAACAGACCAAAGGAACAACCTCTTCATAGCTTGGCAAAGAGATGGGTTTATTTAATTCTAGAACATGAGTAAAGGGTTGCTTAAAGTAAGATGACTGAGGTTTATGTGTAGGAACATGAGTGACCCCAAAGAGCTGCTTCTCTGTACATCAATCCACACTAGGAGTGATGAGTCATGAAGGTGGCCTTTCTGCAGCCTCTTGCACAACCTTAGGCAGCTCCTTGACCAGAAATAATTTATCGTTCTGTACCCTCAGAAAGTTGCCACACAAATCCTGTAGATTTCTGCTGAGTTCTAACTTCCGGTGTTGACAGGTATTGTTCCACCCTCCAGAAGGGAATATTTCAATTTAAAGGACATTGCTACACAACAGGCCACCCTTTGTCCTCTGGTTCTTATATTCTAACTGTCCATTTAGCCTTGGAGAAGTAACATTGATGTCTGATTATATTTTCTTCTACTTATGGCTAAGTCTTAGACCACTGTGTCACAGCAATACTTATAGACTCTTAGTGTATAATCCATTTATGAATTCCACAGTATTCAATACCAATTAGGTGAAAAACATTTTTCCTTCCATATCTGAAATTGACAGTACAAGTTATCTTCAGTTTTTAACTCAAATTTAGTAGACAACTTGACAGGTATGCTCATCTATCAAGGAAACAGAAGTATTTCTCCAAGTATTCTTAGACAGTAGAAAAACATACACAGCATACTCTAAGAATGTAATGGCTATTCATGGTTGTCAACTTGAGTACATCTGGAATTAATGTAAATACAAGCTGCTGGGCAAACCTGTGAGAATGTTTTTGATTGGATAATTTGAGGTGCAAAGACACATCTTACAACTGGGACACAGCTTTGCATCAGACTATATAAAGAACACGGAAGAAATAAAATTTTCTTCTCAGACCATTTGCCCTTGCCATTGCTGGTAAGCTTATTCTTTTGCTGGTATTACAGTCTACTTTTTTTAGGATTCCACTGTATATTGAAGACCAACTGAGATCCAGCCTTGTAGATTGAACAACTACTGTACCCTTGAATTTTCTGTGGGGAGATAGCTATCATTAGGAATATTTGGACCACAGCCTATAAGACAATGTTAAATCCTGTTTTGATACAGATATATATATATATATATATATATATATATATATATATATATATAGAGAGAGAGAGAGAGAGAGAGAGATACAGACAGAGATAGAGACAGACATAGAAATAGACATAGAGATAAAGATGTGTGTGTGTGTGGGTGTGTGTGTGATATAGATACAGATAAAGATGTGTGGGGGGGGTTGTGATATAGATACAGATAGGTTCATTCTGCCAGTTCTGGTTCTCTTGATAACTCTGACTAATATAGAGGAGATAACTTTATTTTACTGGCATAGAATTGCCATTTATCCCCACTTATCCCATTTAGTAAACTATTACTTAGCTTTTAAGGCCTTTTAGAAGCACAGAAACTATGAATTTTGCTTGCTGTCATTTTTTCCTGCCTATTAACATGAGCTCTGCAGAATTCTAGCTGTTTGTTTGGTATGATCTGGAACATTCTCTTTATCTGTCCTTCCTTTTCCTCATCCTCTCTTTATATTGAAACACTTTACAAAACTGATTAATACTCAAATCTACCACATTACAGCTCAGGCATCCCAATAGCAAACAGCAATGTCTAAACACCAGTGTCAGTTCCAAGGTCCTGACTTAGTCATCTTCTTCTTTCTCTGTAAACACAGTCCTATTAGGCTCAGTGACCTGGGCTTTAGATTTTGCCTTTCTCTTACCCATTTTCATCATTAATTTCTGTCCTCCCTTCATTGTTGCTCATTCTCTAATATTCATGAAGACCTAGATGCAAATACACACATATTTCCAATGACTCACACAAATCATCCCATCAGGACCCAATTTACCCATTTTTACACTAAATTTCACAGCTGTTGTCACAGAGGAGTAATTGAATAATTCAAGATCTTTGTTCTCACAGCCTTACACCGACACCTTCCATCTTTATGTCCCATTATGAATAAATTCAACAGAAAAATTAAAATGCACCTCTCTTTTTATCTTTTTTATGAAGTCTTGCATGATTTAAGAGCTTCTGATGGGAAGTGTTTTCTGATTACCATGGCTTCCTATATTGGGTCTTTACTTTTGCCTACTCCTTGTAGACTTGCATGCTGAATCACGAATTTTCACTCTTTGGACCAATGGATGTATCTGAGGAAAATCTTTTATCTATTCTACTAGCTTTCTTCCTCTCTCTATGTGATTCTTCTCATCTTTCTCAAATGCTTGAATACCTGAAAATACTCCTTATTCCAAATCTTTGCACTCTCCTTCTCACATATCCTTTCAAATGTAGGAAACATCAAGTCAACACCTCCATACCATCATCTGTTTTTCTCCTTATTTTCCTGCCAAATCAAAAGTTACCATAAAAGATAGCATCTGTGTGTCCTTTTCTCTTTGTAGTTCTTCTCTCACATAAGCAAGTTATTTCTGGGGAATATGGCTGAGATTCTGTTGCAGGTTTTATTGCTCATAAATATCACAGGATCCTACCCTATATGTGCTAGAAATGGGGATTGAAAATAACATCTAGTCCAACAGCTATTTGGAATGCATACCCATACTCATATGGTAGACAACATTTACAAGAAGACACAACTCCTTATGATATACAGAGGAAGACAGTCACTCTGGGATAATATACAGAAGTAGTTACACCATCTATATCAATTGTGGAAAGTCAACTGTATGAACATCGTCTCCTTTGATGATCAATCCAACCCTAGCTAGATCAGTCTTTGTTGGAAGTCTTAATGTGTAATGAAGGAACTATGTGATAATTTTTCCTCCTCAATTTTCTTCAGCTTTGTTATTCTCTTCTTGAAGCCCAACTGTGTTAAGTGACTTTCCTTGAGACAATGTAAATAAACATTTATTTATGCCAGACTGGGAACTTACTAATGGCAAATGAACAACATTTTTTTTTAGTTGCTTACAGGAGTGTATGTGAGGAGTTACTTACAGAAGCATGATTGAATCAAAGGTAACCATGTCACTGTAAGTACGCTCCAGTGTGAATGATTACCTACCAAAGCTCCTTGCCATATGTATATACAGTTAACATAAAAGAGGCTCCTCCCAGTAATTGTTTATTCTTTGTATATCCCTGGGGAGGAAATTGGTCCATTTTGTAGCAGACTTCTGATATTCTGGTGTCTTGTAAATTTCATGTGGTTTTTAATGATTTCTCTGTCTCTTCTCCTAACAGAAATGTATCAATCATTAGAAAATAAGTATATAATACCAGTCATATCTATTCTAGTATATAGATATTTCAACCTTCAATTTTATTAGATATATTAAAAATGTGTTAGTATTTATTATTTATTAATGCTTATTATCATTTCAATAGAATTGTTTTGACTTTTATTACAATATTATTGCTTTGATGACACACCATGACCAGAATCAGCATGGGGAAGGAAGGGTTTATTTTGCTTATGCTTCCACATTACAGTTCATTATCCAAGGAAGTCAGAGGATGAGCATAAGGCAGGAATCTGTGAACAGGGACTGATGCAGAGGCCATGGAAAAGTGCTTTTTACTGGCTTGCTCCTTATGGATTGCTTAGTTTACTTTATTATAGAACCCATGACCAGTAACCCAGGGGTGACACCACCATCAAGGGGTTGAACCCTCCCACATCAATCACTAATTATAAAAAAAAATACCATACAGATTTGCCAGAAGTCTCATCTAGTGGAGGAAATTTCTCAATTGGGGTTTCTTCTCGGATGGTTCTAATTTGTGTCAAGTTGGCCTAAAAACTACCCAGCTCACTCATGAAGTTTATTCATCAAGTAGCCAAGAATTAAGACAGCCATCTTTGTAAGCATATTGGATAAATAAAGAGAACATGTATGTGTGTGTTTGTGTGTGTGTGTACACATATACATACACATACATATACATAATCTCTTTGTGACAGAAGTCATTGCTCAGGAATGTTAACTCTTGCCTACAAAGAAATGAGAGATGGTGGACTATCTTTCTAATTAGACTATCAAAGACATGGCTTGCGGGTCTATGAGAAAAAAATTACTCCTGAGTTCGAAAGCAAACAAAAGGCTTTCCAGTAGACTTATCCAACAATGGAAAATGATGAATAAATACTCATCATGACTTTTCTGAGTTAAGGCTGTCAGTAAAAGAAGAAAGTGGAAAATTCCTCTATACTTTCAATAATAATTATGAAGGCTCTTAATTTATATATGTCTAAACAGTATTCACTTATGTATCCATGATTTACATATCACTGTAAATAAAAATAATTTAAGTCCAAACCATATAAAATGTAAGTAAAAATTTAAACTTGCAAAGTTATTTATTCCTGAACAATTTTCTATACTCAGAGAATAAATTGTTGTATATTTTATATAATGTTGAGAGACCAACCTTAACAAAAATAAATGCAAATATGCTAATATAGTATTGGCATTTCTGACAGTGTTCCCGTTTTCTTCAAGTAAGTAAATCTGGCTCAACTAAAACAAAATTAGGAGGTAACAAGAAGTACATTCTTTGCTTGAGTTAAGTTTTGAAAAGTGATGTAATACAAAGAAAATAGATACCAGTGATTTGTAATACTGGAATGAGGCTCTGTTGGGAAAAAAAATAAAAAATCATATAAACAAGTACTAAATTATCAAGCTCAAAAGTAGCAATTTCTGCAGTTCCGTGAAGTGAAGCAAGCAATGACAAGCAGAATGTAGCTGTCTAATTAACACAACATCAGCAGGTACACTGATTTAACTATGCAATTACATTTTGGTGAATACACTGAAACTGAAGACTGAGAGGCATCTGTGTGGATCAAGTCATCTTGAAATCTATTACCCTATTATATGCATTATGTCTTGTACTTTAGTAACTGTAAAGTTAAATTTAATTTCTCAGTAAGGAGTTCAATATAACATTTATAAAATACTGGAGTACAAGGTCTATTGCAAGCACTTATGATAAAAAAAAACCCTATATTACCTGTACCATATATAGTTAGCTGATATATCTGTTGTTTATTATTCAAAATCCTTTAGCAGTAACATTAAAATATGCAGTAATAGGTAATTTCTTTAACATGCTGAATTTGTTCTTTGTTGCAAATCTTAAAATATACTAAAGACTTTGTAGACTCAACCATTTTATGATGTCAATATTTACTAAACATTTAAATTTCCTACTGGACAGAATAATACATATTTAGCTAACTGTACTATCTTCACTGCTAACATTTTTCAATAAATAGTTAACAAAACTAGTACAAAAATTCCACAACAGTATCAATTACTGTAAAGGTAAATAAAAAATATTATTTTGTTAAAAATGTTACCATAAATGACTTATTATTAAGACTTTTCTAAGGGAGAAAATGTGGTTATGAAAATGAGACAACTCACTAAAAAACAATGTGAACATTTAATCTAAGATGATATTATATCATCATCAAATATCAAGTGATATTATAAAGACATTATTTTCTTTATAGTATTTATAATGGCAGTCAAATATTTTAATTTTGACTACAATTAAAACAAGTTATTTTTCAGAGAATAATTATGATATTGAATCTATGAGCTATAGAGATTGATGGCAATGTAGGAAATTACATAGAATAGAGTTTGTAATTGCAATGACTTGAGTACCTAAGAGTTCAATGAGTAAAATTTTTGAATTCTGAAATCTGTGATGTTTTTAATGTAATGCTTTGAGTATATACCTGTAAAGACATAATAAATATACTCTTAGGAATATGGTGACTTGCATACGAAATGGCTGCCATAGGGTCATGTCTATGGTTGTTTGGTTCCTAACTGATGTTGTTTTATAGGAAAGTTATAGAGGATTACTGGAGAAAGTACATCATTGAAGTGGACCCTGAGAATTTATAGCTGTGCTACCACTTCCTGTTAGCCCCCTTTGTTTATTGTTTGCAGTTGAACATATGGCCAACTTGCTCATCTTGCTACTCAAGCAGCTTGCTGCCATTGCGAATTTTATCTCTGGAACTCTAGGCCAAATAAATTATTCTACAGTTACATTTTGGTCATGATATTTTATCACAGCAACAAAAGATGAACAAATACAGTAAATGACTAAAAATGTCAGTAGGGTGATTATTAATTCAACACCTGGGTGACGTCTTAGTTGGCGTTTCTATTGCTCAGAGGAGACACCATGACCATGACAACTCATAAATGAGAATGTATAATTGGGGCTATCTCACAGTTAAGAGGTTTAGTCCTTTTCCTCATGGTGGGAAGCATGTGGTGGCATGCAGGGAGATATGATGCTCAAGAACTCTGGTAGCAGAGAGTTCTACCTTTAGATACGTAGGCAGCAGGAATAGATAGTGATACTTAGTCCTGGATTGAGCTTCTGAAACCTCAAAGCTCACCCATAGTGACATACTTTTTCCTATATGGCCAGACATTCTAAGAGTGTCACTCCCTATGGGATTATGGAGACCATTTTTATTGAAACCATCACAGGCAATTTCAAGCAACAAGAAAATCAGGAAATTGGCTTAATGTGCAAATATTTATTAGTTATCAAGTGATTGATCCACCAACACCCCCTAATGCTTAAGTACCAACTCATCTTTGGTTCTTTTAGTACCTAGGTAGACACTAATTTTGTTATGTGATTTTTGCTGGGGCAAACTAAACAAATATATCTTCATCCCAGAGAAGGCACTGACAATAAGCAAAGTTATAATTCCACTTAAGCCAGTTTAGTGAAACAGAGAATAAATTCTGGTTTCTTATTAGAATATGTGAGGGCTCAGGTACACATATAGGGATATCTCAGTGGTGGGTATGTCACTGCAAGGCATAACCCCTGTGAAGACTCGAGAAAGCTGCAAGCCTGGAGATATCCAGGCACCTATCATTCAGCAAGTTTTCTTTTTATCATACTTTATGTCACCACACAATAATCATAAGTGGTTCTATCAATGAAGACACGGTGGAGGATCTTTTCTGAAGCTATTTATCTGTCATTATGGTTTGTATCTAATGTCTGCTTAAGAAAGACTATTAATTCTATTTGTTAGAAACTCTCCTCCTTTTCCTTTAATGATCAAAATTTCCAGAATCAATTAGATCTGCTACTTGATAGCTGCCAGACCTGTCCCCAGTACCACAGAGGCAACTACTCAAAGAAGAACTAGTCACATACATGAGGTCTAACAGAGATGCAGTTCAGATGTGATAGAACCCCTATTGTTCACATGAGTCTCAAATCTTCAGGGCCAAAAGCAATCTTGATGCCACTTCTAAAGCTTCATCAGAATATAGTAGCCAGTTTTAGCTCTGTTCATAAAAATGATAGCATTTTCTCTATCCACAGGTATCATTATTATCCTGATATCATGAGGGTCTTAGCTGTATTAACAGCCTCAGACCTGCAAGGAAAACTCCAGTCTAGCTGGTGAGAAAGGGAGAGTACATCAGTCTAGCTACAAAAAACCTGACATAGCCAGCCGTGGCTGCTACTGATTCACTGATCGTCAGTTTAACACTTGTGGTTATACAAGACTATGTCCAGTTACAAACACCTTGGGTATTCTGCAACACATGCACATGCATAAACACATATACAAAACACACACACTCACACAAACACTGATACACACACACACATACACACACACACACACACACATACACACACACACACACACACACACACACACACACACACACACACACAGGATGGAGTGATGAAAAAGAAGATAGAGGTTGATTAAACAGTGACCTTAGGGTCACATCCTATGTGTCTTCATGAGTTTGCTGAAGCCCATAGTAGAATTGATCATTAATGGGACATCTTTTAGTTTGGGCTATTTTAAGGCATTAGATTCTTTTAGAAATTCCACTAATTCATCTTTATCAAGGAAAAATTTGCTGCTTTGTTTTGTTTTTGATTGATTAATATCTTTCTGGTTTATGTATTTGGAAGTATTTACCTTAAAAATTAAATTTTAGACTAACGATAGAAACTCTACAGATATGTTTCTTATTTCCTAATGACTTTTGTTTGTTAGTTTTTTTTCTTGTTTGCTGTTTTGGCACAAATTTGTTTTTCCGATAAAGACTTAGAATATTTTGTTTCTGATCACCTTGAAGTAGGGTCTTTAAGTCTTCTCAGATATTTCTGAGTCTATATACTGCCAAATTTATAGAAGTGATTTCCATAAATTCTCTAGTACATGGGTGTATTAACTCACACAATGTCCGGATCTGAAGAGGGGGAAGAAGAAATAAACAAGAGAGGGAGGAAAGACACTGTTCCTTCTAATGCACTGAAAGACATTTTAGTCATAAGAGAGATACTTGAGAGATGACTGTGTGCCTTCACCTCTTCATTCAGAAATGTCAACAACCATCATGGATCCTGAAAAAGTTCCTCCTGCCCATTCATTTTACCATGTTATTTCCCCAAATTATGTGCACCCACTACAGGAATGTATAAAGGCCTACCTGCCATGAGACTGTGGGCTAGAGACTAGATAACTGACAGCAAAATCCTTGAATCAAAGTAAAATGAAGCAATATTGCAACTACGTGAACTTTAACTCTATTCTTACAAAATAATGTAAAGTAAATAAAAATAAGATGATTTAAAAAAAAAAAACTCTACTGCCCCTTTAAACTATTGCAAATATTTCACTTTGCCATACTCCTATACACAGGAATTCTTAGACAGAAGGTAAATAATGAATAGTGTCTCAACTAGGATATACTTGTATATGTGTTTACTGTATGTATTTGTGTACGTGTGTGTGTGTGTGTGTGTGTGTGTTACTCAGAGCACAACTTCCATGCTGTCAAAGATCAAAGCTGTGCTGTACACTCGAGATTGGCTGGCTAACCCACATGAATGCTGGAATTACAGATGTAAGCCATAGCATGCATTCCTGACACCATTTGTTTTATGGGAGTCAAACTTAAGTTGCTAGGCTTTTGAGGCAAGGACATTTACCTAATGTTGGTAATTTATTAATTTACCTAATTAATTAATGTTGGTTGTATTGAGATAATCTGAAAAATAATATGGCATCGCCTTTAATGAAGTTCTTAATGTATCTCTTTATACTAGCTGCGAAGTTCTCAGTCCACTCCTGGAATCAGTCTATAAACCTTCACAACTCTGAGAATCCACTGATTTTTGTTGCACAGAAATGGGGATATATATCAAGAGCTGATTCTCTGAAGCCTAGATTTTATTCCTGGAATTCAAATAATTCAAATGCTAACATGCTAATATGGCCTGGAATAATGAGTCAGAAGTAGGGGCTTCAATATATTCTTGGTGTCTCTGATACGCTGATAAAAGGCTTTTAAAGGCTGAAAGCCATGTGTTACCACATTGCTTCTTGTAAATCCTACATCTCAATATTTTCATTTCAAGGAAGGTTTGTTACATTCACTTTTACTAGGGCATTTTAATAGCAGAATGACTGAGAGACTATAAATTTCTCATTATCATGATGATCCTGGGTTCCTTCTATCACCCTTGCCTAATTATTGATTATCCTTTGGTCATTGTCCAAAGTGTTGTCGTTATTACAATATGTTGTATCAAGGTTACATAGGCAAACTGAGGCTGCCAATAGTTGAGTCATTCAATCATACCTACAACATGAATGTATGAGTTTTACTTAAGCTCAGATTATCTTTTTCCTCTGCTTTTGTAAAAATACATTCTTTATTTATACAATACATCCTGATTATAGTTTCTTCTCCTTACGCTCCTCCAAGTTCCTATCCACTTGACCTTCCCTCAGGTTTCACTTCCTTTCTGTCTCTCATTAGAAAGAACAGGCTCCTAAGATAAAAGAACAAAACGTAACAAAATATAATAAGATAAAATAAAAACCATCACATCAGAGTTGAGCAAGGCAACCTTACAGGAGAGAAAGATCCCAAGAGAAGGCAGAAGAATCAGATCCTCTCTCATTAAGACACTCAGGAGTCCCATAAAAAGACTAAACTGAAAACTATGGTATATACTCAGAGGACTCAGTGTAGGCCTGTGCTGACACTGTGCTTCCTGCTTCAGTCTCTGTGAATTCTTATGAGCTTTGCTCATTTGACTTAAAGGGCTGAATCCTAATTGTGTTCTTTGTCTGCTCTGGCTCTTACACTCTTTCTGCCTCCGTTTCAGGGTTTCCTTGGTAATGATATGAGGGATTTGATGGAAATATTCCATTTAGGGTTGTGCCTTCCAGCAGCCCTCCCTTTGTGTAACATGTGGTCATGGGTCTTTATTTGTTCTATCTGCTCCAGGAGGAACCTTTGCTGAGACAGCCACAACACTTATAATTCACAATGCTGTCCTGCCTACAAACTATGATAAGGCAACAGTGGCACAAAGCTGGTAAGGGTAACCAGCCAACCTCTGACTTGACTTATGGCCTACTCTCTGAGATGGAACCCATACATGACACTACTTGAGTGACTGGACATGAGAGACAAGATAACCCAGAGACTCAGAGTAAACTACTGTTCCTAAATAACAAAGTAATAACAAAATGATTTATAATAATAGTCTGATATACTAATAGATCTGTGGCTTATTCAGCTGTTTCAGAAAATGTTCCTACTGTGGTAGATAGAACAAATAGAGACCCCACAGACAAATATTATACAGAGGGAGGGGTGTTGGAAGGCACAGCCCTAAATGAGATGTGTTCATCAAATCAGTCATATCAGAGCCCAGTAAACCCCGAGAAAGAGGAGGCAGACAGACAGACAGACACACACACCTCTATCTCTCTTTCTATCTCTCTATCCCTCTGTCTCTCTAGCCAACTACCTATCTATCCATCTGTCTATCCATCTGTCTATCCATATATTTGTCTATCTATCTATCTATCTATCTATCTATCTATCTATCTATCTATCTATCTACCTATCTATCTACACATATACATACATATGTGTATAATATGATGGTGATGTGTGTATGTATGTGCATGTGTATATGTGTGTAGCCTGAAGAATTCTTTCTTGTTCCAAAGACACTAGAACATAGGGGTGAAGTTTCCACATAGGAACCCGTTGGACCTCCCCATATTCAATGAATTATATGACTGTTGTTTACAGCAATAAGTTCTTACAGTCAATATGTGAAGAGCATATTTCCTTAGTTATTTTCTGACCAGTTGAGAATTTGTCTCCTTGATTATTTGAAGACATCCAAATGATTGCCTTCATGTATTTTAGGAAGTTTCCATTACATCAGGTTTTCATATTACTCCCCAAATGCCCATCAATTCCAGCTGTTTTCCCCATATTCCCTCCCTCAACACTTATCCCCTCTCCCTCCCCACTGATGCCACCATTCCACCCCATCTTCTCCAGTCCAACTGTAAATTCTATTCTCTTCCTCCCTCCCAGGGAGAGCTGTATGTTCCTTTTATTTCTTTCCTCTAAATCTAACCTTTCCGTGTCTATGAATTTTGTTTTGATTATCATTTATTTAATGACTAATATCTACATATAAGTGAATATATACCATCTTTATCATTCTGGGTCTTGATTATTTCACTCAGGATGGTTTTTTTTTTCTAGGTCTATCCATTTGTCTGAAACTTTCATGATGCCATTGTTTTTAGCAGCTGAGTAGTTCTCCATTGTGTAAATATACCACACTCTCTTTATCCATTCTTTTGTTGAGGGACATCTAGGTTGTTTCCAGTTTCTGACTACTATGAATAGAGCAGCAATGAACATGGTTGAGCAACTGTCTTCGTGTTAGAAGCATTCTTTGCAGTATTTGTATGAGAGTGGTATAACTGGATCTTGAGGTGGAGGCATTCCCATTTTCTGAGGAACTACTGTATTGATTTCCATAGCAACCATAAAAGTTTGCACTCACACGCAGAATAGAGGAGTGCTCCCTTTATTCTATATCTTTGCTAGCATGGCCTGTCCCATGTGTTATTGATCTTAGCCAGTCTAACAGACATAAGATGAAATATTAAAGTAGTATTGCTTCACATTTCCCTAATAGCTAAGGATATTTATCATTTTATTTTAGTTATTTTGCATATATTTGAGTTTGCTCTATTGAGAACTCTATTGAGAACTCACCGTTTAGATTTGTACCTGTTTTTTAATTAGGTTATTTGATTTTGTGATGTCTAGTTACTTGAGTTCTTAATACATTTTGGATATTCATCCTCTGTCAGTTGTGGAGTTGTTAAAAGTCTTTTCCCATTCTGTAGAATGCGGTTTTGTTCTAATGACACAGTCTTTGTCTTACAGAAGCTTTTCAGTTTCATGAGGTCCCATTTATTAATTGTTGATCTTACTGCTATTCTATCAGTATCCCGTTCTGGAAATCATCATTGCCTGTGCCAATGAGTTCAAGGCTATTCCCCACATTCTCTAATGTCAGGTTCAGTGTATCTAGTTTTATGTTTTAAGCTAACATATCTTATTTGCTCTGGCTCTTCTGCTATTTCCTCAAGTGTAACTTGGCCTAGAATTATCTATCCAGGTAGTGGTATGCAAACCTTTAATTCCAGCATTTCGATCTTTGAGTTTGAGGCCAGCCTGGTTTACAGAGTATGTTCAGGACAGCCAGGAATATACTAGAAACCCTGTCTAAACTATCCCCAAAGTAGATATTTAATGTATAAGCAAAGGACAGCAGAATTCTGTCTCATAGTCTGATTAATTATAGAGAATGCATGCTATTCTTTGATAACATATCAGATAAGATATGAGTTGAGCAAATTACTTAAGCTATTTGAAATAATTATGCGACGTAAGTTTTATGTTATTTTTCTATGGTTTAGAGGTCCCTTGGTATAAGATGTCAAAATGAACATTGTCATCATATACAAAATCTTTTCTCATTAAAATCATATTAAAATAATATTTGCTTAATAAGGATAAATAACTAAACAACAGTTGTTTAAAGTGTATTATCTGACTATTAATGTGACCCCTAATAGTGTATTCTTAAGATACTAAGTATCACTACATTTTGGCTTCTGTGACTGTCTGTGGGTTAGTGACACTGGAAAATATTTTAATAATTTTATTGATTCTTTGACATGTGATATTTGTTGAACATGTAAACATAATAAGAGAACTTATTTTCATGTTCAATTTCTTTCATAGATTAACATGAGAACAATGAAGAATGAATAAAATGTTATATAAAATTTTTTAATCTTTCATCAGATTTTATGGACAGTTGTTTTCACCACAAAATAGCAGTAACTGAGCACACTAAGCTTGTTATTCCATTATGATTAGTTTGTTGCTATAAATACATTTCTCCTTTGTTCCAGGTCCATAGTACAAAATATGATGGGGTTTCCACCTGGATATATGAGTTCCTGGTCATTAATACAGACTGGCAGACTTGAAGAGACATACCTGTCCTAACAGCATCAATCCTAAGGCCATATATTACTGTTTATAGAACATTCGTTAAAAAAGAAAGGAATCTCATGACCCTTTTGTAACTTCAAAAGAATCTGGGAAATAGATGGCACAGGGACAATTGCAATATTACTGTTTTGCTGTAAGAAAAACTGAGATTTCCTTTTTATAAAGGTGAACACTTGTTGACAGTAGACAGTAGTATCTACCAAAAACCTTTTCCTTTTCTCAAGTATGTTTTCCCTTGAGTCGGTAATGCTTGCCTTTAAAATGAATACAAAATCCACATTATTTCTCCTACATAGCCCTCTATATAGGTGATTTTCACCTTGTACATAGAGGGCCATTGTAGCATTAATGAAAAAAATGATTTTTTTTGTAAGGAAGTAACATTTTACAAATAAAAATTAAAAAAAAGAAAGAAGGAAAAAGAAAAAAGTTGATTTTACAGATCTTTATGCCAAGGTAAGAAACTATGACCCACTGTGGTTTGATTCCTCATTTTTTTAAATTTATTTTAGTATAGAATAGAGTCTTTTCAGGGCATGGGGAGGGAAGTTAAGAGGGTAGTAGAGGGAGGGAAAGGGAGAGAAAGAGAGAGAGAGAGAGAGAGAGAGAGAGAGAGAGAGAGAGAGAAGTAGAGAGAGGCTGGCCATGAGCATGTGGAAAGAGAGGGGGAAGGAAATGAGGAGAGAGTGGGGAAGGGAAGAGCAAGGGAGCAAGAGAGGAGCAACAGAGCAAGAACGATTCCTCAACTTTTAAGAACTGATTTAAACTTGGAGTGGGATGTAAATGTGTAAATGTGAGTTAATTCAGAGATACAAGTTGCCGTGACAGAAAGCTAATCATCACAAAGATGTCACCAGATATCAGAATCAAGCAATGCAATGAGAGATGATTCTGCTTGGAGCATTCTAATTCCATTTGGTGAGCTATGTTTGAATAAGAAATTAGGAGTGCTTGTTATTTATCATCTCTGTCTGTCTGTCTGTCTGTCTGTCTGTCTGTCTATCTATTTTTAATATGTTAAGAGACAACCATCAGAGTAAACCTGGGGACTCCAATGGAAGAGCTAGGGGAAGGACTGAAAGAGCTGAAGAAGATTACAAGCCCATAAAAAGAACAATATCAACTAACTGGACCACCCAGAGCTCCCAGGGACTAATCCACCAGCCAAAGAGTACACAAAGAACCAGTATTTTAAATACATATGAAGCACAGGAGAGCTGTATCTGACATCAATGGGAAGGGAGAGAGGCTTAATGCCCCACCATAGGGGAATGCTAGAGGGGTGATGCAAGAGTGAGTGAGTGGGTAGAGGAGCTTCCTCATGGGGCAAAGAGGAGGGGGTGAGGGGGATAGAATGTGGGGGGTTGGGGAAGGGTAACTAGGAGGGGGGATATCATTTGAAATGTAAATGAATAAAATGATTGCTAGAAAACTAATAATAAAAAGAAATAAAAGAATATTTGTGAACACGGGGCTTAGTTCTAAGAGCTCAAACATGATATGGAACCTGAGCACCAAGCTGACGTTTCAAACAGAGATCACTTAGACATTGCAAAACCTAGACCTTACAGAGTAGAAGAAGCCAGCCTCTCCAGAAGGAACCATCCTTCTGTTCTTAGCTGTCTCAGTAAATAAATGCACTTAAACTATTTGTTTTCTCATCATTTTTCTTGAAGATAAACTTCATACATAAGCAACATGACCATGTTTATGTGTGTATGTTCATTTAACATATTTAACCTATCATGAACATTTAATTTGTTTTAAATAGCTTCTGTGGAGTGCTGTCATTATCTGCTTCACTTTCCTTAGTGAAGTCACTTTTATGAACACATTAGAGAAGTAAAAGGCATTCAGATCCCAATATCTAAATTTTTATATAGAGATATGCTACCATACGTCCAGTATGCTCCTGGAGTTTTCAAATTCCCAGGCCATCATTCATTCATACGTTAGACCAAAACCAGCACTATAGAAAGTCTGTGGCTTTTAAATCTATGGCTCCATCTTAATAGCACCTATAGTCCTCTCAAGTGCTTTATATATGTTATTAACTTTAATACTCCGGTTTATGTATGATATTCCTTTGCTCAGTTTACTAGTACAAGACATACTAGAGATTATCACATATACAAATTGAAGATCAGAAATTTAGCATCAAAACTACGTTCCTAACCATTGTTATGGATACAGAAGAAAGATTAGGCAAACTAATCCTAGCTGTTCGAGAACTGGTTTGATATCTGTATTCGAGATCCTGGGAGTTCTCAGGTTCAATCTGGTGGCCAGTATTGCAGAATGTAATCAAGGTAGCTCCTCCAATGGAAGAATCAAGTTTCAATAGCAGAATCAGATACATAAAATGGTAAGGATGGTACTCAAGACTGTGTCATTGAAGTCCCTTCAATAAGCTTTCCACTTAATTATTTTCACTGCCTATTTTATTCTGAATACGCTACTATCTTGAGCAACATAAGCATAAGCACCATCTAAATAATTTACTAATAAATAAATAATAAAGAAGCAGAAGCACCAGGATCACTGAAAGTCTAGGTCAACCTGGTCTGCATGAGTCCCAGCTCACTGGGGTTACAGAGTGAGACTGTCAAAAACAAAACAAAACAGTAACAATAACCACATACACAAGAATGGGAAAGCTGTTACAACCGGGAAAAGATAAATTATGAAGACCTTTCCAATCCACATTGTTAGATTATCATTTATTCTTTTTGCTATGCCCTTTAGTATTCTTGTTGGAATGAAGATTTGTGCTTGAAACTAGATGCTCTGCCCAAGTCTCCGGACCTTTGTAACAATGTCCCCAGTATGTTCAAGAGAATTGTTTATTATTCTGGTTTCTTCTTTTTACCTTACTAATTGCTTACAATGTAGAGCAGTTGGGAAGATAGAGTCTGTCCAATAATCTATACGTTACTGTGTAGGTATTGCATAACAAAGCAATGCTGCATTCACTAATTTTTATTATAATCTATGACTTTTTTCTCTGATTTTTGAGGAAAGCATAAGAGTGCCTTACTTGGTAGAAATATTACATGTATTTAATGCATGGAATTAGGATTTCTTTACTTAAAAAGCATATTTACAAAAATCTACCTGTCTTTTACAACATATCTTATCAGACCTCCTTGGAGTGTTGCTAAGTCAGCCCATGAACATTTACCAAGAAAAATCAAAGTCATGGGGAAAAAATCCATTAAACTTCAATAAAATCATTTACTGTTACAAAACAAACCCTTTTTTTCCTTCCTCTGGTATTTTTGAAAAAGGTAGAACAGTGCGCACAACTCTCATTTTTAATACTTACAAAAGCAAGCATGGAAAGTTAACAGGAAGTCTGAATGTGTACACATGTGTGTTTAGATGAGATACATACATAGAAAGAAAGCAAAGTGGGAACAGAAAAGTTTATCATGCACTTTAAGTCTGTAATGAAAAAAATTATACATAATTTTTGTTCTTACTAGTAAATATGCATTTTAAATTCAGTTGATGTTGAATTACTAGAAGTTTTCATTTTGGCACTACATACTGACTACATAAAGTTGGCACAGGGGCAAAGACAACACTGTGTCACTATTTTGTGACAGGCAAATCCTGAACTTTGGCGGCTCACTTCAGTTTCTTACTCCAGGGAGTGAGCTGGGTTCCTAATACCAGGCAGGATTTCCTTCCTGATGTGTGGGCCTTACATTCAATTAGACAACTGGTTTATCATCAATATGTGAGTGCCACTTCTTGCACCTTTAGAGCTGTTTCGCTATGCTAGTCATTGTTCTGATTCATAGGTATCACAGATGTTGGGTAAGACTGTTAATGGTTTCCTCTCTCTTGGCATTTTGCATATTATTTTCTGATACCATGAAAGATAGACCATATGAAGTACAGTATGCACACAAACGACAAAATAGACTCAGCAGATTTTAATTTTATATATATATGTATACATATATATATATATAATTATATATATGTATATAATATAATTATATATATGTATATATAATATATAATATATATTATATTATATTATATATTATATTATATATAGAGATGTATTATATACATATATATAATTTTGCATGACAGATTATTTGCTTATAGTAGCAGTTGCTCCTGCCTTCCTTCCTGCACTAGATTATTCCATTCTGCTTTTCCCTTTCATCAGTAGCACCTTCAGTTATCACTGAATAGACTTTCCTCTTGAGGGAAAACCCAGTGCAAGAAGTTACTGTTCTAATCACAAGTATTCACTGTGGAAAATCAGCTTTCTTGTGTTTCATTATAGGAAGGTAAATATTGCATTAGTTATCATCCAAAATATGTGTATGTGTAAACACACACACACATACATGTATACATACATACATACATACATACACACATGCATTGACATATATACATGTATGGAGGTAGAGAGGAGGAAAATGTTACTTATTTTTACAGATAGAGCCTTTCATCTTATAGATCATTTTTCTTTATGTTTGGATGGCTCAGGATCATGTTGACTTGATTTTGTTTTCATTTTTGTGGCTCTCTAAGCTGCTACAGATTCATCCCAGGAGGGTAATGGAAAGTTGCCCTAACATTTGTAATGGATCTTCACAAGGACAGTCTCTCAGTGTCTGGAAATGAAGGCTCTCAGTAAACATTGAACTGTTCAAACCACTGAGCTGTAACCCTTTTCTTCTGGTAGTACAGCAGAGTGCTCTTAGGATATTTAAATGTATTGAGTTGACTAAACTTTCAAGAAAATCATTCAAAGATTCACTTATCAATACTGTTGAGATTATAACTGATGATCTCAAAAGGCAAGCATATAGTCAACTGTCCCAGAGTGAGACTTAGGAGACCTGGATCTGGGGCCATAGGCCACAGTAGACATGCTCACTGCAGAAGGAGGAGGTAGAGATGTATTTTCCATTTCTCCTTTCTTTTTTCACTATCACAGTGGCTTTTTTCAGGTTGCCAGTACTACTTAACTTCCATTTGAAAATAATGACTATGTGATTGAGACACTTGGGAAATCCAAGAGGCTCTGAGCCTACTTCATTAACTTACGGCTCACCTTTTAGTTACAAGATATTGCAGGCTAAATGAAAAGAGAAGAAATTTCACATGTGCTAATCAGCTTTTCAAAAGAAGTAGAAGTATAACTTCCTTCTTTCCCCCAGTCAATGTGAGCTTTATAAAGTAGTTTTTAGATCATTGTGCAGGCCAAGGGGCTCAGTGATGTGCCTCTCTGTCCTGTGTGACCCTCAAATAAAACAGAAACTTTCTATGCTCATGATTTTCTCTTCATGTTGTGCTCACAGGGGCGTGGGGTCATGCTACCAATATATTTTTAAGCTTCACACAATTACCCTCAACCTCAGTAAAGCATAGACCAGCGGGACAGTATTTATGACCCGTACCTATAAAAGCCACTGTCTTAGACAGACCCACAGGAGCCAAACATTATGTAGTGCTTATAAAGAATATGAAGGTATAGCACAGGGCTAACATATTTAAACATCCTATTACTGCTCTTTGGAATGTCAGTTCTTCAGGCCTGGGTTTGCTGCTCTGAAGTTTAGCTGTGTGGTTTCTCGGCAGGTTGCTGGAGTGGAAATTATTTCTGCCTCTTTTTCCTGTCGCCTATTCCTTTCCAAACAAAATTATCATCCTGCATTATGTAAAATTGAGGAGGGGTGGTATTAACTTTAATCACATAGATCCAAGGGCACTTCACAATACATTACCACTTTGTTCCACTAAGCCTTGCTATTTAACTTGTTTTGCAGCAAACACATCTCACGTTGCGGTGTAAATATGAAAATAATTCTCATAGTATTGTTCACTGTCTTTCTTGTACTTCAGTGAAGTTTCAATCTCTCAAAAAAAAAAGCTAAGCTAACATGAAAAGCAGAAGATAAACATTACTGTGACTTGAAGGGGAAGTGTTTACCAAAGATGTTTTGTGTTTGAACACTGTCCTCTTCTCCCCTGGTAACCCTTCTTACAGAGACTGTAGACCCTTTAAGAGATAAGGCATCAGTGGAGGATGTGGGATGCTGGGAGTGGACCATGAGATTATATGTAATTGTGTTCCTGATTCACTTTTTTTCTCATTCAAAGCTAGTGTCATGTGAGCAAGCTATGCTACAAGATCCTGCCACCAGTTGCCAACACCCCAACTGCCCTGATGGCCCCAACATGGTGGAGCATGTCCTTTGAATCTTGAGCTAAAAAAGTCCCTCTTCCTTTAACATGTGCTAAGTATTGGTCACAGTGAGAAGAAAAGCAGTGAATATATTGACTTTTATTTGGCACATAAGAAGTATTTGAGTTAAGATGCTATACTCTCTACCATGATTACAATAGACTAACCATCTGAAACTATAAGCAAGCCCCAGATTCAATGATTATTTTTTTCTATATGTTGCCTTGCTCATGATTTTTTTCATAGTACTTGAACAGTAACTGAGACAAGCTGTTTACCAAATGAATTTATTCTCAAAGCTTTGGAAATGTGTGACAAAGACAAATAGACTGTCTCAATAATTATATATTTTGGTTGAAAATAGACCTAAATAGGTGCATTTCAAAAGAAGGCAAATACAAATTCAAGAGATCTGAGACAAATGCTCAACTACAGTAATCATCAGAGGAAGCAACTAGGGAAGACAGAGATATAATTTCATCTCAGAGAAATGACACATAAGTTAAATATGAAATATAAAAACCAAATATAAGTAGTGCTGGGCCAGATGTGAGGAAAAAGAGGGACATTTGCACACAATTAATGGGGATGAAGAGCAGTATAACCATTATGGACAATAATATAAAGAATATCAGAAGCATCAAAAACCCTAATATATGATCTGACCACTTTTGGAGGTATATAGTGAGGAAACAGAAATCGGCAAGTAGTGCTGTTATTCTCATAGTATCTCTGCTTATAGCAGCTTTGAGATGGGTTGCTTGGGGGACTCAGAGGGCCTGTTAGTTAATGCTTGCATCTTGCTATTTCTAGCAACATGAATTGTTACTAGAGACCTAAGCAAAAAAAAAAAAAAAAAAAAAAAAAGCCAGCTACAAAGAGACAAATGTGGTGTGAATCAACATATACATTGTCTTTAGAAATAGGCAATGCCATGGAGGTTAGAAACTGGAGATTAGAAAGTAAGAGTAATGGGAGATTATTTAACAAACAGGAAGTAACTGACAGGGCAAGAAATTCTGGTACATAACAGGGTGACAAAGTGTAAAAAGGATGGTTTTTAAAAGCCTGTGTGAAATGGCTATTAGTGCTTGCCTGTAAACAAATTATAAATGTTTCAAAGATAGCTGTTAAAAGTCTCCCCAAATACATGCTCTCTATATATAATATCTATATACCTACAATACCAAAGTATCATATGAATACACACATGTGTGTGTTCTGCATAGATTTATATTTTTAGGTATGAGTTAAAATAAATACATTTGTTTTTATTAAGTATGCAAATAAGTTTCACATGCAAGAACCTACTATCCATGATAAGAAAGAGGAGCCTTTTGTTATCTTCAGTTACTGGAAGATTTTCACTTTTCTCCCTCTGCCTTTGTTTCTTACAAAATCAAACCAGATCATACAATGAAGCTAACTAAATTCATGGCCTCCACTTTTCACAAGTTCTCTGGAGACTTTCTTGTAGCTTAGAAAAGCAAAATATTCAGAAATTTTGGATGGATGTTTTCATTATATTTAGAGAGAGTATTATAATAAAGACCAATAAGGGTCATTTTTTAAAATTCTTCTAATTTTCCCTTGAATATTGTCTTTGGCAAAAACTAAATTACTTAACTATCTTATGCGTATATTCACTTACTAATGCAAATGTATTGTGCAGTGTTCTTTCAACTTAAAAAATTACAGAATACAGTAGTGGTTTTGTTGGAACAGGGAGCATTAGCTAGGATTTATTTCATAGCCATAACCTATTGGTAGAAATCTGTATAATTATTATCAAGATGAAGTTATAATTTCTTAAATGGTACAAAATTTGCTTTGATTTCAAATTTAAGGTTTTCATTGGTACGAGCTGCTTATTGATATAAAAGTGAGATGAATATTGATACTCACATAGGCATTGTGCCTGTATAACACCTTTAGAATACAAGGCTTAGACCCAGTCCTTCTTTAACTTTTTTAACTGATTTGAGATGGTTAGCCTGTGAGGTAAGGGCCTATAGCAAATTCATGGCTTTGAGTTCATTATTAGGGTTTTTTCTATATTTTATTTAGAAATAGCTGAGAGGAGTTAACAGACAACAGTCCAGATTACCTTACATGGAGAGTTTGGTTTTCAAAACGTCAGAAGTCCACAGAATTGATGTTACAAACATTTCTGTATTAATGTTCATTTTGATTAGAGACCTGTCTGCTCCTGACAGCTTCCTGTCTTGGATTCTAAGAAGAAAATGAGAATCTTTGGAGTTACTCCAGTTGTAGTGAGACAGCCACTAGGCAAGAATTGCCTCTTTTCATCTGCAGACAAATTACTGTCCAGAAAAGGACACACTTGCAGAATAGTCCACTGATTATATCTTCCTAGACAGAGTAATCAGCCCTTAATAATTCTGTATCACTAAGGTCGGTCAGAAGGCTGAAAATCAGGTGCTCCAACATTTTGTAGTATAGGCACTGTCCAGGTGTTTAGCGGTATCTATAAATTGGCTAAGTTTTAGAAGCTATGCTTTGTGCTTTCCATAGTTTCAGTTAACTCAGTTATCCTGGATTTCTGACGGGGTTGAAAACTTATAGTCTCATAGCCAGTCCTCGTTATTTACTTTGAGAGAAAAGATTTGAGTGGATGGTTTTCAGCTGACATTCATTCTAAAGCCAAGAAAAAAGCCAGGTTCAGAACTAAGTGTTTTAGTTAGGAAAGATGACAGAGGTTCTGGTTAGTCAACAAAATGATGGACTGGGTATAAGGACTATCTTGTACCTCACTGGTACAAATTGGTATAATTATGCTATAATTGTATTTTGAGAGAAAAGTGTTATTTTAACAAGAAGAGTAATATGTAGGAGGAGCTAAAGTGGGAGGAGTACTGAGAGGAAGATAAGGAGTAAAAAGAGGAGGAGAATAAGGAGAGGAGAAGCTAGGTGATGAAAGAGAGAAAGAGAGAGAAAGGGAGAGGGAGACATTGAGGCAGTTGTTCACGTGTCTCCACCAGTCAAAGATAGTTGATATATCCAGGTTGGGTATTGGGTTACACTTCTGATTGAGCAGTACCAAACTTATAAAGCCTTTGATTAACATTTTAAGAAAATTGTATAAAAGCAAAAAGGAAAAGGGGGTATGGGATAGGGGTTTTCTATGGAGAAAAAATGGGGAAAGGGGATGGCATCTGAAATGTAAATAAAATATCCAATAAAAATAAAATAAAATAAAAAATAAAATAACCAAATAAAAATAAAATCCTGAAAAAAATTACAGAATAATTTGTTTCCCCTTTTTATTTTAACATTTCATTTCCATTGGATTTTCTATCTTCTGTTTTCTATCTGACTGAATGTTTACCAATATTCATAGTTTATAGTATCACATGACTAAGAATTTCTGTCTTTATGTCTATCATTTCTTTATTACATATGTTCTTTCTTACAGTGTTATGTAAGAAGATGAAAAGTGTGTATACACACATACATGTTAGAAAAAGTAAACAACAGAAAGCAAATGTGTCTCATCATTAGGACTTTAAAGTTTAAAAATTGATGTAATTTACCTAAAGAAAACTTACTACAACTTTAGTATATCACAGCACATGGAGATTCATGATTAGGTACAGCAACTTAGTGACTCAATAGCTTTTATCTACTGAAAAATCCCAGGTGCTCCTTTCTTTAAAAATATTATCATTATTTAATATAATTATATAAATCTATTCTCCATAAAGTTTATGCCTATGCCATAACATTTTGTGAATACTGAGTTATACAAGAAAATTAAACTTAAAATTAAACATTACATGAAGTTTTTAAGTAGACATGAATAATGTGAAATATAAGGCAGGGATGAAGAAGAGCACACCAAAGTGATCACAATAATGTGAGAAGGAAATGTGTGCAGTGGGTAAAGTTCTGAAGTCAGCCAGCCATAGCATAAATAAATCTCTCTGCTATTAACTTTTCCTCTATAGATGCTCATACTCCCAAAGTAGGAAAGAATGTAGTAAAAGACTCAATCCTCCTACTTCTTGTTCAGAGTATCTTTTCACACATTTTCAATGTGTTACATACTTAAAAGCAGTCTTTCTCAGTCATTAAATGAAGTTTTATATTTCTGCTTGTAGATTCCTTCTCTGCTATTTATCACAACCCTTTCTATATTTGCTAAGCTGTACAAATATTTTGTCCAAATTCCAGTGTTCATTGTATTCGCAGAAACTGTAAATACCAAAACTGGTAGTGAGAACTCTTCCCTCGTCACAGGGAAGCAGAACACATAGTTTAGTGCAGCTATCAAAAGTGAGGCAGAAAAAATTCTTCCTGCGCTGTCTTTCCTAAGACTTATGCAGTAAGAACTTCATACTTTAAAAGCTGTAATTTGTCATTAGTCTCAGACAAGTTAAATGTAACACGTATGGCTTACAGTTAAATCATGAGTTAAATTAGCTTTCTAAATGATAATTGAATTTTTAGGCTAATATTAACTAAAGCTAAAGTGATCTATGATGACATATATATATATATATATATATATATATATATATATATATATATAAAGATCTTATTATGTACCTGAGGTCATTATATACTTGTGGTTATTATATACCTGTGGTTATTATACATCTGTGATCATTATATACCTGTGGTCATCATATATCTGTGGTTATCATATATCTGTTGTAATTATATACCCATGGCCATTATACACCTGTGATCATTATATATATAAGGTCATTATATACCTGTGATCATTGTATATTCATGATCATTAAATACCCATGATTATTATATACATGTGGTCATTATATAACTCTGACCGTTATACACCTGTTGAGGTTTGCTCTGTCGCTATGTACTATAAATGCTAAGTGCAGGATGCCAAGACCTGGTTGCTCTAGACACCAGAGTTGAGAGAGTCTCCACATAGACTCAAGTGATGATATGCGACCTTGCCCCCAAGTTATTTCTAATTGGTGAATAAAGATGCCGACAGCCAATCTACAATATATACCTGTGGCCATTACATATACCTGTGATCATTATATATCCATTGCCATTATATACTTGTGATGACTGTATACCTGTGGCCATTATATGCCTGTGGTCATTATATACTTGTATACCTGTGATTTTCAGTCTGTGTAAAGATGTTACTGGTACTGAAGTAGTGAGCTCTGACATGGACTGTACCTGGTGTTAAATACTGTGTGACAATTGTGTGTTCTAAGTGATGGATCTTCGGTAAGGATTATAGATTTTCTAAGTCAGTATGTGGTGCAGTTTAGTTTGGACATCTGGTTAAGAGGAATGAACATTCTGTTCTATCCCTTCTACTGTAAAATAAAAGGATAAACAAAAGAATAGGGACAGAATTCAGTCCAAAGAGTAAATGTTAAAAAAAATGTCCTTGTGGTTTAAAGCAATATGCTTTACTACCTCTGACCTAAAGTTATAAATTTCCTGGAATGAATTCTCTACAGTTATTTGTTACCTCTATTTCAAGGCAAAGCTACAATTCAAAAGGTTGCTTTAAAATATTTATTTTATTTTATATTTATGAGTGTTTTACATGCATGTATGTATGTGTATCACATACATGGCATCAGAATTTTAGAAATTGAACTCGGGTTCTCTGTATGGCAACAAATCTCATTTTTTTGCAGTTCAATTCTGCATTTTTAAATGAGAGTATATTAGATATTAGTTTAAAAACATGTCTAAATAACCTTACAATAAAGGAACATCTGTCTTGTTGTGAGAGTTTTATCCTAGATAGAGAATTTTCAGGTCTTTTATTTTAAATAATTTACTTTAATATATATCAGAACACATAAAATGGTATTGAGGTAAAGTTTATAATAGAAACAAAAAATATATAAAACCTTTATATTCATATACAGGAACTGGGGGAAACAAATGGGAATTTTCTAAAAGCTCTCAACTTGCTATTTTTATACATTGTTTTGGAATAAAATAGAATAGCAAAAGAAAAAAGAAAAAAGAAAAGAAAAGAAAAGAAAAGAAAAGAAAAGAAAAGAAAAGCCAAGCCTAATACAACATCTAAAATACAAAGAGAAGAAGCATGGGTGAGAGAAGGACCTAAACCCCCAAAACCTTCACCTGATTTCCAAACAGGCTCCCTGGTATGATATCAGGACCATTCACTAGTTAAATAGATATCAAAATGTGAACTAGAGGTCTTGTTACCAGTTTTTATTTAGAATCCATTATAAAATTGTTATACATAGTAGGATTTTTTGTTTGTTTGTCAACTTGATATAAACTGGGATTATCTCTGAAGAAGGAATGTAAACTGAGGAAATGCCTCTGTTGGAATGACCTGTGGCCATGTCTCTGACCTTTGATTTGTTTGTTTGTTTGTTGTGGTTATTGTTGCTGTTGTAAATGACTAGTGGTTATTATGAGATGGCCCAGTCTACTGTGGATTCCTGTGCAGGTGGCCCTAGTTTATAAATGAACCAAGGTGAGTAATTTACTAAACAACCTTATTTCTTGGCCTCTCCTTCAGTTCCTGCCTTCATGTTCCTACCCTGACTGTAGTCAGCTGTAGAGACTATGAACAAGGTTGAATTTGGCCAAGGTGGTTATGTCAGCAAGAGGGAACAGACTACAGCAAGTTCCTTAAAATTGATTTTCATCTCTAAATAAATACAACTTTGAAAACAACGATGTCCTTGGCAACTGGCAGTTTATGAGAGGAACACCCAGGTTTTTAGGTTTTTCACCTAACCATCTTTGTTAAAGTAAATAATGTAGGTATCAGTGTGTATATGCATGTATGTGTGGGCATGTGCATATAGCATACATGGTATCAGTGTGTATATGCATGTATGTGTGGGCATGTGCATATAGCATACATGGTATCAGTGTGTATATGCATGTATGTGTGGGCATGTGCATATAGCATACATGGGTAGATTAGGACTAGACATTCTTAATTTATTATAATCTAATTTATATGAAAGCAAGAAAATGTCATATATATATATATATATATATATATATATATATATATATATTTACTATTGCAAAATGAAGTCATGATAGATATATTATTATGTCATCTGAAATTCTTCAAACATTAGTAATGTGACCAGTAGGGTTTTTTTTTCTGTTCAAGTCATTTGAAATGTCTTTACAAATGTTTTTAAGACAGAATGATTTGTGTGCTACTTTAGTCTTAACAGTATACTACTAGTTGATATGTGGATATATGTTAACTATTGTTACACTAACATGCAACTAGAGGCAACTGGATAACTAGCAGTGACTTGGTATAAATCGGCTATTACATGCTTGAAAACAGGTGGTTTTTTTGTTTTTTGTTTTTAGGATACTTGGACAAATTAGTTTTGTGTGTGGATTCTTTCTTTCTGATCCATTATGCAGCACACATGTAATATTCTTGCTTAATTTTTTATTTTTTGGACTCCATTTTCACACTGTCTATGTAAGAATTATCTTTCTATTCCTATAAAGCACTTCCAACCAAAAGCTGGTATAGCCTGTTATCAGGTAGATTATTCAACCCCTTGTGAGATAATGCAAGATTAGCTTGGTAGCCATCGTCACAGTTCAGTAAATTCACATAATCTCCTCCAATCTCAACAAAAGATTACGACCTTTGGAAGCTCGGATGACTGATGTACACTCAGTCTTTTATGACAGGGACAGTGGCGATTTTCACTTTAAGCCTAGATTCCTAAGAATCTCCCACATCAGAACATCTAGTTCACATTGCTTGACTAGCATGAGCCAGAAGTGGAATTTCTGCCAATGAGGCTTGTACCCTCTTGGTTATCACCAGAAACAAGCTTTTGAAACTGCATACATTCTTCTCTAAGTAGTCCTAGTCATCGCACCCTAGTGTGGGTGCATACTCTTTTCAACTTTCACAGTTGACTGCATCCATAGATGCATGGACTGCATCCATAGATGTATGGACTGCATTCATACTTTCTTGGTTGCCTCTTCCCCTGGTTTACTGTGTCCAACCTCCGAATGCTTTGTCCCTTATTTTTAATCTAGGAACTTTCACTCTCCTTTACCTGTTCTTTAGGCAAGATGTTTTCAGTTTTCTGTTCATATGAGTTCTTTAGTAGAGTCTTGGGACTCTTCTAACATGCCTTTTTCTCCTTGGTTAGAATTTATGTACCATCCCACCAGAGCTGGTGGTGACACCTGACTGCTTAGGACTCTGTAAATACTCATGGAAGAGACAGCAAGCCTTGGCTGTCTTGTGTTGTTTGTAGTCCACAAACAATTTGAGTATCACAGTCTATTTATTCTTGGTTTTCTGCATATGAACAGGGATACAAATGGTGATAATTAGTTGGGTAGAGAGATTTCTCAGTGGAAGGCTGGGGAGACATGAAATATCAGCTGTCTGCTTTCCTCTAAGTAAAGCATGGCTCTGGGGCTAGACATTTAAGATGAAAGTTCCAGGTTGCTGCTCTTGTTGTCATTGTTCTTGACTAGAATAGAAGGCCCTGGGTTGTTTTTACAGAATTGAATTATGATGTTGGAGAGAGGAGCAAGTACAGTCCAGTCCAAATGCCTTGGTCTTTCCTCAGAGTATTTCTACTTGAACAATTTTCCATTTGCAGTTTCTTCTTAGGTCCCCAGCCAAAGACCCAGGTCATTCCTTTTACTTTGTATAATTTTTATTCTTTGTTTTCCCACTTTGATTTGGAAATAACCATGCCTCTTTCCTTTTGCCATTCTGGAGCTCCCACATTGCTCAGGTTTCTAGCTGTGCCCCACTCTTTCACTAAGTGCCATTCTCCTGCAGATCCATGTGCACATGCTCGAGGTCCCACATGCATTACATGGGGCAGTAAGTGCTCAGTGAGATCTGGGTTTCACGTTTCTAAAAAGTTAGAAGCACCTATGATGCAGACATGTGTGCTTCATGCATAAATATAATGATCTGATTTTAAAATTCTAATAGCAGGTATGAAGGAAGTAGAGACAGATTAAAATTTCATATAGAGCCCAGAGTCTAACATGACATGCATCAAGCTTAGGATGAGATTATAAAAGAGGCGAACACAGATCTTAACATTGTTCTCTAGGGACAAAACTGAAGGCAATAAGTATATGCCACAAATAGAGTAGATGATAATACCTTAGTGATAGTAGAAACAAAAAAGATGGAAAAGACGTGTAGGTAATGGTATTAACAGTTATAATTCTGTCTGTCAGGGATCAATTGTGCTGTTTTTGCATGTAGTTACTCTATGATACATGCTAATTTAATTGCTGTTATATTATCATACATTTTATTTAGGTTCCATAACTTACACAGTTATAGATGATGCAGGAATGTCTTTTAACTAAAAATCATATTTAGTATGATAACATTTGTCTTTTGCTTACAAGAACCTAGACTAATATTATTTTATCTATTCACCTTTATTGAATTTTTTTCAATGTATTCTGATCACAATATTCTCTCTTCCAACACCTCCCTGATTCATCCCACATCAAATCCACATACCATGCCAGCTTCTTAATCTTTCACTTTGGAAAACAAACAAATGCAACAGGCAAGTAAACAAATCAGAATAAAAACAAAACAAAATAACAAAGAAAAGGCTCAGGCAGTTGGATCTCTGAGGTTGAGCCCAGCCTGATCTACAGAGTGAGTTCCAGAATAGCCAGGCTACACAGAAAAAGCCTGTCTTGGGGTAAAACAAAACAGAAAAACAAAAAACAAAACAAAACAAAAATATGACATGAGGCACAAAGACTACCCAAATACATACACAAAATTGACAACTTAAATCAGAACAGTCACGTGTACAATGTTGAATGTCTCTGGGCACCAGGTTCTAGCAGAACAGAAACAGTCATTAACACCTCACATGCTTGCAAAGTAATTGATGGTGGTTTTGAAATTAATTTCTGTAACTGCTAAGTGGGGTGTTTGGTACATTTCTCTGTATGTTTCTGATGTTGCAGGTTGAATATACACATGAATAGCTTGCTCTGAACAATTTTACCATATTTTCAAAACGAGACAATCTCTTCATGTTTCTGACTGTCATGCTTTTTACACAAGAGAAGAATGTCTAAATTAGTGTTTAAAATGACATCTCAACACAATGAAAGAGTTAAATATCTGAATAAAGGACTTTGTTACCAGAATAACTGTGGAAAATTATCAAGGTCCCAGTTGTTACTAAAACACTACGCTTATTTTGTACAGCATTGGTTTGGTTTCTTAATGGGTGAAGCACTTAAGCACACTGTGAAAGCTTGTAAAGAGTTAATGTGAGAGAACTTTAAAAGCATCATGTGCAATTTAGAACATCCCAATAGTCACTCTTATGTTTATGCAAAAATATGTAAGACAGAAATAAAACCACAAAAAGCAAATGGAAATTGTAATATATACTACATATGCACACCAACTAACATATGCATACATATGACTATATGTTATATACACATAAGATCATGCATATACACATAAGATTATACACATATGGACACATGGAATCACAGAAGCACATATGTAGGTATGTATCCTTAAAAGAGCAATCATATGAATAGGCATATAGTCATTTTAAAACAAAAATACACACCCAGACATATGCACATGTACTCAAAATATATCATAGATATAATGGATACTTCTATGTAATTATAAATACATTTGGTAGTAGAGATAAACTTTAATATTTTATACAGTTCTCCTTGATTAAAATTCCAACAGTTATTCAATAGCCACAGATCTTTACTCAAATCTTTTGGTATTGCATGTATATGAAAGATTTACCTAAAATACTAAGTCTAAACTCATGACAATCAGATATACAGAGCTATTTCCTCTCATGAAAGGTTTAATAAGAAGGTCAACATCAGCTGTTCATACAACTACTTGAAAACATTTAAAAAATGAACAGAAAACCTCTTAAGATAATGAGTTTTGTTTTATCTTCATGACTATTTAATCACACACACACACACACACACACACACACACACATATACATATATATATATATATATGTATATATATATATATACATATATATATATATATATATATATATATATATATATATATATTTTATCCAGCAACCAGTCTGTTCAGACAAGAAATCATATCTAAAGAATGCCTAGGTCTGTGTAATCTGGCTGGAATGAAACACCTTTAATCTCTCAGATTTGTATACAGACAAACCATTAGTACATACCTTTAATCCCAAAACAACATATGTAAGGTTAGTTCCTAGAAGGAAGCAGCTAGCTGGAAGTCAGTGCAGTCAGTGCAGTGCAGTGGAGGTAAGTGTATCCATGAATTCATGCAGTTCCAGGCAGGTCAGCAGAGGAGCAATGAGAAGCCAGAAGATTAGAACAAGTTGCCAGAGTTAATTTGAGACCAAGTAGAGCAATTCAGTGGGAACCTGAGAGAAGCCAGATTGAATCATTCAGCTAGGAGAGGAGCTTGTGCCAGAAGACCTGAGTTGAACCAGCCAACCAGAGTTCATAAAGAACTAGACAGGGTGAGTATTATGACATTTTACTGGCTTGCACACTCATTCTTTATGGTCAACTTATCTTAGGGTGCTATTAGAGGAATAAAATTAAAAAAATTCTCCTGTCTTGATCTACTTGTCTAGGTACCATTAAAATTTAGCCATGCCATCCAGGAGGCACAACCTGCTTAAAAGGAAGAAGGCTTTTTCTTGCCACATCGTAAACTATGTGATGTAAAAAAAAAAAAATTACCAAATGCAATATGCCCTGTGGAATTTATTAGAAAATAACATTTGACATCAGAACAACAGGTATAAATTTGGTTAGGTACATTCTACCTAATTTTTTTTTTACTCTGAAGTGATAGAAATTTATCTTCCCTAGAAAATGTTCCATGATCATGATACTGGCATAGTAAAGGTAGTATGTTCAGTTCTATCTGCAAGTAGTTCTAACGGTGACTTCTTTACTACTGTTGTTCTCAGAAGTGATTATGTCCAGCCAGTAAAATTTTAGGACATAAATGTAGATAGTATTGGTGTAAGGGGGAATGACAAGACTACTATCAGGACTAAAAGGGATGTTTTAGGTTGACAATAAAAACCAGACAATCTTCAGCCTCAATCATTTGATACAACGGAACCTGCAGCATTGCGCCTTCATTATGGCCTATCTAGAAATTGTATTCAGTGCAGAGAGCTTATCACTTTTGTGATGTCTATATTCTTGATTGTCAATTAGGCTACATCTGGAATTAACTAAAACCCGAGCTGGACACATCAGTGAGAGATTTTTCCTCATTGGATTATTTGAGATTGGAAGATCCACCCTAAATCTGTATCATTTAATGTCCCATGACCCACCCTGATTCTGGACCACATCTGCTCCTGGCTGCCCATATACATGCATGTGGAAGGACGAAGTTTGGGCTTGTTAACCACTTGTTCTCACTCTGGCATTGGTTTTAGAGCTCCTGGTTTCCATTATCTGTAGAACACAAACTGACAAATCCATCCTCGTGAACCAAATTATTGAATTCTTGGACTTTGCATAGGGAGACAGCCATGGTTGGACTAGGGAGACGATGGCCTTTAACCAGTTGTAATAAAGACTTCTTTTATGTATATAGCTTTGCTCTAGCATTTCTGTTCTCGAGAAAACCTTGACTGACACAGTCGTTGTCAAAATTGTCTTTAGACAGGTCTTTCTACTGACTACAAAAAAACAGAACATTCTTCCCCCCAATCCTAATGAGAGTCTAGAAAGCCAAGCCTCTATGATTTTTGTGTTGATTCCAGTGTTACGTTGTCTCTAAAAATAAAAGCACATGCCATTTTTTTTAATGTCAGCCTGTTTCAAAACATGCTTTCACTAATGTATATAATTCCATATGATGGTAAGACAAATTTTATTATTATTGTGTGTTTTTGAATGCCTTCTGCTATGTTCTTGATAATTTTACAAAGTTAAAATTACTCTAAATAACATAGACAGGTGTTACTATCTCTTTCCATGGTGATTTTCTAAATTTTCTCCAAATTTAGAGATATGGATTAATTTAATCATTATGGAATAATTGCATTTGCTGTGAATGCCAATGGTCATTTGGTTGCCAAACAACAGATATTTTAGTCTTAATATTGTATATTTATGATCCCTTTGGATGCTTCCAGTCACTTTTGTTTTTTTTTAAATCATCTATTTCTATATTTGCTCAATATATCTTTCTAGTTTTCCTCAGAATCACAGAATTATACTTTCAAGTAATGTCTTTTTTTTTTTTTAATTCCTTTGAATAGTTGTATTTTACAGGCTCATTGGTTTTCATTCCTGTTACATTTTCTTATTATAAAAGGTCCCCTTACCTTAAGTTCTATTTTTGCATCATTGGTTACAGAGGACCAATTACTTGTGGACTGAAAATATTAAACAAAAATTCCCAGCAATTGATAAATTTTAGGTTGCGCAACACTTTTGTACTTTTGTGGATCGATACTTTATCCAAGGTATACGTATTCCTTATGGTACCACCACTAAGTCATGCAATTGTAATCTCAGATATTATACGAATATTAGAGTACTTGATACATTAGCAGAGTACTTATGGCTAAGTAAGCCAGTTTTTAATATTATACCCATAGGGTAATGGTGCTGGCAATACAACAGAGATGAAGAAAGGCCATGAGGTGTTACTTTCTGAGTAATGTTAAAGTATGAATGTGGTAGTATCATGTGGGGAGCGGGTGTGGCGGCCAGCTAAGGTGGCACCATAGCTTATGAATGGCACCCGCCAAGTTTTGTGAATGGCGCCTGATTTTCTCAAACACCCGGTCGGAGCCACGTCCACAGAGGTACTGCGCAGGCTCGTTGCCGTGCAGAATCGGGCCATTTGACGTGTGCCAATGGTGTGTGCCCACGTGGCAGGCTCTGAGTGACCAGGCATGGGGATAAAAGGAAAAGTAGAACTGGGATCTGCCCTTCCAGAGGGATATTGTAAGAAGGTTCCTGAGTAAACTGTGTTGGGAAGAATCTCGTGTTGTGTCGCTCCTTTCTGCGGGTCGGAATGGGCAGCGACATTATCAGACCCATACTTTTTATATTTTTTATATTTTATTATCTGTTGTTGCTGTTGATCTTCTACTGCACCTAATTTAAACTTTAAATTTTGTCTCAGGAATGTATAAAAAAGCATTGTTCATGTGAGGCTTAGCGCAGCTGAGGCCTCTACTCATGTCTTAGAACTCATAGGCCGTGTATAAAGAACACTATTGTATATACTCTCTCTAGAAAATGATTTCATTTGGTTTTAGAGACATTACCTACGTTTCTACCTTAAAGTTCTACACATGGTCCTCCAACTGTACCCATCATAACGTTACCTGAATTCTCACTTGAATATTAAGTGGTTATTCATATTCTAGATTTTTCTGAAAATGTATTAATTGCATACCTTTATTTCTAACAATATAGACACATTCAATTCATTGTTCATTTCAGTTTTTGAAGTATTTTGAAAATGAAACCCTATCCCTATTAATAATAGTTGACTTACAAATAAAGTATACATCTGACATCTTTTTCAAGAGACATAATGCAAATTGTGAACAAGTTATTTATCTCTGCTCCATCTGTGATCAGTGAGACAAACATAGTTTTTGCAATTTGATTAGTTTTACAAATCATGTTTGGTGAACAATAAATCACATCTAATTACCCTTCTGAGAAAATGTGTTTTGCACACTGTGCACTTAAATATATAAAAAAAACTCTTCACATTAATTCTACACACAAATTGACAGACACACACACACAGACACACAAATACAAATATGAATGTATAGTTAAGTTTAAGTGTCTTTCTGCCAGGCGGTGGTGGCGCACGCCTTTAGTCCCAGCACTTGGGAGGCAGAGGCAGGCAGATTTCTGAGTTCAAGGCCAGCCTGGTCTACAGAGTGAGTTCCAGGACAGCCAGGGCTACACAGAGAAACCCTGTCTCGAAAAACCAAAAACCAAAAACCAAAAAAAAAAATTAAGTGTCTTTCTGACAAACTATGCAATATCCAAAAAGGTAGGGTAATGTTACATCTGGATACAACATTCTGGTTGTTTCTGGTAAAGAACAATTCTTTAACTTTTGGACTAAACACTGAGAAACTTGTATAACAAAAATATAGAAGGTGAAATTAACTCTGTCTGACAGTAGCAGCCAGGATGCTTCTCTTCTACTGCACTCTGTGTTTTGTATTCTGCTCTGTTCTCTGAATTTTACATCATAAGATAATTATGAAATCTGACAAATTGGCTGACTGTTTTTTCAGGGCCTTGAACTACACTGCTATCTTTTCTGAGATACCTGGAGTCAGATGGCACACAGTGGAGTTTTCTAGTAGAAATGGAAGGAATACTACCTAATTGGTTCTATGAAGCCACAGTACTATGATACATTCTAAACTACACAAAGACTCAACAAAGAAAGAGAACTTCAGACTAGTTTTGCTTATGAAAAATGATGCAAAATTACTCAATAAAATTCTCACAAAGTGAATACAAGAATATATCAAAATGATCATTCTCCATGATCAAGTAGGCTTTATCCCAGGTATGCAGGGAAGTTTCAATATACAGAAATTCATCAACATAATCTATTATATAAACAAACTCAAAGAAAAAAAATCACACGATCATTTCATTAGATACCAAAAAAGCCTTTGACAAAATACAATGACCTTCATGGAGAGATCAGGAATTCAAGGCACATACCTAAACATTATAAAAGCAATATACAGCAAATCAACAGTTAACATCAAATTAAATGAAGAGAAACTTAAAGCAAATTCGGGGACAAGACAAAGCTGTCCACTCTCTCCCTAGTTATTTAATATAGTACTCAGAGTTCTAGCTAGAACAATTAGACAACAAAAGGAGGTCAGAAGTATAAAATTGGAAAAGAAGAAGTCAAAGTATCATTATTTGTGGATGATATGATAGTATATATAAGCAACCACTAAACTTTTACCAGAGATCTCCTATAGTGAGAAACAATTTCAGCAAAGTGGCTGGATATAAAATTAACTCAAATCAGTAGCTTCTATCTACACAAAGGATAAACAGACTGAAAAAGAAATTTGAGAAACAACATCATTGACAATAGTCACAAATAATATAAAATATCTTGGTGTAACTCTATCCAAGAGAGTAAAATATTTGTATGACACAAATTTCAAGTCCCTCAAGAAAAAAACTGAAGAAGATCTCAGACAATGTAAAGATCTCCCATGCTCATGGATTGGTAGAATTAACAGTAAAAATGGCCATCTTACCAAAAGCAATCAACAGATTCAATACAGGCCCCATTAAATTCTATGTCAATTCTTCACAGAGATAGAAAGAGCAATTCTCAACTTCATATGGAATAACAAAAACCCCAGGATAGCTAAAACAATTCTCTACAATAAAAGAATGTCTGGGGGATCACCAACCCTGACCTCAAAATGTACTACAGAGCAATGGTGACAAAAAACCACATAGAACTGGCACAGAGACAAACAGGTCAATCAAGGGAATACAATTGAAGATCCAGAAAAAAGCCCACAAACCTATGAACACTTGATTTTTGACAAAGAAGCCAAAACCATACAGTGGAAAAAAAAGAAAGCATTATCAATAAATGCTGCTGGTCTAACTGGCATGTAGAAGAATGCTAATTGATCCATTTTTATATCTTTGTACAAAGATAATCAGAAGTGGATCAAGACCTCAACATAAAACCAGATACAGTGAACCTAATAGAAAAAGTAGTGGGAAATACCCTTGACATCATTGGCACTGGGGAAATTTTCCTGAACAGAACACCAATGGCTCAGACTCTGAAATGAACAATTGACAAATGGGGCCTCATGAAACTGAAAATCTTCTGTAAGGCAAAAGACACTGTAAATAGGACAAATCAGCAACCTACAGATTGGGAAACAATTCTTCACTCACCCCACACCAGATAGAGGGGTAATATCCAAATATGTGAAGAACTCAAGAAGTTAGATGCCAGAAAATGAAGTAACCCAATTAAAAATCAGAGTACAAGGCTAAACAGAAAATTCTCAACTGAGAAATCTCAAATAGCCAAGAAGCAACTAAAGAAATGTTCAACATCCTAATAGAAAATATAATCCTGAGTAAGGTAACTCAGACCCAAAGGACATGCATGGTATGTCCTCACTAATAAGTGGATATTAGCCAATAAAAAAGTACGGAATACCCAAGATACAGTCCACAGAACTCAAAACGGTCAACAACCTGAAGGGCCCAAGTGAGGATGCCTTAGTCCTACTTGGGAAGGAGAAGAAAGAAATCACAAGTGGAGAGGGTGAGAGGAACCAGGGAGGGAAAGTGGACAGTGGCGGGGGTCGGGGGCGGGAAGGAAGAGGGGAACCTGGATCTGGTATTAGATGAGAGAAAAGGACTGAAGTTCTGAGGGCCAGAAGAGTAGAAACAGGCAACCTCAGGAAGTAGGAGATTGGGGGACCCTCCAGAATGCACCAGAGACCTGGAAGATAAGAGGTTCTCAAGACTCAAAGTGGGGCACCTTAGATGAAATGCCCAACAATAGAAATAGTGAAGTTATAGAGCCCACCTCTAACAGGAAGACACAGCATCAACTGGGGGGAGGGGGTTGCCATCCCACAGTCAAAAACTCTGACCCAGAATTGTTCCTGGCTGAAAGAACTGCAGGAATAGAAATGGAGAAGAGCCTGAAGAAAGTTTCAGCAACAGACCCTAAATGAGATCCAGGTCAAGGGGAGGTCCCAATGCCTGACACTATTACTGAGGCTATGGAGCGCTCACATAAAGGGACCTATCATGACTGCCCTCTGGAAGACCCAACAAGCAGCTGAAAGAGTCAGGTGCAGATATTTGCACACAGTCAATGGACAGAAGCTGCTGACCCCTGTGGTTGAATTAGGGAAAAACTGAAAGAAGCTGAGGAGGAGGGTGACCCTATAGGAGGACCATTAGTCTCAATTAACCTGGAGCCCTGAGATCTCTCAGACACTGGACCACCAACCAGGCAGCACATACAGCTGATATGAGGCCCCTAACACATATACAGCAGAGGACTTTCTGGTCTGGGTTTAGTCAGAGAAGACACAACTAAACCTCAAGAGACTGGAGGCCCCAGGGAGTTTAGAGGTCTGGTGGGGTGTGAAGTGGGGACATCCTCATAGAAACAGGGTGGCATGGAGGAGGTATGGGATGTAGAACAGTCAGAGGATGGACCGGGAGGGGAATAAAATTTAGAGTTTAAAATAAATAAATTAATTAAAAAATTTAAACCAAAAATAAAATAAAAAAGAAAGATGTTGGACATCCTTAGTCATCAGGGAAATGCAAATCAAAATGACCTTCAAATTTTACTTTACACCAATCAGAATGGCTGAGATCAAAAACTTAGGAGACAGCAGATGCTGGGGAGGATATGGAGAAAGAGGAACACTCCTCCATTGTTGGTGGGATTGCAAGGTGTTACAACCATTTTGAAAATCAATATAGTAATTCCTCAGAAAAGTGAAAATAGTTCTACCTGGAGACCCAGCTATACCACTCTTGGGCATATACCCAAAATATGCTCTAACATATCACAAGGACACGTACTCTACTATGCTCATAGCAGCCTTATTTATAATATCCAGAAGCTGGACACAACCCAGATGTCCCTCAATGGAAGAATGGATGCAGAAAATGTGGTACATTTACACAATGGACTACTACTCAGCTATTAAAATTGAGGACATCAAAAAATTTGCAGACAAATGGATGGAATTAGAAAATATTCTGAGTAAAGTAACTCAGACCTAAAAGGACATGCATGTTATATACTCACTGATAAGTGGGTATTAGCCAACAATATCAGATAGAGGAGGAGCAAAGTCTTAGGTGCGAAGGAGAGGGGATGAAGTAGAGGGCTTGTGGAAGCAGACCTGAAAGGGGACAACATTTAAAATGTAAATAAAATAATTAATAGAAAATATATGAATATTAATTGGGTCACTTCTCCAACTCTGCCCTTTGTAGCCACACCAGCTCTCTGTACTCCAGTGCTGCTGCTATTCTTGGTGGTCATCTCATGGTACTAGCGTCTCCAAATATTATCTTTAAAAATAAATACTTGGTGTCTTAGGTTTTGTATTCATGCACAAAACCTCATTACTAAGAAGATATTTGGGGAGGAAAGGGTTTATTCAGCTTACACTTCCACATTGCTGTTCATCACCAAAGGAAGTCAGGACTGGAACTTACACAGGACAGAAACTTGGATGCAGGAGCTAATGCAGAGGCCATGAAGGGGAGCTACTTATTGGACTGCTTCCCCTGGCTTGCTCAGCATGCTTTCTTATAAAACCCAGGACTATCAGCCCAGAGATGACACAACCCACTTACCTCTTGATCACTAATTGAGAAAATCCCTTAGAGCTAAATCTCATTGAGGCATTTCCTCAAGGGAGGCTCCTTTCTCTATGATAACTCCAGATTTTGTTAAGTTGACACACAAAATCAGCCAATACAACTGACTCTTTGTCAACTTGACATACAAACATTAACCCTCAACCCTTATTTTCTTATTCATCCCCAAGATCTAATAAATTAGAAGTCCCACAGTCTTTGCAAGTTCTTACGTATTAAAATTTCCATCTCTTTAAAATATCCAATCTCTTTTGAAATTCAAAGTCTTTTTACAATTCAAAATCTCTTAAATGTGGGCTCCCCTAAAATACTTTCTTACTTCAAGAAAGAAGAATATCAGGTCACATTCACAATAAAAAGCAAAATCAAACTCTAACCATCCAATGTCTGGGATCCACTCACAGTTTTCTGTGTTCCTCCAATGGCTTGGGTCACTTCTCCAACTCTGCCCTTTGTAGCCACACCAGCTCTTTGTACCCCACTGCTGCTGCTATTCTTGGTGGTCATCTCATGGTACTAGAGTCTCCAAAACATTGCTGTCTTCTGCTGCAACTGGACTGCACTTCCACATATAGCCTCTCATAGCCTCTTTTCATGGTGCTAAGCTTCATCTTCTCTGCATGACCTCTTCATTCCTGGGCCTTCAACTGCCACCGAGGCTGCACCTTTACCAGTGGCCTCACCTGGCATCTCACAGTGTCAAGCATCAGCTGCTACTCCATCATGTTTCAAAACCAGTACCACCTGGGCACTCTTATACATTATCAAGTCTTCTGCCAACATGAGGTACAACCATGGCTGCCGCTGGAACACAGTTTCTCTGTGCTCTCAGGAAATACTTCCCAAAAGATTTCACCTGAGTGATGCTGGTATCTTCTTAATCACTGCTAATTTCTTATAGCTCCAGTATCAATCTTTTCAGTAGTGCAAAGGTTTTGCATTAGTAGTTCTGGTATCTTGTTAATCATAGCTGATTCTTCAGCCCCAGCTAACCAAAACCAAAGAATCTTCACAATCAAATCAGCAATGACCTTAGTAAGAGTCTTTAATCTTCCCTCTGAAATTTCATAAGCAGGCCTATATCATTTGAATTGTTCTCATCATTATATTCCACACTCTCACAGAACATCCCATAGAGCTCTAAACATCCCAATGGTTCTTCCATCTCAAAGTTCCAAATTTCCACAGTCCTCCCAAAAACATGATCAGACTGTCACAGGAATACCCTACTGCCAGTACCAGTTTGTTTTAGTCAGGGTTTGTATTCCTGCAGAAAACACCATGACTAAGAAGCAAGTTGTGGAGGAAAAGGTTTATTCAGCTTACACTTCTATGTTGTTGTTCATCACCAAAGGAAGTCAGGACTGGAACACACACAGTACAGGAACTTGAAGGCAGGAGCTGATGCAGAGGCCATGGAGGAGTGCTGCTTACTAAATTGCTTCCCCTGTCTTGCTCAGCATGCTTTCTTATAGAATCCCGGACTACCAGACCAGGGATGGCACCACCCCCAATGGGCTGGGCCCTCCCTCCTTGAGCATTAATTGAGAGAATGCCTTACAGCTGCATCTTATGAAGGCATTTCCTCAAGGGAGGTTCCTTTTTCTGTGATAACTCCAGCTTGTATCAAGTTGTCTCACAAAACTAATTAGTATACTTAGATAATTCAGAGTACATATAATATGTACATAAATTTCTGTACCTTTCAGTGGTTGTTTCCCTTGAGAACTTGAAATTATTCACACATATACACATACATAATATTTAAATAACACACAACAGTTGAGTAAAAAAAAGCACATCTTCCATTTGCAAATGAAAATAACTGTAACCACATAGTTTGCCGGGCTCATGAATGAATAGCAGGCACAGTTATGGGTGAGAATTTTGAAGCTCTACCATCTGAAAATTCACCAGTTTTCTGAGGTAGCCTACCTAATGGCATGTATATATACATATTTTCTGTTGGAATTTCTTGGCTTTTTTTTGTTGACTACACATCAACAAATATGGTGAACATGCTCTGGTAGGACCACATACCTTTTATAAGTCATTGTTGATACTAACTTTGGAATCAACAAACAGTAGCAAAGGCAATACACACACACACACACACACACACACACACACACACACACACAGAGAGAGAGAGAGAGAGAGAGAGAGAGAGAGAGAGAGAGAGAACAGACAAAGACAAGTTTTGTGGGCCACAGGTTTTTTGTTGTTGTTGTTGTTGTTGTTGTTGTTGTTGTTGTTAATATAAGCCCTGGAAAAATATAAGCATCTCCTCACTTGAAAATAAATATTCCTCCTTATCTTTACTCTTCATTCTTTCTCTTTCCTCTCCATTTTCTTTCTCTTCTTTCTCTACCTTGAGCCAAACAATTAATATTGCTATGTTTTAAAAGAACGTTAAACTATTATTTCTAGGCAACTAATTAGCAATTTTCATGCCAGTATAATAATTGCCAGTTTTACAAACTATAACATCTACACAAGAAATAACTGCTAAACAAACATCATTTGATATAAACTCTTATCGCAGGGTCAGCTCATTGCTAATCTTATTTCATCTTATTTAGAAAAAGAGACAGAGAAAATATAGTGGTTTACTCAGTAAAATTTTATTTGTTTCATACAAAATTGTGAAGAAATTGGGAGATCTAGGACTAATGAGGGAATTCTATCATCTTCAAGGATATTGTTGTTTACTCCCATTTCCCAGCAGAGGACAGCATGTAAGAGAAAACATCTTTCACTGAGATGCTATGCCAGTGTGCACGTCACTGAAATTATATCTTATTTGCCCTTAATAGAGGAATATGAACAACATTAGTTGTGAGACTGTCTGTGAAGCACACTTTGTTCCTAGGTGACCAAGTATCTAGCTAGAAGCTAGTGGCTTTTACAGACATAGTTTTCACTTGACCCTGAAGATATGTTGCAGAAATCTCCAGGGATATATGAGGCCATAGATGATAAAATGTAACCCAATACTTATTATATTTTCCATATGCATATATGTATATATGTATATGGAAAATGAGCATATACACATATAGAAAATATATTATTTTTCATATATATTCAAAAGATATTTAAATTTTGTGTGTATACATATGTATATACACACAAAATCTAATCAATGAATTGGTCAGAGTACAAATTAGGAGTAATATCTAATTAATTATAATATAGTTTTGTGAATACAATTAGATATCATTGTTATTCTATACTTAAATTTGGTCTCAGAAAATATCTTGTAGCTTTATACTTTCCTTAAAGTAAGTATCTTAGAGCTTCCACTCTGCAACTGCAAATGGTCAGGACCCACTCCTGTGGTTCTGTATGTAAATTAAGGATGATGATACCATGGCAATTGCTGGGATAATGAGCATGATGCAAAGCAAACAGAGTGAATACATGAGATAAAGAGATCCCTCCACATCAGAGTAGGGGGTAATCACAGTGATGTAAACTTCAATATGCTATTCAGAATAGCAAATAACTTAAATTGTATGAATTGTGTATTTTTGAAAGCTTTCGTTTTATATCTTTACATTTTTGTTGGCTATGGATAATAAGTGGCAAGGAGCAGAAGCATGTTTTGTGGTGATGATAAGATAATTTAATACAGTACAAAGTAACAAAGAGCAAGGTATATTAGAATAACATTTAAAGAAGAAATTAGACATTATTTTAATATTTCAAATAGAGGCAAAACTAATGCAAAACATATATAAAAGTATATTCTAAAATGAAAAATACTTCAAAGATTATATGTGATGTGCATATATAAAATAATATGTAGTTAAATTATTTTATATTTCTTAGTTTAGGATCAAAACCTCTGAACACTCCTAGGCTAGTCTGAAAAAGGAACAAGGTAGGGTTAACATGGATGGGATGATATTGTTGATTTCAGATTAAAAAAGAGAATAATACTTTAGAAATGGCAGGTCCTGTTGTTTAGAGATGGAGATTATAATCTACATTGTATAAAATAAAAATAAAAGTCCCATGTGCAGATCACTGCTTTAGTTTGTGGAGCTACAGCCATGGTGGCAAGTGCTCTGAATATTTTGTCAGCAATCCTAAAAATGCTGAAATCAAAGAGTTCAGTCTGCCAGGGTCTGCTGTGTATAGTGAGCAGTGAGGATGAAGTGAGCAGACAGGATGCAGTCATCAGTCAGGTGCAGTGAGCAGTCAGGGTGCAGTGAGCAGTCAGGGTGCAGTGAGCAGTCAGGTGCAATGAGCAGTCAGGTACAGTGAGCAATCAGGGTGCAGTGAGCAGTCAGGTGCAGTGAGCAATCAGGGTGCAGTGAGCAGTCAGGTGCAGTGAGCAATCAGGGTGCAGTGAGCAGACAGGATAAAGTGATCAGTCAGGTGCAGTGAGCAACCAGAGTGCAGTAAGCAGTCAGGTGAAGTGAGCAGTCAGGATTCAATGAGCAGTGAGCATACAGTAAGTAGCCAGGGTGCAGTGAGCAGCCATAATGGGGTGTATAGGCAGCATGCAGTGAGCAGTCACGGTGCAGTGAGACATCAGGGTGCAGTGATCAGTGAGCATGCAGTGAGTGGCCAAGGTGCAATGAGCAACTGGTGTGTAGTGAACAGGCAGCATGCAGTGAGCAGTCAGGGAGCTCTGGTAATGACCAGTTAATTGTTCTCCAGCTCATGACTTTCTATAACGTGTGTAGACTACATCTAGTTGACTGAGGCTTTAGGGAGTAACACTGAATTATTCCAAATAAGAGAATTCCCTCTCAAGGCTAAAGCAAAGAAACACTGTATGTATTTTGTCTTACAGTCCTACCTTATAGACTTAAGAACTGAGTATCACACCAACTTGTACCTGAACTTCCAGCCTTCCAGCCATCCCCATGCTCTAGACGTGCCAACCTTGATCACTGCACAACTTAGTATCTCAAAATAAATTGTTTACTTGTATTTCTGTCAGTCTCTTGGCCCTTCTTTCTTTTCTTCTGTCTCTCTGTCTTCCTCTGTTTGTCTCTTTCTCTCTGTAACTTTGTTTCTGTATCCATCTTACTCCATGTGTCTGGATAATCCTAAAATAAAATTTTGGATTGATTAAATAGATATATGTGAAATATCCAATTATAAAAATATACTGCTTGATCTCTATTGTGTCAGTTGGTCTTAACATACATGAGCAGTCATAAGTAAAAAAAAAATAATAATGTATTTGACTACAGAAAAAGGAAAATATACTGCATACAAGTAATTACCATAAGTGTCCTGAAGCTAATAAAAACTAGATAAAAACAATCAATTAGAGTGAATAATATACTTAATATGCAAAGAATCATTAATTTGTAAGTAAAAGGTACAAAATATTAGTGAGATGACATGGGGTTCATAGAAATAAGCTCCATATAGATAAAGACAAAGTAGTGGTAAAACTTACTCTCCAGCAAGCAGCTGTGTGAGCTGAGATACCTTTCACATATACTTTGCTTGGGTTTTAAATGAATGCCAATTTTCTGAAACGCTGTTTGTTAATGTGCACTTGAAGAACAATGACATGATGAGTCTGCTTTTGGAACTGTCTTCTGGGAACAATCAAGATGTAGGCAACGAGTTAGGTATACTGGTAGATAGTCATGGCATTTGTAACTCCAGAGAACTGGAAGGAACTTGATATAATTGACTCAGGGATTGTGAAATAAATCAGTAGAATTTCTAGGAAGGGAAAATTATTAAGTTCATGCCTTGAGAAATATAAAATGATAGAAAATAATGAGGGAAAAAAGTAGTATTAATTGAATTTTCTCCTTAAAATATGGCTCCTTGGGTCAGGATTGTGATTCATATTGCCACATTAAATTGCCAGTCACTTCAAATTTTCAATAAAATTTACAGATAACAAAGTTGAGTAATAATTTGTCTCAGTGTTGGAATGCAGCAAAGAAACAAAAGATGCCAACTCTATATAGCCAGAAATATATATTTCTTATGTGCAACTAAAGCATTTTTCCTTACATTTTTTAAGCTTAGCTTAGGTTAGGTTTTTCTGGCTTATCATGTAGGTACAGAGCTACAACTTCTATTAAAATGTGAAGGAAATGTGTCTCTAGAATTGTTTCTAAAAGTGCTTCTCAAATACACATTCTGCTTAATTTTAAGAGCTTGCTTACTCTCTTGTAGGGTTGGGAGGCTAATGTGTTTTTCTCTTTTTAAATACTCACTATAGCTAGTGACAGAGAAGAGATACATACCGGAAAGGGAGCATCTGAAAAGGAGGATAGAGATGTCAGAGCAAAGCAAACATATGGGTCTTTCCATGGTTGTGCTCCTTGGCTCCTTCAGACTTATACAACACCCAGAGACCTGTGCTGTAGCAATTCACACCACCTACAATCTTGGAATTCTTGATGCTCAATTGGGAAGTTAAAGCTAGAAGCCTTTAAGCCAATGTAGAAATCTAGTGAGCTTGGGTGTTGAGCGGAAATTATTTGTAGGGACACAAATGGGTTTGGATTGGTTATAGTTTCTAATATAAAACTTAATGAACAAAAATTAATATGAGTTTCCTAGTAGTCATTCTCACTCCAACCCTCATACTCGGTCCACAAAGTACAAGCAAGCAGAGAGTACACCAGTAAGCAAATAAAGAAGAATAAACAGAAGACCTGGCAACTGTTATAAATGCCCAAGGGCTAGTCTTACTGTTTCCTATTATGACTGAGCAGATCTCAGACGAATACCCCATTTACAGTTGCTTAGACACGGTATTATTGTTTGACCAGGCTAATGCTCATGTACTCAATCAGAAGATACTTATTATTATCACTATATGGCAATCACCATGCTCAACAGTGTGTGCATGTTCTAGATAGTAAGACAAACTTAAAACATGCTTTTATAGATATTCTAGGTTTATGTGGGAAGAAAGTAAAGTTGATGGTTATAGAAATGTAAGATCATGTGAGACCAGGACACAGGACCTGGGGACTCTGTCAAGTTACTTGGACTCCCTTGTCAAAGCAAATTAGGAATGAATCACCTTAGTGGAGCCTATTTATGGGACACAGCGATATTTCCATGGTCACAGCACCCCTCCAGCTGCTTGTGATACAGAACCCAAACAGGCAAAACACAAATCCTGGGTCTGAAATTCTAGCAATCCTATAGCCCTCTGCAGGATTGTTTTGAAAGTAGTTTGATCTACGGAGGAAGTCATGAGAAGGGAGAGCTTTGATCAGTGTCTACCTACGTAGGGTAGAATTATCAGTAACAGTGTGAGTGCAGGAGGCAGAAGATGAGGGAACGGTGTCATCTAGGATTTCTGGAGGAACAAGACGCTGGGCTGAGTAACAGCTCACAGAACTTTGAGCAATGAACACTGTGCACATGTTGAGACATTCGCTGTCTATAAATCCAAGAAGTGAAGCTGAGGATAAAGAGTAGGGATATAGTTAGAGAGCTGCTGTCTTAAAACAGAGGAACAAAGAGTTCAGATTCCAGGTCACCGGATCTCATGTTATCCCTGCCTTTCCTCTAAAAGCTTAGAAGAATTAGATATCTCTAGCTTGGCAAAACTCAGCGCTCTTATTCTTTATTGGAACGCCATGAGGAAGTGAACAGTATTCAAACCTCAGAGTCAAGGGTGTTACCCTTCCTCTTTTGCATATTCCTTCTACACATCCTCTATTGGCTACGAACCCAGCAGCAATATGTAACCATTTTGTGTCACTTGGAAGTCCCTACAAATTTTACTGGTACTTTAAAAGCCTTTTAAAACAAGTATCTGCGGTGTGCTTATGTAGCAAAAAGCATTTATCTATTTTGTGCTGCTTCCTCTAAAGAGGCAGACCCTCTCTCTAACCATGCCCTGGATCCACACTTGTCTTCAGAGACCGCCCTCAGACATGGCGCTTCTTTCCTGTACCTTCAAGCTCTTCTTGTACTTCAGTGTCTTAAACATGTTCAAGGTTTGAGTGTCTGTGTGACTTTAAAGACAAAGAAGTTACAAATAAATACGTCCCACTATACATTCCTCTTACTCTGGTTACTGATATTTTCATTGCATTTATAGAGACAGTTCTCCCAGTAATGGTGCTTCTGTTGCCTCCGCACCTCCCACTGTGAGATGTGTTTGCAATGTCACCCCTAATATCGTTCCAAGATTCACTGGCCACTTATCTCACTTGACATCCCTGGACCAATTCATATCTCTTCACTCACCCACTTCCTTGGCTTCAGTTCTATTAATATGCTAATGATGGCCCGAGTCCTTTTCCCGCTCAACCTCTCCTAAATTGCAGTCACATGCATTTAAGAAAAATGCACAATTTTCCACGTGATTGGATACTTTAATTAGAAATTGAAAAAGGTCATCATTAGAGGCCTGTATTTACATAGCCATCCTGTCTGGAAGCCAACAGAGTTGGTAAGACACTTCGAACTTTCATATATGCAGCTCACATTCAACTGATACCAACGTTGACTTATTTACTATATATCCTATTATAGATTCCCATTACAGATCTTTATTAATAAGAACAAGAATGCCCCTGATAACGGGCTTTGAATAGTACATTTTCATAAGGTAGTTATGGATTATGAGGGCAACTAATCTTCCTTTTCAACAAACTGCTTTAACAGAGATATGTATGTAAATAAGATTTCTTTTTTTTTTTCCCCCGGATTCACTAAATGGCTATATATCATGCTTCCTTGTTCTGTGTATTTTATTATAATGATGGTATTAAATGTGTTCTAGGTTGCTTTCCTGTTGCTGTACTAAGGCATTTGTTTTTTAATCAAAAGTAACTTAGGCACAGGAGCTTGTTCTTTGGCTTACAGTTCTAGGTAGCCATTCATCAATGAGAGAAGTCAGGGTGAGAACTACAGACAGGAGCCTGGGCCATAAAGCAGGGAGGAATGCTGCTCACTGGCTTTCTCTCTTGTTCATGATGATTATACAACCCAGCCCCCATAGGTTCAGGTTGGCACCATTCACAGTGTTCTAGGCCCCTTCACACCAAACAATAATCAAGTTAATTCTCAATACAGATGGCCACAGGCTAACTTGATAGGCAATCCGTCAATAGAGACTCCTTCTTTTATGGTGGCTCTTAGTTACATATGCCAAATTAAAGTAAAATAACCAGGGTAAAAGGGATATAGAGTTCAGAAGTTGTTCCTGGCTGAATGATTTTATTATTACTATGATTACTATTGCTGCTGTTGTTGTTATTATTATTTCACTCATTAGTCTTAAATGTACAGTAAACTTAAAAATTATGCATCCTCAATGAAAATTTGAAAATGTTTACATAAGGTAACCAGAACTCCAATATCACCATCACAAAAGAGGCCTATCTTCCATTTGAAATCATGAATCTTTGTATAAGATGCAGAGAGAGTTCTATTTCTTTTACTTTGATTTGCTAACTCACAGGTAGACTCTCTTCTGGATTCTGTGGCTTCTCGCATTTTTAATTTTCAATATATATAAAAATTTAATTTAACATCATTGTTATTATAATACCATAATTCTAACTGCAGTATTTATGATTGCCACTGAGGTCACTAATCGTGTTTATATGTATACAATTTAAAGCAACACAACTGTGTAGCTACAGACACCTAAGATATCATACAGATACAGGAGCAGTGTCGCCACTAACATCACTGAAAGCAAGACAGTGTAGTGAGAATTCTGGAATTTTAGTTTCTGTAGAAACACAAAAAATATTATAAAAATGTGTTTTTGTTTTAATCCCAGATATGCAGATATGGGGCTGCTTCTGAATGTCCACAGCGGTGGGTGATGGTTTGCCTCCTGCTCTAGGAAAGGCATGGATTTGCTAACTGTTGATATTTTCTGCTACTGTTTGACATTTGGAATTCTCGGAACTTTTTAGGGAGTATATAAATGCTAGGGCCCTGAGGAGTCAGGTAGGTAGTTATTGGTTGTTCTGGGTTGGGTGGTAGTTTGTGGTTTGTAAATAGTCATGATCAAGGAAGAAACAAGTAGAAAAGAATTAGATTCAAGAATCTCTTTTTGTCTTTCTCCACTCTATCCTTCTTTCTCTCTTATCTAATGATAGGAAATAAAACTAGGGGATAAAGGGTGGGAAAAAGAACCCACAAAGTAGCAAAGATCAGCTACAAGCAAAGCCGAAAGACAAGGAAAGAAATTAGAGAGATACAGAGAGGCAGATAGAAATCTCTCTGTCTCTCTGCCTCTCTGTTTCTCTCTCTCCCCCCTCTCTCTTTTTATCACACTCTTTTTGTCTCTCTCTCTCTCTCTCTCTCTCTCTCTCTCTCTCTCTCTCTCTCTCTCTCTCTCT
>JANHMN010000021.1:43057750-43085579 GCA_030674055.1 Rhabdomys pumilio
AAAAAAAAAAAGACAAACCGTGATGGCTGAGCACTGTCAGAAGGCTGAGGAAACAAACCAAGTTTTGAAAATGAAGCTTGGGTTGCCAAGAAGAGGATGAAACCATCTCTGCAGGTTTCCTAGTCTGCCGACACCTCAGAACTAAAGCTCACTCTTCTTAGCAGAGAAGGCACTTTGGCAGCTACTGAGCCCTTTGAGTAAGACCAAGAATCTGGTTCTTACTGAGCTGGAAGAAGCTACATAACTAACATCTGGAACTGAACCTGAATTGTCCCTTTATCTTTCTTCCTACCTTCCTACTGTGTGACCTGCTGACACAATCTGTCAAGAAGTAGTCAAGAAAGACAACTCAAGTTGTCAGTAACCACCATGGTATCGCTGTGCTACTTTGAATAGGATGTTTCCTTTCAGAAATTTCATGCAGAGAAGGTGTGGTTCCTAATGCAAGATTTACTCAGAGATGGCTCAGTCTGTTGATGGGTTTATATTTGAGGGCATTATGAAGAGTTGGTAAAAATTTAAGTATGGGCCTGGTTGAGCAAGGTAAGTTACTGAGGTCTGACTATTATATGGGTCCAGTAACACTAAATTGTCCCTGGGCCATTCTAGGATAATTTTTCTTGCTTTCTGCCTGCAATAATTGAGTAACATTGCTTCTCTGCATGTTTTTGTTACAGTAATATTTTATCTTTAAGCTGGTGTTTATTGGGGCAGCTTGTCATAAACTAAATCTTCCACAAATCTAAGTCAAGCTTAATTATGCAGACACGGCAGAGATGGTGCACCTTTGCTTTTTCAACGCTGTGGCCTCCTAAGTAAGACCTTCATCATTACATCCTCAGTAAAAATACCCTCAGGGATGTGCAAAATTTCATGAAGTTCCGCCCCTATTTGAAGAGCTATAGGGAATCGATGGCTCTGAGAGAGGGAGAGTCTGTTGAGAGTCTAGGAGTTAAATATCCTGATAGATCATCCAAGACCAAATTATCAGCCCCTAATGTCATGTACATAAGGGAAACAATAAAAGGAGCAAGTAGCTTCCATAGTGTACATAGTGTGCATGCGTACCTCTCTCTCTCTCTCTCTCTCTCTCTCTCTCTCTTTCTCATGTGTGTGTGTCTGTGTGTGTGTTTGTGTGTGTCTGTGTGTGTGTCTGTGTGTTTGTGTGTGCACACACATACACTTTCTACTACCAATATTAAGAAGATATTAAAGAAGAGCTCATGAATTAGAGAATTGTGAGAAGAACATAAGTACTTGGAGCTGAGAGAGAGTGTAATGAAGCTCTATCAACACTATATATATGCAGGTATAAAACTGTCAAAAATAAAAGAAATTAAATGTAGATGATTCACCTTCTGAAAAAAAAAAGTCTCATAGGCACGTCCATAGGTTGGCCAGTCTGATTGAGGCACCTTCTTAACTGAGATTCCCTCATGCCAGTCTGTCTCTATTCTGTTCACAAAGACTAACCTGGCAAGTGCTGCTGAGCCACCTCTGTGTCTCGAATAAGGACTTTTAAAGATTACTGTTAGCTCAAAACCTCTTGCTTACATTTTAATATTTGTCAGAAAATGATCAAAACTTGCCCATTGGTAATCTACAAATCACCGATGCTCATCTTATCATGAATTGATGAGGCAAACTGAAAGTCAAGACAGATGCATTTTTGTTATGTAAAAACTATGGAGCGTATTTAAAAAATCTGACATGTCCCTTTATGTACATTGATATTGCTTTCAAGTTATAGCATGCTGATAAGTATCATGTAATGTTTAAAGTACATTTCATCGATTTATAGTCTTAGTTTGTCTGTATTATTTATTAAAATAATAAATACATATATCTGACACATTTTAAATCCAGTGAAGCTTTACGTTAATTTTTGTATTAGACTGTCTAATTTAATTAGGTCATCTGTTTTCAGTTTATTGAATCTAGTAATTATTATATGAGAAATTATAATACATGAGTACGCAGATATTTTTAGTGACCTATGTATTAAAACATTTTAATATCTGACCTTTGAATCCGGAATGGAAAATATAAATAGAACAACGGTGAGATAAAAGAAAATAAGGAATTAAATTTTGCAGTACACTGAGTAGTTAATTTCTTTTAATACATGTTACTGGGTGACCATAAAAAAAAAAACAAAGAACTAGACCATGATTCTTTTACAAGTTGTACTGTTGCAAAATGATCATCACATCAGAATCTCATTCCCAAAGGGATGAAAATAAACATGAGGAAAGTCAAAATGATATTGATTGTTGGGTTCCAGTCTCAAATTTTTGTTGTTTTAGATACTATTTATATTTCATTATATATGATTCTTATTTATTTTAGTTGATGTGACAAAATATGCCAGCAAAAACTTAAAGAAAAGATTTATTGAGGTTCATGGTGAAAGAGGTTTTAGTGTGTAGTCATGTAGTCATGGTTCTGTTGCTTTTGAGTTCAACCACGGGGACTCAGCAGATTATGCATTATTGTCAAGTCACATGCTCATCTCATGAAGGCAATATGGAAAGAGAGGCAAAATGAAAGTATAGGGGAAGGGAAGAAGAGAGAAAGAGAGAGAACACAAAGAGAGGAGAGGTTATAGATGGAGAAGAAGAGAAGGGGCTGGAGAAACAAAGATAAATCTGGTATGAGACAGAGTCTGCAAGCACATACCTCCAGGGACTGCCTGCTCAAACTAAACTCCATTTCAGAAACTTTTCACATCTTCCTTCTAGTACCAGCAAAGCATGAATCCATCAACAGACTATTGATGAGATCAGGGATTTCATGATTCAATCACCCCTCAGCATCTAGATTCGCTATGCAAGGACTAAACTTTCAACAAAAGAGACTTCAAAGGAGTAGTTCACATCAAAACTTTAACAATAAGGGTAGAGAAAACTACATAATGCAAATCCCAAGAACAGTTTGAAAACAATTAGATGGGTACTCAAGTATAGCATTACTTTTATGACTTCTGAGTTTGAATTTCATTTTTAGAAATGTCAGCTTGTCTGTGCTGATAATATACACCGAATCAACTTCAGTAAATATAATTTTGACTTTAAACTATTCAAAAGTGTAAAACAGAAGAGTGGACTTTCTGAGTGGTCAGTCTGTTCTGGTAAAGTGTCAGGTTGGCCTTTTGCCAACAGAGGCTTTGATTCTCCTGGGCAATCTATTAGTAAGGCAAGGTGTTTATTACTGTGATCAATCATTCATACGCAATAGGAAAGAGTAGAGTCAATAGCCAAGATACAGCTTTATGAAGGCTTAAATTTCAGCTAATTCCTTCTTAGCAAATAGTGAGGCTCTCTGGAGATCAGACTACATTTACCTTAAAAAATCTAAGGTACCAGTTTATTATACACCACAGATAAAATGTCTAGTGTTTGTTCTTATTGAAATATGACATTCATGTTTATAAACTGTATTTTAAAATGATTTCATGAGAAATTTGCAAGCTTTTTAAAAGTGGAAATTTGAAAAATCAAAACCTATAAAATTATATAAACCATACTTGTATAATTTATTCAGTATTGGGGTCCAAAGATTGCCCCAACAACCACATAAATACTCATTTCAGTCAAACAGGAATGGTTTATCGAACACAAAACTAAAGACTGATTGACCAGAGCAACGGCTCAGGCTTAGAGCTAAAATATACTTGCTGGACATTTCTCAGGGCCAGTTTATAACAAAATCAATAATGAGTGCATATGCAGGTACTGGGAGTGCTGCCTGATGGTCAGCCCTGACTCGAGCCATCTGAGACATAACAGTTTATATTGACCTTTAATTTGATGGGTCCTATCTAAAGCTTATAGTTGTGGAATTTCCTAAGACTAACAAACCTCATAACATATAGAACATTACAGGTTATGTGGCAAGCATGACCTTGCTCTAAGTCAAGTCATTTTCCTGTGTCAATGACTGGCAGACTTATTACGACATCAGTATGAAATAGCTGGCAGGCATGGAACAAAATAGTTACAGCTATGCTAGGGGTGCAGGGCTCGACATTCAGAACACTGATAAAAAACATGAATATTTGGTGGATTTAGTTTATTTGTTTATTTGATTAAAAACTTATCTCTCAGAGCTATCTGTAAATTTCTCGATCTACCACTTCTTTGTGCTTTTAATGTCCTAAATTGTTAGTGAAACCTAATTCTCATATCAAATATTGCAAGTGTTGAGAAATGTTTAATCATCACACGAAGTTTAAAACATAAGGATCTTACCTCAAAATAACTTTATTACTTTGTATAGATGATTCCCTCGATGCTGTAGTACCTGCTGCAGTTGAGTATAATGGGTATTGCCCTTATTTTCAATACTATGGAGGCTAGAATTCTGGTTTGAGGCCAGCCTAAAGTAAGGGGAGATTTTTTGATAAGTCTAGGTAAATCCTTGTCTCAAAATCTGTCCTACAATGTAAAACAGGTATATAGTATAGATTCTTTTTTTAATAATGAAAACTAATACATTTCCACAATTAACTACCTTCTATATCTAAAACTTAAAGAATGAAGTAGTGTATTTCTGATATAAGTTTACCTGGGTTTAAAATTACCAGTTGCTGTTATTCATTAATTGCTATCAATGTGTTTGCTCAACACTTAAACCTCATTTTTGATATAATTATACTGATAAAATTACTTCAAGGATATTTCTATGTAAAGTTAAATAACACATAAAATTTTTAGAATGATGTTGTGGATAAACACTTAATAAAGAATAATCTTAACTATTTTTATTATTTTATTTAAAGCAGATGTTATTAAACTACTTCTAGATATTATATGCATGTATATTACTTCATTTGAGTTTTCTTTGCATACATAAATTTGTCTTACATGTGAAATATATATTACATTTAAACACATGTAGTTTTATCTTAGTTTTAAAAATAATCTGAGTAGAAGAGATACTGTTGGATCTCTTCCACAGATAACTCACAGTCTTAATTAATCATAACTTGAGAAATGGCTAGGTGTAGAAGCTCATTAAAAGTGAGTCTCCCAAGATGCTGCATTCATTAGAAAGGAAAAGGCCTATCTGAGGTATAAATAGTTTCTCATTTGCAAACACTCATTATGTAACTTGTGGTTGGATGTAAGTTAGATTTGAGTGTTCCAAGTGGTTCTCTTTTACTATAATCCCTTATGTGTTAAATTGATATCTTTGCCCACCTACATCCCTTTGAGGAATCATCTGAGGTGCAATGTCCTTTTCCTTCTCCTGTTTTACCTATTACAGAACATGCATAGAACCTAGGATGGGGCATAACCTCACTGGCTTTTAGCAGACACCCCATATAGCCTAGTCAGAGGCAAAACAAAGGGGAAGAAAGTACTTACATTTATGGCTGTTAGTTTCAGTTATACATCCATTTCAGGGTACTAATATTTTTCAATATAGCTTTTAATAATTAATTAATTAATAGTTGTCACTACTACACTGCCCACGGACAACTACATCCTACCCAGAAGTAAGTTTCTATATTTTTTTTTACGATTTATATTAAAAATCAATGAAATAAAAAACTAACATGACCAGGGTAATATTCCTTGAACTAAATACGTATCATCAACATTTGAAATCCTGGATAAAATGAACACATTACCTTCAGAAAGAAGACTAGTAATTTTTGACTTGCTCAACTTCCAGCTGAGCTGGATAGTACAGATGCTACTTTGAGTACCCTATTGTAGTTAAAACAGAGGAAGAGGCCAGTCAGGGGCATTGATGTAGCCAGATTGCCAGTTTTTCATGGGCTATGTGGCTCATCTACCAACTCTACAACTAATCTGGAGGGACTGTTGAGCAGGTTGGCGGCACAGCAACAAGGTGAGAATTGAATTGAAATCAGGTTAAATTGACTTTCACTTTCCTCTTTCTTACCGAAGGCATTTTACTGCATTGTGGTATTGTCAATAATGCTTTTCAGTTTAGCATCTTAGATTTTAACATCATGGATTCTACCTTCTTACATAGTCCTTCCATGTGTGTGAATGCACATGTGTTTCAGTCAGAGGACAAGTTGTACGGGTCAGTTCTGTCCTTACATCATGTGGACTGAACTTAGGCCACCAGGCTTCATAACAGGGGCTTTTTAACCAACTCTCTGGCCTACATATTTATTGCCATATATTGGTATCCAGCCAGCTGTGGAACAATGGTTGACTTCACTTGTGTCATAGTTAGGATTACAATTGCTGTGGGGAAACACCACGACAAAAAAGCAAGTTGTGGAGGAAAGGGTTTATCTGGCTTACAGTTTGGTATCACTGTTCATCACTGAAGGAAGTCAGGACAGTAACTCCAGTCAGGATTGGAACCTTGAGGCAGGAGGTATTGTGGAGGCCATGGAGAGGTGCCACTTTCACATCATGGCTTTCTCAGCCTGCTTTATTATATAACCCAGAACTACCAGCCCAGGAATGGCACCACCTAAAATGTGCTAAGCTCTCCCCTATTAATCATTAATTAGGAAAATGTCCTACAACGAGATCTTAAGGAAGCATTTTCTTTCCTTTCCCTTCAGATGTCTTTCCTTCCAGATGACTCTAGTTCCTATTAAATTGATATAAAACTATCCAGCACAATTGACTCCTTGCTAACTTGACACAGAAATGTCACTGTTAAGATACAACCTTTTCTTTTTTATTTATCCCCAATGTCACACATGAAGACCAACACTGACAAGTAAACATTCCAGATTTTTAAAGTCAAACAGTCTTTAAAAATTCAAACACTTGATAATTCAGTATCTTTAAAACATTCAGTCTTTTTTAAAATCCAAACCTTTTGTAAAATTCCAAAATCTCTTTAAAAGTTCAGTCTTTCAACTGGGCTCCTATAAAAATAAAAAAATAAATGACTTTTTTTACATCAGTAAGAAAGAAACAGGGCACAATCACAACAAAATTAAAGTAAAACCAAACCCTGATTGTGTACTTTCCTCCAAGTCTAATGTCTAAGATCTACTCATAATCTTCTGGTCTCCTCCAATGGGCTTAGGTAATTTCTCTAGCTCTGCCACCTACGGCACACACAGCATGTCTTCTAGGTTCTACCTTGTTCCAGTATAGAACTGTTGCTGTTCTTGGTAGTATTCCATGGTATGGGCATCTCAAAATGTTAGGGTCTCTCCTGCACCTTCACCAATAGCCTCTCCTGTGCTACTCTCACAGTGCCAAGCCTCAGTTGTTCTCCATGACCCCTCCACACCTTCAAAAGTCAGCACCACCTGGGTGACTCTTACATTACAAAGTTCTGTGGACAGTCTGAGGTACAACCTTGGCCACCTTTGGAACACAACATCTGTAATCAGACTCTCAGGGAACATTTCTTCAATTTGACCTCCATGAGTTTGGTTTATTCTTAATCACCTTTGACTTCTCATCACCCGCTGACTCATTGATCCAATGACCCACAGATCCACACCAATTATCCTAGTTTCCCTTTAAAGGTGCTGATCTCTTGTTCATTGCAGCTGACACTTCAGTCCTAGCAGGTGAGAAAGTACAGATTCTTTATACAATGTCCTGGCAAAGTCTTTGCTTCCCTTTAAAACAGCCCAGCCCAGCTCTCTGTGTTCACATTGTTTTCAACATTCCTATCTTACAAGATCCTATAGATCATATGATTGAGCCCTCAACCCTCAATGGCATTTTCAATCCAATGTTCCAAAGTTCTTCCACAGTCTTCCCCAAAACATGGCCAGGTCTATCACAGCAATACCTCAGGATCCTGGTATTAATATTTCTTAGTTAGAATTTTTGTTGCTGTGATAAAACGCCATGACCAAAATCAAGTTGGTGAGAGAAAGATTTATTTGGCTTACACTTATATATCATTATGTATCACTGAAGGAACATAGGACAGGATCTTAAGAAGGGCTGAAACCTAGAGGCAAGAGGTGCTTACTGGTTTTCCAGCTTGAATTCTTATAGAACCCAGTACAATCAATTCAGGAATAGAACCACCCACAATGGCCCTGGTCCTCATACACCAATTACTAGCTTGAGCAAAATGCCCTACAGCTGGATCTTATGAAGGAATTTTCTCAGCTACAATTCCCTCATCTCCAATAACTCTGGTTCATGTCAAGTTGACATTAAATTAGCAAGCATGATTTGGGACTAAAAGATCATTTAAGAATAATTCATTTATTTCTGGTTGTGAGCCTAGCATTTAAAGGCTGAGCCATCTCTTCAGGAATCCAAATCTTAAGCTAGAACAAAGAAGTAGGCTTCAGGCATAAAAATGACTTCGGGCTAGGACATGGAAGTAGGCTCAGATATTTTGGTCATCCGGATAAGCCCTTAGAAACAGTGATCACATGAGTGATCGCAGGACTCTGTTTATTGTCCTGCGTGTTCTTTAACTATCTGGGTTTATTGTCTTACTTGTTCCTTGACTATTTGCATCTATTGTATAGCTAGTTCCTCAACCTAGAACTGACCTTAATACTTGCATGTAATTTAAACAGTATAAAAGCAAAAAAGGAGGAGGAGGGATGGGATATGGGATTAATGGGGTGGGGGGGTGGAAGGGGAAAGGGAATGACATCTGAAATGTAAATAAATAGAATATCTAATTAAAATAAAAAAGAAAGAAAAAAGAATAATTCATTTAGAAATTGTTGACTGTTTATGTAAGTTCTTGTAGGTATCTGTGAAGTCAGTGCTTACGAACTGTACATGAACTATAGCTGAAAATTATAGAATTACAGGCAGTCAATTGGCAGCTGCATATGTTTGGAAATATAATTGTTTATAGAGTTAAACTTTAGTTTCACTGGATTTAAAGTATAGGGGATAATGGAATAGCTCAGTGGCCAAAATGTTTGATGAAGCGTGAATTGCATTACCCAAATGGCAATCAGAGCACCTGCAACTCCAGCTCCAGAGACTTTTATGCTGTTCTCTGACCTCTACAGGAAGGTATGTGTGGATTACTACACACACACACACACACACACACACACACACACACACACACACGCCACATCAAAATCAAACTAAATGTTTTATTTTTAAATTATAACGTGAGTCAAACCTGGTAGTGTAAAACAATATGAGTAAGAATTCAGTGAGACTTTGTCTCAATAAAACAAAAAGAAGAAAGAAAAACTGTATGCATAATATTTCTTTATTCCATGTGTATAATATTTTAATTAAATATTTCCATGTAAATTAAACCACCTAGTCAGGTCGGTGTCACTGTGTGTTAATTATATTAACTTTGAAATCTTTATACAGGCTCTCAATTGACATTTATTAATTTGTTATTTATGTAACTTGTTCTTTCGCTTTTAAAATTTTTTGTGAAGTATTGTTTGAACATACTCCTAGATACATGTAACTATATATATATATATATATGTATATATATATATGTGTGTGTGTGTATATATATATATGTATATATATATATATATATGTATATATATGCGCGTGTGTGTGTTTGCATGCATGTGTATAATTGACACAGTTCTGTATGATAATAAGGTACAGTAAGGCACTGTAGTTTTTGTCTATAACATGTAAAGATCAAACCATGTTAAGTACCCCTCATGTTAAACTGTCATTATTTTTTACCTGATCTCATTCCTAAACAGCCTGAGATTTAATATTTTAAAAACACTTTTCAGAAAAGAATCAGAATCCTTTCCATCCATATGTATTATGTGCCCCAAGTTCCACCACCTCCAGCTGGTCTCTGTCTTTCTACTGTGGTCCTTTGGTTGGTCCATTTGCTCCCTCCCACAGGCAGGTGCACTTTGTATTTCATTTGAATTCTATTACCCTCCTCCTTAACACTGATTGCTATTTTTAATTTGACTTCTACCCTGCAATGTTGATTATTTCTCCTTTCAATAAAAGGAGTTGTGTAATTATTAATATAAGCACAAAATGTGAAAACAGAGTTTTGGAAAAATATTTCCTTAAGCAGCAAGATGGAGATATGGTTATAAATTCACTATGGGTAACAAATACCTGTGTGTTTATTTTCTAAATCCAATGCAAATTTTATTTTCTTCACATTTTTCTGAAGGCTAATATTTACTAAAATGATAAATATAGTCTAATACTTAAATATGATAATTTATAGAGTGTTTATAAATATTTTCTTATATTAGCATTTATCTTTGGACAGCTGTCTATTGAAAGTAAAATTGATTAAACCTTTAAAAGTAGTAACTTCTCTTCAATCTTGTAAGTCTAAAAATAATGCTATATGCAAAACATTTGAGCAGAATAAAAAAAAATTTTGACAGAAATGAGAAAATTACTTGATACCCTCAAGTGTTTCACAAGCTGTCAAAGGCATGGTGATGAAGCTGTTTCGTAAGGTCACTTTAATGCTTAAAAGGAAAGGCAAATATTAGTGGATTAATAGACTTTTATTTATTTTATTTCGAGTTGGTAATCATAATCTGATCAATGAGAAGATGGATTATAAAACAGTACTTTGAAAATTCTATGGCACAGATGGGCAGAATGTATTTCCACCATCAACTGTAATTTGGACTGAATGACCCTGAATGAGTGTACGTTGGCATGATTTGCAGATTTATGACTTTTAACTCAACAGGTTAAACCACATGTTAGAGTGATAATTTTCTATTGTTTTTGCATGTAAAACAGTATGATTTTTATTAGAATTCATGCTGATATTCATTGTTCTTCAACATTTAATGAAGCATTATTCCAGATATTGAAAAATATATAAATGCCAATAAAACACACACACACACACACACACACACACACAGAGAGAGAAAGAGAGAGAGAGAGAGAGAGAGAGAGAGAGAGAGAGAGGGAGAGAGAGAGAGAGAGAGAGAGAGAGAGAGAGAGAGAGAGGATCCTGAGAGATGTGACATAAAGTGATACAAGTGAATACAAGTGAAAATGAAAAAATTTTTTAAAGAATTGGTCTTTAATCATAGTAGAAAGAGCACAAACTTTTATTCTGGAGAGTAAAACAGACTTTTGGCTTTAGGAACTCAACTTTACAATCAAGAGTAATTAGAGAACTAGCCAGGAAAAATTGGGATGAAGACATATCAGAGGCACTAATGCTGAGGTTTCCTGCTGAGATATCTACACTGATTTACTCATAAACACAAAGAATATGATTTTGGGGGGAGAAGTGATCAAGTTACAAATACTATTTCATACGAAGGAGCAAAACAAGAAAACTTGAACTTGTAGTAATATGCTCTGATGTACGATATAACAAGATTGCTGCTGCTCCATTTACCATTTTTAATCTCAACTGAATATTCACCTTTGAAGGTAGGTTTCTGTGAACTAAAAGCCAGAAGAAGTATCAACTTGGATTTTTAATATTCATATATTTATTTATGTATGTACACTTATATATTATATATACATACATATTTCATTTATTTTTATTTGTCCCGTTCTTTACTACAAACCAACTGTATGTAAATATCTTGGTTTGCCACAAAGTAATACAACTATCTGGCTGTGATTATTGGCCTTGACATGTAGAAATGCTTTGAGTAGTTATAAAACCGAGGTATAACCTCAGAAAGGATAGTGTTTAATCTTTGTGGATGTATTTCAATATCTGGAAATTGACAGAGATTGATTTAGTAATAGAGATGTGTGCTTCCTGCACAATGTGTTATTAAATTAGAATTTTAAAATCCAAACTGATTTCTCTATGTTTAAAAATATTTCCCTGAAGCTAGAACTTTAATCCTAGCACTTGAGAGGCAGAGCCAAGCAGATCTTTTGAGTTCAAGGACAGCTTGGTAAATAGACTGAGTTACTGGACAACCTGAATTACAGAGAAAAATCCTCTCTTGAAAAAACAAAATAATTTCAAGAGGTTCTATTTATCAATTGTTGATCTTAGAACCTGAACCATTAGTGTTCTGTTCAGGAAATTTTCTCTTGTAACTGAAAAGCTTCTGTAAGGCAAAGGATACTCTCAATAGGACAAAAGGGGCAGCTTACAGATTGGGAAAAGATATTCACTAACCTTACATATGACAGAGGGCTAATATCTCAAATATATAAAGAACCCAAGAAATTAAACTCCAAAAGCAAATAACTCAATTTAAAAATGGGGTACAGAGCTAAACAGATAATTCTCAACAGAGGAATCTTGAATGGTTGAGAAGCATTTAAATGTTCAACATCCTTAGTCATTAGAAAAAAGCAAATCAAAACAACCCTGAGAGTTCATCTTAGACCAATCAGAATGGCTAAGATTAAAAACTCAAGGGACAGCACATGCTGGTGAGAATGTGAAGACAGGGCAACACTCCTCCATTGCTGGTAGTTATGCAAACATGTATAAACATTCTAGAAATCAATCTGGAAGTTTCTCAGAAAATTGGAAATAGTTCTACCTGAAGAACCACCTATACCTTTCCTGAGCATACACCCCAAAAATGCTACATCATACCACAAGGACACATGTTCCACTATGTCCCAAGCAGCCAGATGGATGTGATATGATACGAAACTGGAAGCAATCCAGATGTCCCTCAACGGAACACTGGATACCGAAAATGTATCGTTTACATGTAGATAGCTCATTTACACAATGGAATACTATTCATCTACTAAAAACAAGGACATCAAGAATGCTGCAGGCAAATGGATGAAGGTAGAAGTATCATATTGAGTGAGGTTATCAAAATACAAAAGGACATACAGTCACTGATAAGTGGATATTAGCCAAAAAGTACAACATAACTATGATACACCCCACAGACCCAAAATAGTTTAACAAGAAGGAAGGCCCAAAGGAGGATGCTTAAATCCCACTTTACATGAAACAAAGTAGTCATGGGAGGCAGAGGGTGGTGGGGTCTGAGTGGAAAAGGAGGAGGGGGAGGGGAAATAGGGGGCAGGATCAGCTATGGGGAGAGAAAGGAGAGAGGATCAGAGGGTCAGGAGAATGAATGGAAATATGCAGCATCCAGGGGTATAGGTCAGGAGAACCTCTCTATATGAAGTCCCAGAGACCTGGGGTAGGGGAGGCTCCCAGGAGTCAATGAAGGTGAACTTAGCCAAAATGTCCAACTATGTGGATATGGACTGTGAAGAGACCACCTCCAGTAGCCAGACAAGACCCCCAGTGGAGGAATTGGGACACCATCTCAACTACAAAATTTCCACCCAAATTTGTCCTGTCTAAAAGAAATGTAGAGACAAAAATGGAACAGAGCCCAGAGGAATGTCAGATCAGTGACTGGCCCAACTTGGGATCCATCCCATGGTTGGGGACCAAACCCTGACAGTATTACTGATGCCATGTTGTGCTTACAGACAGGAGCCTAGCTGGCAGTCATCTGAGAGGCTTTACCAGCAGCTGACTGGACAGATACAGATACTTATAGACAAGCATGGGACTGAGGTCAGGGACCCCTATGGGCAAGTTAGGTCAAGAAGTGAAGGAACTGGAGAGGATGGCAACCCCACAGGAAGACCAACAGTGTCAACTATACTGGACACTGGGAGCTCCCAGAGACTATACCACCAACCAAAGAGCATACATGGCTGGTCTGAGGCCCTGCTGCAGAAGGCTGCTTTATCTGTACTGAGTGGGAGAGGATTTGACTAATCCTTTAGAGTCTTGATGGTCTAGAGTGGGGAAAATATTGGGGGGTGTAGAGGGGGGAGATCCTCTCAGTGGTGATGGGGAGGGAGGATCGGGAAAAGAACTCTTCCTGGGGAACAAGGAGAGAGCAGCATTTGAGAGGTAGACACATAAAAGAAATATAAAAAGGAAAGACAAAGGAAGAAAGAAAGAAAGAAAGAAAGAAAGAAAGAAAGAAAGAAAGAAAGAAAGAAAGAAAGAAAGGAAGGAAGGAAGGAAGGAAAGAAAGAAAGAAAGAAAGAAAGGAAAGAAGGAAGAAAAATACCAAAAGAAAAAGAAAATCTCTGACCATTTCAAATACTGTTTAGATTCTACTTAAAGACTATGCAACTTACCTTTTCATTCCCTATGATTGTTTACAAATTTGGCAAGATTTTTAAACATTTGGCAAAGAATAAGAAAGATATATTTATTTCTAGACTGCAAAAATCTACTTCAATATGAGGGTATGAGCAATTGTGCTTCAGTTTCTAAAACTGCTGCTTTTAGTGGCACTTTGATCAAGATGAAAAACAACCCTGTGTCCACGGCTTATATGTTAGGAGCATTAACAAACCCACTGCCCTTAGCTTATAGATGAGCACTCTCCTCCCGCCATTGGGATAGTTTTCACAGTCAGCAACCTAGTTTGCCTCCAAATCATTCTCCCATGAGGTTTATCATGATCCATTCGTTTCCTGGTTTGCACTTAGTAATAATCACTGGAGATGGCTCAGTGGCAAAGGACACTTGTTTCTTTTCAGAGGAACTAAGACCAGGTTCTTAGCAACTATGTGGCAGCTCTAGCCTCCTGTAACTCTAGTGTCAGGGTCCCAGAGTCCTTTTCTGACCTCTTTGTGTATCAAGCATACTAAGAATACACATATTTAAGTGTGGGCAAAATACTCACACACATAAAATAATATGCATATATATTCTATGCCTCAAGTATCCCCATGGACTAAATATTATAAAATGCCTCTATAGACAGGTTCAGAAAAAGTGCCAATTCTAATAGCATACACAATTTGAAGAGAAACCCTAGTTTATGGAGGTTAAATGGGAATATTCCAGGGTCAGATTCCTAAGTTTGGGTCTTGGTTCTGTCAGTTATAGACTATTTGACAATGGAACCAGAGTCTTTATGATGAAAGAAAGGGGGCTTCTGGTTCTTAGTGTTGCTCTTAGAATTCATTCATAGAACATTAATACGATTACTTTAAAGCTGAGTTTGATGTTCAAATGTATTATATTTGAGCATAACAAATCGGAACATCCATGTAAACTAATTAGTATCATGAAATGAGCAGCCATATACTAAATATATATAGCAAGGTGCCTTGCTATTGTAAAAGATACTTTTTTCACAGAGAAAATGGATATTATAAACACAATGCTATTATGCTATTGAGCAATATACATTAATTAGATAGGCTAGTAGAAAATAGACAAGTAGTTAGATACTGTAGGTGGACATTAGATGCATAGATAAGATATATGATGGACAGTATATAATAGGTGATAGAGGATAGGGAATAAATGATAGGTAAGCAATAAATGATGGATAAATAAATAATAGATGATAATTGTTAGGTAGTTTGATAGGTGGCTGGTCTAGTTTTATTTCCATATTTAAACTTCAGTAGCCAAATATAGAAAGTCCACACGGTCCAGATAAATTGTGTACAAAGAAGCTTAAACTTGTAAAATACCATTGTCACAGACTAAACTACTCCTGGTGATATATTGTCGGTGGCTTATCTGTGTAATATATTTGAGAAAAACATCCAAATAACCTACTTAGGTTTATTGAAATGTAAACGGGTTCTAAGTAAATAAATCTGTGCTTTATTGGGATGCTCTGCACATAGTATTCTCTGGGTAATTAAGGACATCTTGAGAGTCAGCACTTAGCAGTGACTCTTCTCCACCTGCCCCGTGGAGATATGAATTCTGACATTGTCTTTGCATGTACCAAACCTTCTATATTTTCTAAAGTGTAAGACAAGTCTAAGAAACTGTTTACTCAACAATGTAATTTTAAGAAAATATTTGTGTAAGTGATATTTATTACAGCTTCTCAATTTATTCAAGTAAAGCAAATGCAGAATGAATAATATATTTTGAAATGTGAAATTAGAAGGCATATAACTTTAAAAAGAAGGGTTATCATCTTAGAAACAATATATAGGCTAAAACTGCATGCATTTCATCAATATACCTTGCTTTTGACAAGAATAATTTATCTTCACTTATAGTATTAAAAATATCAGAATTTCTAGACTCAGGTTCAGCAAGAAATAATCTCAACAATTGTCTCACTTTTGAAATGTGTATTTATGAGGTCTTTCTAGACAACGGATTCCCAGGTGGCCAGTTGGAAAACAAATATAAAGTACTATGGGAATAACACTTTATACATTATTTTTGGTTTAGATTTTATGCAGTCATAAATATGAGTTATGCATACAAGCCTCATATATCTCAATATTTTTGTACTTTTAAAGCAATAACCACCAAAATGCCAACATCTAACAGTAGTATTTCCCAGTAGGAAGGGCCTAAGAAAACCCATGCTTAGGTCTCTTGGGAATCTGAAACGTAGAAGCCTAGAGAGAAGACCATTTAAATTGATCTAAAGTCCTCAAGGGGAAAGAGCTCCTATGATAATGGGTGGTAGAATACCCTGGTGCTCTATGCTTGTCAGGGTCACACAAAGGACATTGCCAATGACACCCTCTTTAGAGCATCATTGTGTACCAAACCTGGATGGGTGGTATGGGAAAACCACCTTCCAAACAGTTATACAAATAATGGCAATGGCAGCACCTCAACACATAGTCTGTAACCATCTAAATTTCTTAGAGTTGGTCTTCAAAACCTCCTTAGGAGATGAAAATTGTTATTTATGCTTTAAATTTATACTTGAAGAAAATACAACAGACATACAGATTATGTACAGGAAAGCCAGAATAGGAACCTATGCCTTCTACATCTCCAAATACAACTATGTCAACTAGTTTTTGGAGAATACTAAAGGCAGCAATTTTAAAGAGCTCCTTGGGTGTCCATCAGATGTGCATTTGAGCTTTGTAAAACATGAGAAACAAAACCTTCTGGAAGCTGTGTGTACCATGTTAACAGCAGCTCTGAACATCAGTAGTGCTTCATCCTAGATGCTAACAGTATCTTGAGAACTGCAAACTATCACCTCTTGATTTAATTCATCACAGTTAAAAACAAACAAATAAATGCCATTTGAACTCAAGTAGCTCTTATACATGTATGTGTACACAGGCACAATTTAAGGCGAATGCACTGATTACCCATAGCCCAAAATTTAATTATCAAAAAAGATACAAGGAGAAAAGGGGAGAAAAAGATTCTCAAAATCTATTAAATATTTTCCCCCTGAATATAAAGAGATGTGTGTGTGTGTGTGTGTGTGTGTGTGTGTGTGTGTGTGTATGTGATTACCCTTAACCAAGTAAACATTGTAGAATAGCTTACTTAAAATGGCTTTCATGACCATAGGAATAATAGAAAAAAATCAAATTGTTTCAAAACTAATGATTAGTGTTCAGATAATAGTAGAGTTGTCCATGAATGAACCAGCTCAAACTTCATTTGCAATGCTGGCCTTCTCATTCTAATTACTGTTCTTCCACGAAGCTGTGTTTTACTTAGAATTGGGGAGTTGTTTTTAATACAGTTACCCTCGGTTTTGTTTATTTGACATATTCTCATGATGAAATATGTGGATGTGGTAGTGGCGGTGCAATAGTATCCCACAAGTGATTGATGGTCCTTTCAGAGCTTCATTAAAAAAGAGATAAAGTGCCAATATGTATCAATACTTCTGATGTTAAATTCATGGACACTATTAATATAGATAGTGTGCTCTGGACTTTTCAATCAATATATATATATACATATGTGTACACATATATATGTGTGTGTGTGTGTGTGTGTGTATGAGTATATTGAATGAATGAAAACACAACTTGCATATATTTGGTGACTACACTTCTATCAGACATACTTTGTATATATTTGGAGTAAGCACTTGTATTCAGTTTCCTGTGCTTATATTCACAACTTTATTAATTTTTGATAACTCTTGCCTATGATAAGCGATGAATTGTATGATCATTTGTATTTCATTGTACTATAAAAAGATTTGTTTGTCTGCAATGTTGACTAATTTGTTTACTTAATCTGCTCAGGGTGTGTCCACCCTGTGGCCTAAGAAATCTATGGATATGTTCTTACACAATGATGCTCTAAAGAGGGTGTACTCTGCAATGTCCTTTATGTGACTGTGACAAGCATGAGTACTAGTGTTTCTACTGCTGGTTATCATAGCATCTCTTTCCCCACGAGGACTTGAGATCAATGTAAACAGTATTCTCTCGGGGGTTCTATGTTTCATATCCCTAAGAGACCAAACACAGGATTTCTATGTGTGAGAGTTTTCTCTTTGTAACTCCATTTTGTGGTTCTCTAGCATAAACTTGGTAGTATCTGAAGTCACATGGCTGGATTCGCATGCCCAGTAGATGCATGGATTTGCTACACTCTGTGGTTATGCTTTATAATCTCTGACTGTGATTTAAAGATATCTCAGCAAGTAAAAGTGCCCACTGACCCGAGCTCATTCATCAGGACACTTATGATAGATGTGAGAACAAACTCTTCTAAGTCCTCTGACCTCAACATGTGTATATTAACACACACACACACACACACACACACACACACACACACACACACACAAATGTCATAGAAGCTTCAAATCTGTGACTATCATTAATTCTGCTATCACAATAAGTGAATGATAGAATATTGACAAATGAAGTCAGTCCATTTTAACTTAAACACATTTTAAGTGCTGATATTCACAAAGCAGGTGGTTTTAGTACACATACATGGGATTTTTATCAATTTCTTATAATAAAAGAATCTGTCCCAATTGTTAGTGTTATCAGGTAGGCTTGGATGTCATGAGATTCTTAAGATAATGTATTCAAGTTTCATCCAGATTCAGATCTTGATAAAAAGGACAATTAAAGCTACAATTCTTTCTGAGGACATCTGTATTCCACACAGAACTAATTTTATGTATTTTTTTCTCAGGTAGGAAATTTAACTAATGACTATTTTTACTACTTAATTCTTGTATTACATTATTTTTTTAATATTTACATTTCAATGTGAGAACACGTAGTAGAGGATAGGCATTAAGGTCACAGGCTGGAGCCAGATAATGCATGTAAATTGGAATCTAGAGCACAAATGAATTGTATAAGCTTTGGTAATTAGTTATTCCTAAATACCAAAAATCATTAAAAATTGGTACCTATGATAGATAGGTACCAAATGAAACAGATGTGACCAAGATAGAAAGCACACACATGAAAAATGCTTAGTTAGTTGCCCAGTGTCTGAGAAGTCTTTTGATTACTTCAATAGCATACTTTAATGAAACACAAAGTCAATTGAAACAGGAGACAGTTTGGTCTCCTTTAAATTAATTTTAATTACTAAGATAAAAATTTGGTCTAGTTTCTTTTAGGAACCATAATTATCATCATAATCATCATATGTGAATTATTCAAAATCCAACTCATGGATCAACAGATATATATCATTTCTTGTGCTTTTCACTCTCTTCTGTTAGAATGAACTTTCTCTTCTTCTGTGTCTAATTATTAATTATAATTTTCATTGCTTTCTGCATGTCAACTTTGTTTGCTTTCTGCAGTAGAGTGAGTCATGTGCATGCTCGGATATACACCTCCCTGTGGAGCCTAGAGAATAAATAACTTCAGGTGTCATTCCCAAGGAGTTTATTCATCTTATTAGTTAACACTGGGCATCTCACTGGTCTGTGCACTAATTAAGACAGGCTGGCTGGCCATCCATTCCCAAGGACCTATCTGTCCCACCTTCTCACATTGCAACACCACATCATTTTTTTTAATCCAGGTTTTTAAGCTCAAACTCAATGCCCTAGTGTCTGCAAAGTAAACCCATTTGCTGAGTTCTTTCTCCAAGCCTCAAATTATACTCACAATTGATTCTGAGCACAAAATTACAGTAACCCAACTCCAAACTGTGCATTCAACTTTTATTTCATGCATTGTAGTTAATTCAATAATTGTAGACTTTGATTTTATAATTTACATTTCCTTTTCCATATCTACCTGGATCATTCTTTCTCTTTAAACAGAATAATCATTCTTTCAAACTTCATTTATTTTCCATAGATTTCTACATTCTGAGGTCAAGATATACTTTTCTGCATCTTCTACTCTCCATGAGAGATATTTTCCACCACTATTCAGCTCTTTCATTCAGATGCAGGATGGCTGAACTTTGGTTTTAGGGAGACCTGTGCTTTAGACCCTGGGAAAAACTCTAGAGGTTGGCTCAACACTTTCATTGATAGAAGCTTTCAGGTCTCAACAGTTAGTGCCTATCTCCATTTCTTAGGTGGTGTCATCTTATCTTGTCTGTATTTTGATGTTACAACTTTCAGCAGGGTGTCTGTATGATGTACCATTTTTCAAAGATGACATGTTTTGCACGAAGTCACCAAAGCTGATGAACATTTTTCCTACGTGGTAGATGGGGTGTTATTTCTTGTTCTTGTTAATCCTTATTTTGCATCATTTTCTGTCTTTAGTAGAATTGTTGTTTGTTTGCTTTGTGGAGTTAGGGTCTTTCCATATAGTTCAGAGTGACTTGGATCTTGAGTTTCACCTAGCTCAATGAGTGCTTGAATTACAAGTCAGGCATCACGTCAGGACTCACTTTTGTCTTTATGTAGATTACTAAATTTAATCTCACCAGGATCCTACTGTTTAATGCCATGGATTGACTATCTACTGAGGTTTTGTGGTACCTCAGTGCAACCCTATGAAATGTGCTGCTGTAATCTCTCTTATTGTACTCTCATCCTCATTATCACTACCAAATAGTTATTTACTCTCTTGATAAGAAATAAAATTGTATATGTATATAACTTTTTAAACTTTATTGTATTGAGCATTTTATATACTTTAAGCCAATGGTGAGGTTTTCCATATTAAATTATTCAATATGTGAACTAAAATATCAATGGAAGATCCATATGAAAAGCTTCCTCCTTCTTCAACCCTTCTTCTCCTGTCCCAATCCTCCTTCTCCATCCCTCCACTTTCCCCACTAGACACTTTGCCTGAAATACATCTTTGTTATCCAATGCTGTATTGCACTCCTGAAGTTCTGATCTGCTTGGATTAATGTATCAAATGCTTACATAACAGGCATATGCCATGTCTGGAACATATTTTTTTTTAACAATTTTAAGAGTCAATTACTTTTATATGTAAATAAATATTGCTTTAGTAAGATATCAAATATTTATAATTATAAGCATTCTCTTCTCGACTTGTAAGGCAATTATTTTATTAATGGATCTTTTAAAGTTCCTTCTTTAGAGAATAGTTGGAAACAATGAACTTTATTTTAAATATTTTTAAATTGTTACGAGTGTGTGTGTTAGCTCAGCAGTTAAAAGTACTTGCTATTTTTCCAGAGAACCTTATTTTGATACCTAGCACCAACATGGTGGCTCATAAAAATCTTTAAATACAGTTCTAGGGGATCAATGCCATCTTTGGGTCTCTGTAAGCACACATGTAATGTACATACAAACATTCCTGCAAAACACACAAACACATAAAAATCAGTCTTTTGGTTGGTGGTTTAGTCCCTGAGAGCTCTTATTGATATGGTTATTTGATATTGTTATTCTTCCTATGGGGTTACAGTCCCCTTCAGCTCCTCTAGCCTTCCCCTAACTCTTCAATTGGGGACCCCAAGCTCAGTCTAGTGGTTGGCTATATGTGCATTTGTATTTGTCAGGTGCTGGCAGAGCCTCTCAGGGGAGAGCTACACCTAGCTGCTTTTAAAAAATATTAATATTTAAAACACAGTACCCTCCCTGAAGCTGGGTAGAATTTCAGGAGATAGAAGTCTAATTATTAGTACCTGAACTGGCTAATCTTGATTGTCACCTTGATTTGATGGAGAAATGACTAGGAAATTATCATTCCAAAGATGAATATTACCCATCAGGTTAAGATACGTGTGATCGATCCTATTCAATAGATGGGGGACCTGGATGGGATAAAAGGTAAGAAGGAGGAAGCTCACTAGCACAGAAACACTCTCTGTTCCTGGATGCAGTGAGGAATGTAAATTCTCCCAAATACTTCCACTATAGTGACATCATGCCTTTCTTCTAACTGGAGTAGAGTGCAAATCAAGCATGGGTAGAAGCCTCCAAAACTCAACCAGAGAAATCTCCCTCCTTTGAGTAAATAATTTTTAAGTATTTATCACAGTGATGAAAAGTCTAACATCACACTCGACTTTATTTTTAAAGCACTTTTAAAACTCAGTTTCCATAGTGATTTGAGTTGTTGATGACGGTCACATCTGAGAGTTGATTAGCCCAGTTCTAACACACATGCCAAGGGTCCTTATAATGATGCTTGCTCAGGGTCATTCGATCTGCAATGTCAGAATGTGTGTGTCTATACCAGGCCAGTTTCCAGCAACTGAACTGCTTAATCTTACAATATTCAATTACCAATAACTAAGTAGCGACACAGTTTTCTTAATAGCCATAGATCCATGGAGAAAAATACCTATAAATGTAACGTTTGTAAAATCGTATGTTCGCTTATCTTCTCTTGTGTTAATATTACAGGTCAAGCCATCTCCTGCCATAAATTATGTTGAGGAACTCTGCCTCGAGCCTGCCTTACTTTAGCAGTTTCATATGGCTACTTTAGTTTTGTTTGAAAACTGTAGTTTCAAGAAGATTATCACGTTTTGAATCTGTGAACTTACATCTGTAAAAATTTTTGAAACAATGCAAAATAACAAACGTCTCTATTCTTTAATTTGGCATTTTTAAAGCATACCATTTATTTTATTACTTTGTATTTCACACTAATATTAGTGTAATCTATAACTTTTTTTGTTTCCAAAACTGACACAGAAAAATCTCACTCCTCGTCTTTTCTTTTTTTTTTTTTTTTTTTTTTTTTTTTTTTTTGTTTTTTCTTTAGGTTGTAGCAGACAGTATCTGACAGATATCTAAGCAAATAGTTTTAATGGTGCTATAAGGAAGCCCTTAATATAATGCCTTGTTATGTCTTTGAAAATTCCAAGCATGCAACGTGTTTTAATAATGTTCTTCCTTCTAACTCCATGCAGATTGAGCAGTACTTCTCTATCCCCTCCCAGCTCTATGTGTATTGTTTTATAACCCATCTAGTCCAATGTGTGCTGCCTACACACCCATGAGGGGCATCATCCGGAGTGTGGTCCATCTATTATCACTCACACCCAGAGAAAGAATCTTAAAAATAAAGTATTTCCCACTATGAATGAATTAGCTACTGTACCTTACCGATATACAGCACTGTATGTCATCCAAGCTCCAAGTTTTGTAGCACAAATGGTCACCAACAATAGTACACATATCTATTCCACATTATTTTCACTGTTGATTCTATTTTATTTTACATAATACAGTAAATTATGCAGAAAAATAGGATGCATATTAATTACAATGAACTCTAGATAGTAATGAAATTACATTTCATTATTGTATGCATTGTGCAGGGATGTATTGTTCAGTCAGTGCAGATGATGAGTAATTATTTGCTTTCCATGGTGTCTATCTATATGGGAAAGACCCTAAGAGCAGGTGCTGTTTGTTATTTAGCACCAGATTCTTTGAGCCAAGAATTATTGCCCAGGTAGAATTTCTCCAATGGAGGAAATATTATTAGAGCATGCATTCAGAGCTGAGCACTCTAAATATTCTAATTTATGCACTTTGACCAGTTGTATGCCTCTGTGTCCACTAACATTTACTTCAGGAGAAGCTTCTTTGGATTAGGTTGAGCAATGCACTAATATTTGGGTTTGGCAAGATGTCATTAGGAACCGTTGTATTGCTATATACATATAGAACAATAACAGTAGTAGGTTTTCGCCAGCTACCATGTTCTAACTAGTCTCGAGTTCTTGGCTCATTAACAATATCAGCTATGGGTTGGTTCCACCTCATGGAGTAGCTTTAAATCCAATTTTTAAAATTTTTAAAGTTCTTTACTCCCCTGATGTTTGTGTCAGTATTATACTTGAAGGTATATGTTAAAAAAATTTTATTCCAGTCAGATTGTCCAAGATCAATAAATAAATTATTTATTGATCCAACAAATAATCCAAGATTAAATAAATGACAGGAGGTGCTGGTGAGGATTCAGGAAAATAGGAACATTGCTCGTAAGAGCACAAACAGGTTCATCAACTATGGAAATTACCGTGGAGTTTCCTCTAAAAGCTCAAAATAGGTATACAACAAAATACAACTATATTACTCTTGCACATATACCCAAACACCTCTACATCTTCCTATAGAAATACTTACTCATCCATGTTCACTGATACTCTATTCATAATAGTCAGATATTGGGAACAGTCAACATGTCGATCAACTGATACATAGGTGATAAAAAGGTGCTATATTTACACAGTGAAATATCATTCAACTATTGGAAAATGTCATTATGAAATTTGCAGATAAATAGCTGGAGCTAGAAACAATCATCTTAAGTGTGGTAACATTGACACTGAATGACAAACACTGTATATTTTATCTTATGTAAAAGATACATAAGCTTTAAATGTGTGTGTGCTCTATTTACAACACCCATAGAGGTTAGGTAGCTATTACGAGGCTAGGAGGGATGAGTTAATCACCTAAGGACTATAGAAATAGTGTTTTGAGTGGATAAAGGATAATTTAGAATAGAATGATTAATGAGGATGGGGTAGAAGAAGGCCAAGTAGAGAAAGTAAAGCTAATTCTAAAGACCTATTTAAAAGACTCTGTACAAAATTACTATTTAAAATCTTCCTAAATATAGACATAAATACAAGGAATTTAAATGAAGTTATTATATAATGAAGGAGACAAGGCTCCACCCAGACAAAAACAGTATGTACTATAAAACGAAACCCTTAGTACAAGAAATAGACTACATCCTTTTGAGACATTGTTGAGTTGTTGGCCAAAGACTTAAGTCTCATAGAATCTCCCACTACTATTTTTGCAAATGCTACTGATCACCTTCTACTATCTGACAGCAAGACCCTTTTGCTCAAGATATCACATACTTATCACATAGAACATGAAGAAGGTTAGCTCATACTCAACTAAAATTTTACTTTAAAAATTGAAATTTGTTTACATTACTTTCCCTTTCCCTCTCCTCCTTCCATCCCCTCCAGTGTCCACTTGGCTCTTTCTGGGTTCCATGGCCTTTTATTTATCTATTTGTCTGTCTGTCTATCTGTCTGTCTGTCTGTCTGTCTGTCTGTCTATATCTATCTACCTATTATCTTTCCATTATTCCTCTATCTGCCATCTATCATTTATCATCTATTTCTATCTATCTACCCATCATCTATCTGTCTATATCTATCTACCTATCATCTTTCCATTATTTCTCTATCTAACATCTATCATTTGTGTCTATTTCTATCTATCTGTCTCTATCTATCTATCTATCTATCTATCTATCTATCTATCTATCTATGAATAAACCTACAAATGCAACCTACTGGTTCTGTTTAATTTTGCTTGAACATACATGGTTCTAGTGAAGACCACTTGAAATTGGATAGTCAATTGCAGGACTCGTCCCTGGGACAAGATGAATTCTTTCCCTCTCAGCAGTCATTAATTGCCTATATTTATTCATCTTGGATTAGAGCTTATGAGATCACCATTAATACTCTATAACCACAATTTCTTGAGTGAACTTGACTTTAAATAATGGCAATCCTAATTTATAACTTGATCCTGTTTTTAAATCCCAGGAAACATGAAGGTAAAATTAGATTACAAGTGACATAATGATGCCTTTGGCAAAATGATAGATATATGTTTTATAGACAAGATGGAATAGCAGTGCTTATGAAGTGTGACCAGGAATAAAAACCTATGTTTTATTGTTTGTCTAGTTCTTACCTGTGTAGCAGTTGAAAAGTAAGATATCATCTTAATCAATGTGGAATAGTGACTCAATATTGATCGCAAGGAGAAGCTTTGCACATTTAAGAAACCAAGCTAAAGAAATGAAGAATTCAGACCACCAGAGGTTTTGAAAGTTTCTATGTTTACATAAAACAAGACAGATTTGGTGGAAAATTATTCTCAATGTTGGTTTTAAATCATATCTGTTAAATTTAGATTAAATCAAACTTAACAAGACAACAATTCTGTATTGAAAAATATCTCCTTAATTCCTTTCTGCTTTCCTTTGTTCCTCTCATTTTCCTTCCTGCTTTACTTCTGTCAAATCAGTTGATGCTAACAGTCATACTCTTGAAGAGTGGAAAGGGTGCTAAATGACCAGGAGTGGAGAAGACTTATCTTGAGGTAAAATGGATTAAGAAGCAGTGAATATTAACAGGGACAAAGAGGTAGTAAAAGGATTGCAGATGTCAATTAGAAATTTGTTATATTTCTATTCTCTAGATACTAATTTATAATTTAATTTATTGTTGTTGTTACCGTATATTATATATTTCTTGTTGTTAATATATTTCTACATATTTAAATATATATGCATATATACTTATAATACATAATATGTGCATGTTTATACATACAGGTAATATATGTTTATATATCAATGTTAGGATATAAATACTGTATATATATATATGTATATATATATATATATGTATATATATACATATTTATGTCTATTAAGTTTGTACATACCCATGAATGTTTGATTTGTGTAATGATGAAGATCTTCTAACGTTTGACTTCCAAATATGGCTACTAATAAGAAAAAGATAGGAATCAACCCTTGAAGAAAGACAGATCACAATTTCTGGAAAAGTAAACATCAGACATAAAATACAGCCTATTAGACAAGAAATTTAGAATAAGTTGAACATTAAAATAAGATATTGGTATGAAGGAAAGAATGAATAAATAAAGAGAAAGAACAAAAAGAAAGACAAATACATGTGAAAGAAATAATGGTAATTAAAATGCAGTACTCAAAACATGCCAGGATAATATCAGATTCTATTAACAAAATTAACTAATTCAGAAGATAGCATATTTATATAGACTTAATCTACATCCTAAGATACTATGAATTGCTAGGTGGTGGTGGCGCACGCCTTTAATCCCAGCACTTGGGAGGCAGAGGCAGGCGAATTTCTGAGTTCGAGGCCAGCCTGGTCTACAGAGTGAGTTCCAGGACAGCCAGGACCACACAGAGAAACCCTGTCTCGAAAACAAACAAACAACAATAAAAAAAAACAACAACAACAACAACAAAAAAAGATACTATGAATTAAAATAGTAATTTCATAGAGAAATAAGTTCATATATACTGATTAGATCACATGAGTATGATATTCTGAAATATTAGGACAATTTGAATATCCAGTGCTCAATAAAATCTTCTGTAAAAACAAAAGCATCACACTTGTGATAAACATGTTAAAAATCAACAGCCTGAAATGAATAGTGATTATATCATAATTGAGGAATATGCCACTAAATATTTTCTGTAATCTTTTGCTGTTTCAATATCATCAAAGCAAGGAAAGAATGAGGAAGTCATTGAGTTGATAGAATAATATATTTAAGTAATTTTAACACATATTCTGAAGATGTCTCAATTTTCTGTAAAACGCTGAGGCTATATTAACACTTAAAAAAATCCATTTTATCATCCCCTTTAATGAAAACTGTGCAACCTAAAATGTTTCAAAATTTAAACATTTTCAGTGCCAACATGATGCCACAAGTAGATATTTTCACACTTCTTATGATGAGTCATTGTGGTGTTCCTGTGATAAGTCACTGTGGTGTAGGCTTACACCACAGGATTGAGTTTCACACTTCCTGTGAGGAGTCATTGTGATGTTCCTGTGATGATTCACTGTGGTATAGGCTTACACCACAGGACTGAGTTTCACACCTCCTGATAAATCACTGTGGCATAGGCTGACACCATAGGGTTGAGTTTCACACTTCCTGTGATGGGTCACTGTGGTATAGGCTAACAGCACAGGATTGAGTTTC
>JANHMN010000021.1:43085589-43105026 GCA_030674055.1 Rhabdomys pumilio
GACCAGCACACATGATCCAAACAGCTAAAAAGAAAGACGAGGGAGGACATATGTCACAAAGATAAATACAAGCTCATAAAACAAAGAATAAAGCTATACATAGCTAAAAATGAAGGTCTCAGGCCCAAATTTAAAGACTATGTCCAACATCATCAGAGTGAACATGAGTCACTTGACAGTGGTAAAGGTCTGTCATGATGGAAATTGAGTGCGGTAATGAATTTTCTACAGAGTGAACACAAAAACTTTATAAGGAATACATTGAATTTTGAAAAGCAGTGGTGATGTAACACCTGCTTATCAAAGGCTAGATATGAAGGGTGTCAGTGTTAAAAATGTGATGTGGTACCATCTAATAATGTTAATTAATTATCTCTACTTTGGCATCATTTTTTATTTTTTATTGGTTATTCTATTTATTTACATTTCAAATATTGTACCCCCCTTCCTGGTCTTTTCTCCACAAGTCCCCCATCCCATTTCCCCGTTCCCTTTGTCTCTAAGATGGTAGTCCTCTACCCACTCACCCACTTCTGCCCCACCCCTCTAGCATCCCCCTACACTGAGACAACAAGTCTCCACAGGACCAAGGGCCTTCCTTCTCATTGATGCACAACAAAGTCATCCTCTGCTACATATGCAGCTGGAGCCATAAGTCCCTCCGTGTGTATGCTTTGGTTGGTGGTTTAGTTCTTGGAAGCTCTGAGGGGGCTAGTTGGTATAGTTGTTTTCCCTATGGGGTTGCAATCCCCTTCAGCTTTTTCAGTCCTTCCCCTAACTCTTCCATTGGGGACTCCTTTCTCTAATGGTTGGGTGTGAGTATCTGTATCTGTATTAGTCAGGTGTTGTCAAGCCTCTCAGGGGACAGCTATACGAGGCTCCTGTCAGCAAGCACTTCTTGGCATCAGCAATAGTGTCATGGTTTGGTGTCTGCAGATGGGATGGATCCCCAAGTAGAACGGTCTCTGGATGACCTTTCTTTCAGACTGTGCTTCATTTTTTGTCCCTGTGTTTCCTTTAGACAGGAACAATTCTGGGTTAAAAATTTTGAGATGGGTAGGTGGTACCATCCATCAACTGCAGCTGTCTTTATCTACCCGAGGTGGTCTCTACAGGCATCATTCTCTCTTAAAGGCACTGACTTCAGTCCCGGGATGAACTAAGGGCACTAGTGACAGAGTAGTGCTGCAGTCATGGGATAATGCACGGCCTAGCCATGAGGTACATTTGCTGTGGTAGAGAAAATACTGAACCCTGGTCACTTTTGCTGAAGTTATATTTTATATGTTTATTGTTGTATTAGCAAAATTCATGTGTTTCCAACAATATTCTTTCTGGTTGTCTTCAAACATGCCATACCTGTGGTCTGTGCTTTCTACCAGGACACTCCTTAAATGAATGTTTTTGTTCCTTGACAGCTGTTCTCATTCCCACATAACATTTTCATCAAATTGCTTTATGAAGGCAGACCTTAGGGTGACTTGCAGGGGGATCAGTGTAAGGTAAAGCCCAGTAGTTGAGTTTCAGCCCAGACAAGTTTACATCATGACTCCTTGCAGCAAAAAAGAAAAAAAAATTTTTTTTCTTATATGTAACTTCATTAATTTTTTTCTTCCTTGTGGCCAGGCAGAATCAAAAACAGAGTCATATAAAAAAAATTATCAAAACCAAAGTTTTAAATAGAGTGCTAGCTGTGAGGGTCCCAGCAGCTGTGCAAAACTGAGTTTTGAAAGAAACTGAGCACATAGGATGCTATATATACTGCTGCTAAGGCTTGACCCACAGTCTCTGCACATGCACAGCTATTTGTGCCTACTACTTGTCTGATACAGCCGATCAGATGTGTTCCTTTTCTTCATCAGTTAAAGACTTAGAACTTAAACAGAAAATGGCACAAAGTGAATCGAAAGCACACCCTTCCCCCTTTGCCAAGTGGCCTAAAGGTACATGCATTCCTTCCATGACAGTGAGTGGGTCTCTATCTCTACTCATGGGTTTTCTTTCCCAATTTCCTCTACTCTTTGTTGAGCTGCTCCATGAAATACTATGTTTGGGAAAATAGAAACTTACAGTATCAAGGAAATGGAGGCTTACTGTCCATTTCTTGGGACCAAAAACAATTTTAAAAAAAAGAAAAGGAAAGAAAGCCTAAAACTGGAATTTTTTGTATTGCATTCCTCTGCCATCTTAAAATCTCCATGACATCACTCCAACTTTTTTTTTTTGTCAAGGAAGGAAAAAATAAATATGTCTGAACACTTTAGGTCTCTAAAAACTGTCTCTTCCCTATCCTTCAAAAAGTTGAAAGAAGTATATTCATCAATGAAATTTTAAGCACCAATGAGACTCTCATTTTTCATTTATTGACAAGAAAGAAGCAAAATTATCTTCTAAGGTGATGCTGGTAAGAAGTGGAAGAGCTAAGTCAGCACTGCAGTAAAATGCTTGTACAAATTACACAAACCAAAATTCTTGGCCTTTGGAGGGATCAGAGCAGCACACATTTGTAACAGAACAAGAAAACATGTCAGCTTATAAAAAAGAAAATACTGCTATAATGAGAATTTATGTTAAGGGAGGATAAGAAGGAGACATTTTCAAAGCTATTTTGTAGAAATGCTTCCTCATTTCTGAGCACCTACTTACTTCCCTGGTTCCTCTTTGTCCTCTAAGGGATTCTCGGTGAGTCTCTGCTCACCTAACAGAAAAAAGTTCAATATCCAGTAACCTTTCTAAGCCAAAACAGAATGGTGGGTAGAGCCTGAATTTTGCTACTGACACCTGGGTTCTAAAATGTTCTACCCTGCCATTTCTTTGCGATTCAGTGCATTAAGAGTGTGTAGACTTTCTACAATTAAGTACATATGTGTAAATACATAGTGATTGTTTTGGGGTCACATTAAATTTGTATGGAGGTAGTATATGGGGCAAGTGGGCAGTGCCACCAGATAGACCTGGTAAGGCTGAGCAGGCCAAACCCTGGGGAATCTCTGAATTGAGAAAGGCAGTCTTGAGGCCAGCTCCCTGCTAAGCTGTTCTGGAACGTGTAACCACAACACCCCACTGACACCTCAACTCCTTCCCCCATGCAAACAGAGCATCCCTAAAGTCTCAGACTGAGCCAATGGGAAGCATCTATGCCAGAATCCCACCCCACTTCCAAAATATTTATAGTGTCCTAATCCACATGGAATAAAGTTCACGAGTTATTTCACCAAGAATCATCTGAGAGTGGCTGTTTCATTGAGCTCTAACACATATGGGAGTTTTCTTTCTCAGAGTATTCCTTGCTGGACCTTGGATCTGCCACCCCTCCTCTCCTCCCAGGTCAGGCTAGTGACCTGACCATTTCTTGCTGCTGCAGCTCCGAGCTGTCTGCAGCTATTTGTCCTCATTTGACACTGATCATAGCTACTTCCTGCTACCACCTTGCTAGTGGCTCCAGCTGTGGTTTTCTGCTGCTTGCTGCAGCCTACCACCACTGCTGCTAGCATCGTATTGCTTAGGTAGCGGGAGACCCTGGATACCTGCCCCGTACTGGCTTCCCTTCCGAGAGAGCTGTACGACTTTGGTTTTTCTGGCCAGATCAGAGCTCCATGGAACCTTTGGTTCCAGCCAGACCACAGATCATCAGAATTTTCCCTTCTGGTTCTATCACTGACCCCGCTCTGCCTCCCCTGAGCCGCTATAACTCCCTCAGTGGTGCGGCAGACAGGCAGCACAACAGTGATAATAAATAATGGCAAGAAGTAATCTGCATAAGTAGCTGACATACAGCCCTAAAAGACACATTTATATCAAGCTCTTCCCCTGAAAAGCTCAGGAGACATTGTAGAAAGGTCAAAAGAAGAACATGAAATCCAGAGGATAGGGATGAGTGGCATGGGCGCCATTTTCTGGACATGACGTGGCTCTTTCACTCATGAGCAGGCAGCATCTGAGATTACTTATAGAAGTATGTATAAGATCAAACCAATAAGATGAATCACCATCTCCACACATGCACTAATTGGACTCATGGACCACAAACAAAGGAGAGGAGATAAAGACAAGATGGCGACATGCTGTTAAGTGTGTAACAAACAAAGGAGAAAAAGACAAGATGGCGACATGCTGGTGAGTGTGTAGATGGGTTGTTCAGTATATATGGCAGACATTTCCAAAACTGTCAAAGAACAGATAAAAAAAATCTAATGCATAAATAAACAGCAGAGAGCGACATCTTTGCTTTCTGGTGGTTTAATGTACTCAATGTCACTTCATACACAGAATTATGAAACTATTGTTTACATAAGGTACATATTAAACTTAACCAATTTCACATTTTGCTGTGGCCCTGCTACTCCAACACGTCATTATCTCAAAATTTGAAAAACAAGTCAGATCTCTGAAGCACTCTGGTGCTAAAGATTGAGAATAGAAACAACTAAACTGAGTATTGTTCTAGAAAAATAATGTGACAAAACCTTTTCTTGAGTAGATTCCCTGAGAACTAGGCTGTTTTATATTGCCTTGAGTAGATGTGAGATTAGGCATAACTCTTAGACTTTTAGGGCCTCACTGTTCAGGACCACTAAGAAATAGTCACAAAACCCGGAGGAAGACTTAAGGATTAGCATAACACTCCTGCTAATTGAGATGGAGTTTCTGTCCTGACTGCTGGAACTTAGTTCATTTTTGCAAAGTCTTCCCTCTTGTGAGAACTATTTATATTCCAGTCCTTATACAACTGCACTTACGCCATTATCTTTCCAATTTACCTGTCAAACATACCAAACAGACTCTTAACCCCACAGTCCATTCAAATTAGATTTCTGTTCCTTCATTTCCCTGTCCTCGGTCCCACTTCAAGTTTATTATATGCAGGGGAGCAGGAGAGATTCATAAAACCACACTGAGTTCTTATTTTGATTTTAAGGTGATGGCGATTAAACATAGGCTCCTTGTTTAGGTATGCTTAACATAAAATCAGTCACCGACTTATGCTCCCAACTTCCTACTATATATTCCTGCCAGACTGGTTCAACTGCTGAACAGAGACCACTGTGGGGTTTTTGTTTTGTTTTTGTTTTTGTATGTGTGTTGTTGTTGCTGTTGTTTTGATTTGATAAACATCTCATTATTTAGCTTGAGCTGATTTAGGAAAACAAAATCAATAGTGTGTGTGTCTATGTGTGTGTGTGTGTGTGTGTGTGTGTGTGTGTGTGTACATGTGTGTGCGCTTGGGTTTGTGTGTATTTCACACCATAGGTTCTGAGTCAGAGTGGTTTTCAACCTGCTGCTCAAACAACTCTTTCATGGGGGTCACATTTCAGATATTCTGCACATTAGATACTTACATTACAATTAATAGCAGTAGCAAAATTAGAGTTATGAAGTAGCCACACCATAAAACTTTATGGTTGGAGGTCACCACAACAAAAGACACTTTATTGAAGGGTCACAGCATTAAAAAGATTGATAACCATTGTTCTAGATAATTCTACAATAGCTGGTTACATGCTACAGAGGAAAATTAACAGTTACGCAGTCCAAAAACCTGGATGGATCAGTATTTCCATCAGACATTGAATGCCTGGAGTTATCTGGACATTTTCCAATACTGAAACCAAACAGTCCAAACAAGCTGGAGAATAAATGCAGCAGCAGCAGCAGCAGCACTTGCTCAAAACAAGGAAAATCAGGTGTGAGCACAATGCTTTTTATTGAGCTAACTTCTTAAATTCTGGCCACTATTGGAAGGTGCTGCCCCATTGCAAGCTTGGTTTTCAAATACCCTAGGTATACAAGAACATTTTACTAGGTCAAAAAATATTTCTCAGCAGAGTTTGATTGACAACCAATGCTAACTGCCACATTACTTAATATAAAAAGAATCTGGATAATGTGAATGGGGTCAACATGTAAGAAACGCAATCCACTATTCTGTTAGAGGGGAAATGGTTAAATATAAGAGAATACAGTGAAGCTGCATTGCTTTTCTCTGACTGGTAACTGAATAAAAATAAAGCAGTAAATAATATTATCCTGTTTATTATAAGGATACATATTTTGCCTTTCAGTATTCCCCGAATGCTTTGCCCCAATTCAAATATTCAAATCATTTAAATTGTTATATGCTTATTTCACTATTAAATACTGATTAGTTCCTTCAATAAATAGTGGTTATCACTATGCCATCCCTCCTCTCTGGTGATTTGTATGTCATAATAAAGTAAGTATGTGCACTCTCAGAACATGGAGACTGACAGGGAGGTAAATTCAAATATACCATAATGGGTAATAAGATGTAACACTGTGAAAGAAGGCAGTGTCGTTATCTAGGTGCTACAAACTTGATCTTGCACATAACTCATTTTCTTCCAAGAGCCATGAAAGAAAAATTCATTTAACAAATATATACATAGTCACTTACTATGAATGATGTGATATTTAGACATTCAAGATCGCTTACTAGGTGTTAAATAACATTTTAGTCCCTGTGTTCACAAACTGGCCCAAACATCCTTCTAATAAAGCCTACATCTCTTTGGAGAGGAGAGAGAAACAAAATCCACAATCTATATCTATGTCTTAAGCAAGTGTGAGAAAAGCTATAAATATACCAATAGATACTAAGATTGACATGGGTTATAATTTTAGAAAGAAGATATGGATCGTGACTGTGTTGCATGATAGTTAATATTATTAGATTATTGGCATTGAACTTAGAAGCAAAGATTTAGAGAGGATCCAGTACATTGTCCAATGTCTTACATGTTCTAGAAGATCCCATATTTAAACTCAACCTATCCCTCTGACTCACCCACTATCACCATAAAACAGGCTCTGTTCCTGCTTCCTTGTCATTTTTCTGCATGTGTGTATTTTCAAAACTTGATTTTCTTCTCCTTTAAGTTGCCTCTATTTACATCAAAAAGGGAATAGATTACCGAGTTGTTTTCTCTCTGAGTAGTGTGAATTCTGCAGGGGGTGGGGGGTGGGGGGTCTTAACCCTGAGCAAAAGCGTCTGTGCTTTCTGGAACATTCCACTTGGTGAAGTGACAGATGCTGAATGACTTTTGGAAGTTTCAGTGCAACAAGGGGTGGCTGCCGTTTGTAGCCTGGCTTGCCTTCTAGGTCCTGCACTGGTCTTTGTCAGGCCTTTTTAACTTTCTACCTCCCTGTAATCCAAAGTATGTCTGTCAGCAATACATTTGGCAGTCAGCCAGCTAGCCAGACAGCAAATCCCTTTTGAGAATCGGCCTAGTGGAGCATAAATAAGGACGTCCACCATGATGCCTACTTACTTGGCAACCTGAGTCACCTCTCTGAGCACTCCTTCACCCTCCGTATCACTTTTTATAAACAGGACAATGATTTCAAGTAGCTCAAGATCTTTGAAGCAGCTCTCATCCAACCCTAGAGGATTAGCTTTTTACGCGGACCAAAGCTAGCTGCCAGGTCACCACTTAAACCCCTGAAAAGACTTCCCAGCTGATCACTGCCGCAGTTCGCTTTTATTGTTGAAGGATCTGTACTTTCCCTTTGGCCACACTTCTATCCAGATTGAATAAGATCTGTAGGCCTAGGATTGCTCCTGTGATTCTCTTTGAGGACCGCACATGGCCATATTGTCTTGAGTTCCTTAATCCTGTAAAATGACTTCCATAAACCAATAGGAAAAAAAAAACATTTATATGGCATGTCACATGAAAAGAGAGAGCATATAACTTGTTTCCACTGCAACTGCTTAGGACCCACTTCTGGCATTTCTGCCTAAATGGGATTATAATGGTAGAGTGACTCTAATATTCCTTCCATTGCATCTAACTTTCAGGAAGCTCATGCTTTCCGAAATTTTCTGAAAGAGTGTATGTTTTCTCGTATAAAGGCCAAACTTTCTATAGAGAACTATTTTACATCTATATTTTATATATTCTTATATCTTTCTAATATTAATACACTACTATGAATATATTTCAAGTCGGGTCTTATAAACCATTTTATTAGCCTGGAAATACAATTTTACAATGTGACAGATCACATAGCAATATAAACTCATCAGTTTAGATGGGAGGCCATTAAAAATACCTCATCTTTTACAGTTTGAGTCAGTTTTACTATCTGCTGTGTCAAACCTCTCAAATTTCTAAATTTCCATAATGATTTCAGTTCAATGAATGCGTTAATGTTCCATGTTATGCTTCAAATCCCACAGGGTCTCACTGAGGATGGGCAATAGATATGTATCCCAAATTCATCAAAATGTTTGTTTCTGATGTCTTTATTTAAATCCCTCACGCTTCCTAAGTCTGATGTGAATTTCCGAGTCAATGATTATTAAGTTATTAAATTGAGGTTCAGTTTCCTAATAAAAATTTTTGGATATTTCCAAGAGGAATTATTTCAGGTGATTAACTGAAGGCAGGTAGTCTGTGGAAAGACAGACAGCAAGAGAAGTGACTGATCAATGCTACATAGGTAAAACACCATGATTATCAGGGTAGACTATAAATAGTGACTAAAATGGTGTGCAAATTCTTAGGACCTGGAGTGTGCCCTTCGCATAACCTGTCCCCTTTGACTTCGGTGAGAGAAGTAATAGAATATCACTTTTGTGATTTTGTAAGTTTACATAGAAAAACTGAAGAATAAAAATGGAGAGTGATTCATTTTTTACTGAAACTGGAAAGTAATTGAGGTTTGTGATAAAGTCTAAAGGCAGAAAAAAATGATATTAAGGTATCAATCAGGTTTCTCACTTGCCTTCTCTGAGCCTGGAACATCTATCTCATCTTGAGACATGAGGGATTGTGGAGTAGTGGGCTGTGAGAAGCAGCTGGGCGGAGGGAGTGCATCCAGATTCATCCACCATCCGCCATGACATTAAAGCCTGTAAAAACTCATGGACCCTTTTCGTGTCACTGGGACCGTGTTGTGAGGAGCCGTGGAGAGGCCAGCAGAGACAATGTCATCTCCTGGAACCTGCCTGGGATGCCAAGCTACCTTCTTCCAGCCATCTCATCTGACTGAAGACCCCAGAGATGCATGCTGAGATCCAGAGACACACACTGAAGACTTCAGAGACACACACTGAGTCCTACAAAAGACAGATCCAGACCTTCCAGCTGCAGATAAACTCTTTTGCCAAAGTCACATAGCTAAAGTTACATGTTAGTAAGGAAAACATAATGTCTATCTAAATTAATCAGATGTTATTACCCTCAAACTTTACCACCTATGTTTAATTGTTTCAATGATCCCTTGCCTTCCTAACCTCCACCCCCAGCTCCCCTTACCCTTTGCTTAATTGTGCCACACCTTATGGTCTTCATAGTGTTATAGTGTTTTCTTTTGACTTCCTCATCCAAAATTTTTAGTACAAATGACAGTAACTCCCCTTATTTTTTAAAAAGAGAAAAAAGGAGGAGTTGTGGGACAGTGGACTGTGAGAAGCAGTTGGGTGCTTGGTTGAGCATGAGCTTGGAACCCTGGAACCTTACTGGACAGCAGGAGTTCAGCTCTGCTCCTAGGCCCTGGTTCTTTTCATTTAGCTTTAGTGCTCCAACAACCCCTCCCACAGAGAGGTTTATGACCATCAGTCAAGAGGAACTGGCCTCAGGCCCTAGAGAGATTTACATATTAATGAGTTACCTGAAGGCCAGAGGGTGGAGTCAATTAAATATTCTTCCCCAGCCCCTCTCCCTCTCTCCCTCCTAATTTAACTCAGGTCTGCCCTGGGTTTTGGGGGTGCATCCAGATCCAACCACCATCCACCATGGCATTAAAGCCTGTAAAAACCCATGGACCTTTTTGTGTCACTGGAACCATGCTGTGAGGAGCCGTGGAGAGGCCTTTAGCTTCCCGTTGGAGGAACCACCAGCGTTCCCAGCAGCAACTATCCATGAGGGATGGTCCGAAGTATAAGAGAACTTGGGTGAAACCAGAGGGAAGAGAGATAAAATACCTATCAGGTGTTTCTGATGCTACAATATTTAAGGGAACAGACAAACATTCCTAAATTCTATAGAAAGTAAATTGTTTGGGAAGACCCTCCAGAATGTACCAGAGACCTGGGAGGTCAGAGACTCTCAAGACTCAAAGAGAGGGACCTTAGATGAAATGCCCTACAGTGGGGAGAGGGAACTTGTAGAGCCCACCTCCAGCAAGAAGACAGGGCATCAAGTGGAGAAATGGGGTTGTCATCCCACAGTCAAAACTCTGACCCATAATTGTTCTTGTCTGAAAGAACTGCAGCGATAGAAATGGGGAGAAGCCTGAGGAAAATGAGGTCCAGTGACAGGTCCAAAGTGGCATCCAGCTCAAGGGGAGATCCCAAGACTTGTCACTATTACCGAGGCTATGGAATGCTCACAAAATAGAAACTATTATGACTGACCCCCAAAAGACCCAACAAGCAGTTGAAAGAGTCAGATGCAAATATTTGCACCCATCAAATGGACAGAAGCTGCTGGTCCCTGTGGTTGAATTAGGGAAAAGCTGGAAGAAGCTGAGGAGGAGGAAGTGGGAGACCCTTTAGAAGGACCATCAGTCTCAATTAACCTGGACTCCAGAGATCTCTCAGACACTGGACCACCAACCAGGCAGCATACACCAGCTGATGTGAGGTCCTCAGCACATATACAGCAGAGGACTGCAGGGTCTGGGTTCAGTCAGAGAAGATGCACCTTTCAGGTGAGTGGAGGCCCCAAGGAATTTAGAGGTCTGGTAGAATGGGGTGAGTTGAGGGGTGGGGGTGAGGACATTAGTTGAGACAGGGGGCAGGGAGGAGGTATGGGATGTGGAGCAGTTGGAGGGTGGACCTGGAGGGAAATGAAATCTGGAGTGTAAATAAAATAAACAAAGAAACAAACAGTAGAGCCAGGAGTCAATCTAGGTTTGTCTTACTTAGGAGAAGCTATACTCAATCACTACATTTTCTAGCCGAATGTTAATTGAATTCTATGGTCCTCATTTCTATGCTTATAACACTTAAAACTCACAGCACATATTTAATATACTCTTTATATCAAAGTTTGATACTAAAAAATTATATTTTATATAGTTTTATATATGAGTATTCTACTTATATTATTTCTGTTCCTTGTTCTATAACCTCTTCTCTAATTATTAAGTAGGCATATATAAATACAGCCCACTGAATTCATTTACTGTTGCATATATATATATATATATATATATATATATATATATACATACATACGTGGTGTGTGTGTGTGTGTGTGTGTGTGTGTGTGTGTATGTATGTGTGTGTTTGGGGATGAACTATTTGGCTTAGGATACTAGCTTATCACTTTCTCAGCAGCCATTCATTTCCTGTAGTTTATTCTGTAGAAGTAGTGCCTTGTGAATCAAAGTAGGGACTTGCCACCTCCACATTGACATGTTCACCGGTGTCATCTGTAGGTCTTGCGCAGACAACTATATTACTGAGATTTCAAGAGTGTTACTTTGTGGTCAATAAGACGACACATGCTCAGAGCAGGCATTCTGCTCCTGTGCTTATTACAACCTTTCCAAATGCTCTTCTGCAATGCTCTCTGAACTTTGTATGAACTTTATATGAGGTGATATTGAAGACATATCCATTTGGATATGCATCCCATGGTCAATTGTTTGTGAATCTTAACTCCCTACTATTCTTCGAGAATCTCCGACTCACATCCTCTCCACCTATCTCTCTCCCTTTTACCTCAGAGAAGGGGAGAACTCCCATGGATATCAGTCTGGCACATCAAGTTACAGTAAGACTAGCTGCACCTTCTTCTACTGAGGTGAGACAAGGCAGTTCAGTTAGGAAAAGGGGCTGCAAAGGCAAGCAACAGAGACAAAGACAGATGCTCTTTCATAATAAAAGTCATGGAGAGATCAGAGATACAAGTTGCATACCTAAACACAACAAAGGCAATATACAGCAAGCCAATAGCCAACATCAAATTAAGTGGAGAGAATATTAAAGCAATTCCCCTAAAATCAGGGAAATACAATGCTACTCACTCCATGTGTGTATTCAATATAGTACTTAATATTTTACCTAGATTGATAAGATAACGAAAGGAGATCAAAGGGATATAAATTGGAAAGGAAGATGTCAAAGTATTATTATTCACAGATGATATGATAATATACATGTGACCCTCAAATTCTCTACCAGAGAACTCCTGCAGCTGATATACAAAGGGCCTGCATATAAAATTAACTAAAAAAAAAAATTGTAGCCTTCCTTTATACAAATAATAAAGAGGCTAAAATAAAAGTTAGAAAAATGATACCCTTCACAACAGCTACAAATAATATAACATATCTTGGTGAAACTCCAACCAAGCCAGTGAAAGACTTGTATGACAAGAACTTCAAGTCTAAAGAAAAAAATTGACAGGATATCAGAGGATGAAAAGACAGACCAGGCTCGTGGATTAACATAGCTAAATGGCCATCTTACCAAAAGCCATCTAAGATTCTTTTGCAAATCTAATAGAGAGAAAATGAGAAATATACTTGACTAGATGAATACAGGAGACAACTTTCTTAACAGAACACCAATGCCTCAGACACTAAGATCAACAATTAATAAACGGGGCCTCGTGAAACTGAATAGCTTCTATCAGGCAAAGGACATCAGTAGGGCAAAATGACAGCCTATAGTATGGGAAAAGATATTCATCCACCCTACATCTGACAGGGATGATAGTCAAAATATATAAAGAACTCAAAAAGTTAGACACCAATAAATCAAATAACCCAATTAAAAATGGGGTACAGAGCTAAACACAATATTATCAACAGAGAAACCTCTAATGTCTGAGAAGCACTTAAATGTTTGGCGTCCTTAGTAATCAGGAGAATGCAAATCAACAACTCTGAGATTCTAGCTTACACCTATCAGAATGGCTAAGATCAAAAACTCAAGAGTCAGCTCATACTGGCAAGGATTTGAGCACAGGGAACACTCCTTCATTGCTGGTGGTAGTGCAAACTTGGCTAATCACTTTGGAAATGAATTTTTTGCTTTCTCAGAAAATCAGGAATAGTTCTACATCATGATTCAGCTATGCCATGTATAAGCAAATACCCAAATGATGCTTAATCATACCATAAGGAAACCTGTCTGAAGAATTGTGAATATTTGTTTTCTTGTATCACTGCTTGATATAGATAAACATTTGAGTCAATAAAGTATCACTTCTTTTTCAAACTATCTGTGTGTCTTGGATACTTTTGTAAGGATTCCTCTTTTTGTGGCACCAAAACCAAAAATGCAACCTTTCTTAGTGATTGGAAGGACTGAGGGTATAGAATCTCTCCAAGATGCTCTTTGATTCTAGATGTCTTTTATGAATTCTATAATTTCATTCTCAGGATGGGTTCAGTAGATATTTTTTATGATATATTAGCTGGACAACTCTGACAAAGTCTGGATGAATGATTTCAAAGGCAATTTGTCTTCTCCTTTTTACTTAGTAAACGTACAAGTGAAAATATGAATTTTTATTTGCAAAATACCTTTTGCACCCTTAGGTACTCAAAATTGGGCATAATGATAATTACTTCTCTAGCAATGGTATGAAGTATTTATTACCTGATAGTTTATATAACTTATGCTACATGATAACTAGAGTAATCATATCCTTGTACTCAATCCAGGTGTTTCCTAGTAGGTGGTCTTTGACTTTTTCTAGTTGTTTAGTGTCTACTTGAACTAACTCAAAATATTTAATTACAAGTCACACTTCATAGAAGTAAAATCTAAGGAAACAGGTTTATGAGATTAAATGCAAATACCTTCAGTGTGCAAACTTGTTAAATAAGATAGAAAGCTTAGTTGTGAATATGATATTTTATAATTTAGCCTAATTGATATTCATTCCTTTCTATTTTAAATGAATTCAAAAAATTTCAGTAAACATTTACTAGCTATATTTTATGTATTAGACTGTATTATGTTATTAAAGCACACAAATAAAAATGTGTATTCTTTATGCCCTACAAGAATTAACAATTTAATTTTTTTCTGGAAGAAATTGAGTAGCAGATTCTGCTATTTCATGTGCTCAATGTGCTCAAAAGGCCACGCTATTGGAATAAAAAGTGCATTTATCTCCTGTTTCGCTAAGGTGAGTGGACATGCATTTAAATTGTTCGCTTATGAGGGAAAAGCAAGCAGAATGGCTTTTCTGTCACCTCTGTGTTCAACATGATCATTCTTTTAATGTAGTGAAGACCCATGATAGATGGTTTGGGGAAATACATCGCCATGTCTCATCCCTGAATTCTCTGTGGTCTAAAATCCCAAACTTTCTTTCATTTCACACATACTGCATCTTCCAACTTTCCCCTACTTCCTTTTTGAGAACCTTGATTTTGATACAATGGGTTCTACCCAATTTGTTCTGAGGGTATATAAAACCAAATATATCATCGAATAAAGGATTTATAAACATGCTTTAGCTGAGCAATAATTAAGAGTTAAAAGGTAGAGGGAAGAATAGCAGTGTGATTAGTGTTTCATGGAAAACATATCTATGTAGATATATGTATGTCCAGTGGAAAGGAGAGTACATGTCTGGAGCACAGGTCCACACTAATGTGTTTTAAATGACCTGTGAGCTGTAGTGTTCTTACTTTCTTCACAATATATTTCATGAGATAGATTCCAAGTAATATATTTTCTTCTTATAGGACATGGTTTGTCACTGCTCAGTATAACACATTTATTACAATTAAAGGACTTTCCATCATTATGAAAGTCAGTCAGTAGGGTTTGAAGCTTCCATGTAAAACACAGCTTGATTTCTTCATGTTTGATAACTCAAGTATATGATGTCTTTAATAACAGCGTCTTAACTTTCAAGTTCTGTAGGGTAGCCAAGAGCAATAGCAGTAAACTGTAATATTTGGGGGAGGGGGAGCATCTATGGATTCACATTGACCAACAGCTCCAAAAGAGGCAACCTACTCCTGGAATGTTTTCTGTTTTTGTTTTCTTAGCCTCTATTATTTAGTAGGGAAATTTGTCGTTCTTTTACAGAGTAACTACATTTTAATATTTTGTGTATGTAGAGAATTCATGTTTACATTCAAGCACATACAGGCTCACAGACAGACACAAATACACAAATAAACACACTATATATATATATATATATATATATATATATATATTTATACTTTTTCTGCAGAAAACAAAACAAAACAAAACAAAATTCATCAAAAACAAAACAATGTTTAAAACAAAATTTCAAGCAACCAACCACACAAACAAGGACACCAAGAGGTGCTCAAAGTCGACCTGAAATTAAGCATTGAATTAGTTAACTTAACAAACCTTCCATATGTTTCCCCTTGAGGTATCTTTGATGAAAATGATGTATTATATTTGGTCACTTCTTTGGAATTTGGAAAAAAATAGTGTATAGATTACAAAACATTAACCAGCTTTCTAAAACATACATGTGTGTGTGTGCATGGTATTCTTTCCCTTTTTAAAATTTCTATATTCTCCACATCATAATGACCTACACATTTTCTTATAAACTGTTTCTTTTGTTCCAGTGTTCCAGTGAGAATATATATATTTTAAATTTGAAAATAGTGACTTATTATATGTTTAAAATTATTTTTTGAACAATTTCATAGAGATTTCAGAATAATGTGTCTTTTCCAAAGAGGATTTTATTGTTGAAAATAAAATACCATAGTTGGAACATTGTGGTTTGTCACAGAAAATATTTACTTTGCAATAAAACATTTTCCTTTCATGCTTAAGACCTAATTGAATGGGGCTTTTAGGCTGTCATTTGGTGATTAGTTTCCCTGTATTGTGTATTTTGCTGGGCACCCATTTTTTGTCAATAGTGGCAGATGAGCTAGAATTTTTGTGTTTCTAAAAGTTGTTCTATTAATCTCCAGTGCTCCAGTGAGCAAGTCCAAGAGTGATACTGACTGAGATTTTCACTTATCTTGCGCTTATATAGTATATATATTGATGATTGCCTTATAATACATACCAGGTTTTTCTACTAAACAATAAAAGATGTGATTATCAATAACCACAAACAATTTTATTTTAGCATAAACATTCTATGCTCCAGGCACTAATGCAAATTATTGAAAGCTTGGACTTTTTCCCCACTGAATATTAAAAACGACTTTTAAAAAGTAGGTAGACCCATAATTACCTGGAAAAATCATTTCTGCTGTATAAAGTTTTAAGCCAACTGTTGCTGTTTAATGTTGCTTTAAGTTGATGATGTAGCATTTTTAAAACGTACTAAACATTTTAAATCTTACCACTTTTAAAAATTTCTTAGAAATCTTATTAAATATGCTATACCTTCACTTATTTCTCTCTCACGATTGCCTACTGAGGAATATCTGCCAATAACTTATGTTAATAGTTTCTACGCTGCAGCTGCCTATTGTATTGGAAATACACCCTATGTGCCTATAACATTTTAGAATGGAATCCAGATTTTTCTGGAGGCCATAAATAAGAAAAAAAAATGTATTTTTATCAAGATCCTGTTTAATCTATGATTCAATTGTATTTGTTTACACATTGTTTGACTTATTTTTTATTGCAGTTTTCGTGGTAGTATTTAATCAGAATAAGCCATATATTCAGATTAAACTTCATATGATGTTATTTCTGGTAGGGATTAGAATCTTTGTGACATTATTGATATTTAATTAAGTTTCTTACCCTAAAATGTTTAACTTTCATCAGAGTATCAAAATTAAATCTTTAATCCAAGTACGTGAAAATCAGAGGCAGGTGATTCACTGTAATTTAGAAGCAAGCCTGCTCTACATATCAAGTTCCATGGCAGCCAGGACTACAAAGGAATTCTTATATTGGAGAAAGCAAATCAGAGGACATATAGACAGAGTCAGGCGGAAATAGGCAGATAGACAGACAGACAGACAGACATAGACAATTTTTTTTTTCTTTTTCTTTTTTTTTTTTTTTTTTTTTTTTGGTTTTTCGAGACAGGGTTTCTCTGTATAGCCCTGGCTGTCCTGGAACTCACTCTGTAGACCAGGCTGGCCTCAAACTCAGAAATCCGCCTGCCTCTGCCTTCCAAGTGCTGAGATTAAAGGCATGCGCCACCACCGCCCGGCATAGACAATCTTTCATTGAATAATAATTACTAATTACATAATACATTTTAAAAAATGGATTCATAGTAGCCACGAATCTAGTTTCTGCGTTTACAAGCTGGTCTGCTCTGGACACTTAACACAAGTAGAACAGTGCACTGTGCAGGCCGTCATGACTGGCTTTTTCTACTAAGCACGATGCTCGTTGGGATCTTCAGTGCTGTTGGATGTTTCAGCTCGTTGATCTTTTCAACACTCACTAATATTCAAGCATATTAGCTGGTTACATTTTGTTTTTTCTCCATCTAAGAAACGTCTTCCTTACAGTGATATGACAGGGCACGATTAGGGGGTCTTTATTACCAGCACGGAGGGTTGGCATAGAAGGTGCATGAGGATAAGGAGAGACTTGTCCCCTTAGCTATTCCTATGCACAACGCCTGAGTAAATAAAGAAACTATGCTGGCGAAGAAAGAAGAGTAAAGGAATGAGAAGAGAAGATATACCATAGTCTTCTCTTCCTTTCGAATGAATGTTATAGTGAGTACTAAGGCGGAGGGACCCAGGTCTCATCTACAACCACTCACAGAACAGCTCTCTCAGAATTTTGCAAAGAGCTCCTCCCCCTCCCTCTCCCCCTCCCCCCTCCCCCACTATCTGCGGGCCAGAACCTGTAGCTAGGATTGGTGAGCACTAGGCCACTGGTCACCCAGAGCCCGAGGTACAGCACCAGTATTGTGTAAGTGCCAAGAGACCACTCTGGCAACAAGCTGAGAGGAAAACTGAGGCAAGATGTCAGGCCGGAGTGGGAAGAAGAAAATGTCCAAGCTGTCCCGGTCAGCCAGGGCTGGTGTCATCTTTCCAGTAGGGCGGTTGCTGCGCTACCTGAAAAAAGGAACCTTCCAGTACCGGATCAGCGTGGGTGCTCCTGTCTACATGGCCGCAGTCATTGAGTACCTGACTGAGGAAATCCTAGAGTTGGCTGGGAACGCTGCGAGGGAAAACAAGAAGGCCCGGATAGCCCCCAGACACATCCTGCTGGCTGTTGCCAATGACGAGGAACTCAACCAGCTGCTGAAAGGAGTGACTATAGCCAGTGGGGGTGTCCTGCCCAGAATTCACCCTGAACTTCTGGCCAAAAAGTAAGGGACCAAAGGCAAGTCAGAAACGATCCTCTCCCCACCCCCAGAGTAAAGACGAAGGTCCACATCAGGCAAGAATGGGGGTAAAAAATCCAAGGCCACCAAGCCACAGACGTCCAAGAAGTCCAAAGCAAAGGACAGCAATAAAGAAGGAACATCAAATTTCACCTCGGAAGACAGGCCAGGGTGGGAATGGCTTCACCATCTTGTCTTCGAAGAGCCTCATTCTGGGGCAGAAGCTGTCCCTGACCCAGAGTGACATCAGCCATATTGGCTCCATGAAGGTGGAGGGCATCGACTACCCAACCACAGCCGAAACTGACCTCAAGGAAAAGACAGGTAAAGCCTTGGAAAAGGCTGTGGATAAATAGTTCTTGGAAACAGTAAGGGAGATTCGCAAGTCCCAAGGCCCTTTGGAAGTTGCTGAAGCTGCCGTCAGCCAATCCAGTGGATTCACAGCCAAATCTGTCATCCACTGTCGCATTCCCCAGTGGAGCTTGGACAAATGTGAAGAACAGCTGGAAGAGACCATCAAAAACTGCCTGTCCGCAGCTGAGGACAAGAAGCTTAAATCTGTCGCCTTCCCACCGTTCCTCAGTGCTTTCCAAAACAGACAGCCGCCCAGGTGACCCTCAAGGCAATCTCTGCCCACTTCAACGACTCGAGCTCTTCCTCCCTGAAGAATGTGTACTTCCTGCTCTTCGACAGCAAGAGCATCGGCATCTAAGAGATGGCCAAACTGGACACCAAGTAGCTCTCTCCAGTCGGGGAAGGAGGCAGATCAGTGTGGATCAGTGTGATGTCACAAGAGCGGGGGTTTTATTTCTTAAAAGGATTGCAGAAGGGTGACGGGGCATAGGAGCAGAGTGGGTGGCTGAGAGGGTGAGCCAAGGCAGCAGGAACAGGTCCTGCCTGCTTGGGGAAGGGTCCCAGTGCGTTTTATATTCCCTTTACAAAAGGTCTCTCTTCCACAATTAACCAGGTCTTCACCAGGGGTTTCTTTCCGTGTGCTTTTCTTCCTGTTGTTTTAGAACATTTTTTTAAAACAAACAAAACAAACACAAAAATAGACCTTGTTTAGATTTATAGCATTGACTTTTACTCTCTCTCTCTCTCTCTCTCTCTCTCTCTCTCTCTCTCTCTCTCACACACACACACACACACACACACACACACACACACACACACACAC
>JANHMN010000021.1:43105036-43177414 GCA_030674055.1 Rhabdomys pumilio
ACACACACACACACACACACACACACACACACACACACACACACACAATCTGTTCAAAGTTCCTACGAGTTTGGTTCCTCCTTTTTCCAAGTGAAAAGGACATGATTGTCTAACCTAGATATACTGGGTGTCTCCCTCAGTGGAGAGAAACAGAAAAACAACACCATGGGGAGCTTTTCTCTTATAGGGTCCTCCCCACCCCCATGATGCTCAAAATATTTGTAACTACATCTAAAAGGGTTTTGCTTCGGGATTTTTGTTTGTTCAGGTTTTTTTCGTTTTGGCTTTTTTTTTTTTTTTTTTTTTTTAGAAAAAAGTGAGAAAAAAGATCTAGTGTCTTAAAAAAAGAATTTTGTAAAGAATGGTTGTTAAGTACAGGGAGTCACAGATTTAAGTTGTTTGTGAGTATGTAAGAGTAGTTTTGATAAAAGATTAATGTTTCTTCATTTGCTCTATGTTCTTGGAAATGCTTCTTAAGAGTTTGGTAATTAAAATAACATTTTTGTCAAGTTGCATGGTGGTTGAGTGGGGCAAGCACCCTCCGGTCTCCATCCTCCACCATCCCATAGGTGAACCTCCTGCCTACCGACTGCTTTCCGTACTGATTCATAGTTTTAGACAAAGCAAAGCATTGTTTGTTTATAAGTCTTTCATAATTCTTGTTAACATCATTTTTATCTATATGTTCTCTTTTCATACTTGAAAAGTGATATTTTAAAACTAGAAATGAGCCACAGAATGGTACGGTACACACAAGGAATAGCTAATGTTTGTAGGGAAACCTTAGAAAAAAGAGTTCCTCACAAGGGATGCTGACCAACATTCCAACTTTAAACTCAGTCATCTGTGCTTGTAGAATGTTCATGAATGTGGGTGCCTTCTTGTCTTTCCTTCTTTCTTTACACCTACTCTAATAATTTCCCCTTAATCTCTTTCCACAGTAGAAGGCACCTCCACTTCCTGTCAGATTTCTCTATGTCTGACTCTTGTCCTTGCCTTGATTGAGGGTCAAGTAGATAATTACCCCTTAAGAAAAGATGTTGCTTTATCTGGGGTGCTGAAAACAGTCTTATAAGCCAGACTTTTGTTTAAATATTTTAACAGAAGCTGAATCAACAGACAAGGAGATTCCCTTGTTAGTTTTGTAAATTCATTTAAAAACTTTTAAGTCTGTAGGTGTTTTGCCAGGATGGATTTATGTGCACTTCACATATGCCATGCTGCAGAGGCCACAACAGGGCATTGGATCTCTTGGAACGGGAGTTAGTAATGCTTGTGAGCCCCCATGTGAGTGCTGAGAGATGAACCTGGGTCCTTAAGAAAAGCAATGACTACTCTTACCTGCTGAGATTTTTACTAAATAATTCATTACTGAATTTCATATTGGTAAATTTAGTTTTAGTATTTTCTTTATAATTGAAAATTGCTTGATGGTTGTATTTGTAGTTGATACTATGTTTCTTAATTGTACTCCAAAGCATATTTAACATGCATGCAATGTATTTAATTCCCTTCAACCCTCTCTCCTCCCTCCAACTCTTGTCACATTCAGTATTCATCACTCATCCGCTTGCTTTGACCTTCATGTCCCCCTATTTATTTATTTGTTATTTATTTATATAACCAACAGCCTGCTTACCATATACTCATGGGTATGGTGATATATATATATATATATATGTATATATATATATACATATATACACATATATATATATTATACATATATATACATATATATACAAACATACATATATATACACATATATATTATATATATGTATATAATATATATATACATATATATAATATATATATTTATATATTTCATTATATATTTTTCCAGTGGTTTTTAATCTGTGTTGAGAACCTCAAAAAGGGTCACATATCAACTATCCTACATTTCAGATATTTACATTATGATTTATAGCAGTAGTTATAAAATAGTAAATAAACAATTTTGTGGTTGGTAGTCACAACAACATGAAGAAATGTATTACAGGAGGGACACAGCATTAGGAAGGTTGAGAACCACTGATCTATAACATCTATCTACAAAAAAAAAATGCGTGTTTGTGTGTGTCCAACACATGTATGCATGCCTGTTTTGCATGTGTATGTATATGCAAATGGATCTTTACTTCTCATATGCCGATGATATTTACATATTAGTTAGGACTTTATTTTCACTGTACAAGAAAACATCCCAAATCTGCTATTCTTGAAAGCCAAGTTTTGGTAGAAAGAAAGCATAGAGAGCAAAGTGAGCGATAAGGGGTTGTTACTCCAGAGAGCCTCATAATCTGGGCTCACAAATTATACACTCCCAGAAAATACATTATGGTTGTGATATGTGATTGCATCATACCATGTACGAGAATGATAAACTAAAGGGATAGAAATTAAGTTCACGAGTTAAGTTAATAAGTTAATAAATGAAAAGAGAGAAAGGCTTTGGATGGAAGGATGTTGTGACATTTTACACAAAAGAGTCAGGTGGTCAAGATGAATGAATAAGTGCAACCTAGGCGCCCTTTGGAAGAGATGGCCACCTGAGGATGACGGCAGCAGAACTGGATGAGCAACTAGCACCAAAGATCAAAAACCAAAAATCAAAGGAGCTATGAGAAATTATTTAGTGGCCAAGAGTACTGGCTGACCTTCTAGAGACTAAGCTGTGATTCTGTTCCCAGCACCCACTTAGGGCTCATCACCACCTATAACTCCATGTCCAGGGGATCCAATGTCTGCTCTGGCCTCTGTGGGCATCAGGTCCATATGCATGCAGGCAAAACACTTATATACATAAAAATAAATAAATACATTTTAAAGAGTTAAGGAAAAGGAAGATATAATCTGTCCTCCTTCACCTGTTTGCTATATTGAAGCTTAAACAAGCTGCTATATGTTGCCCATTCTCATGTGGAGGACAGCCTATCAGCTGAGCAATTCAAAAGATAAGCTCTCCCAGATGACACTGTTACTCCTATATCTCAAGCACATGCAACTAGGTATCCGGGTATTCTTGGTCCTGGAAAATTAGACATAAATGTAACAACTCTCTTTATTGAAACTGAGATAAAGTAGCACTTTTTCCGAGCTCAGATCACTGCAACACAGTGCTACAGGAGTCAAACATAAAACATTCAGACAATAAAATGGTCCACGAAGAGAACAATTTACATTGATACTTTCAAATTAAGTTCACAGCATTCAAGTCTATGGTTTCATAATATCCCCAAATTCCATAACTTACTATGTATATTTGTTTATATCTTTCAATTCACAAAACACTGATTGCTCTACAGCACGGAGAGTATGACAGTAATAACAGCCCTAGTGCATTATACTGAAGGAGCCATGGGCAACGGTTTGATTGCTTAAGCCCAGCAGGTTAAGCACTTACAGCGGGTCACTCTGCTCAAAAAAAAAAAAAAAATTGTGTCACTGTAAATTTAGAGACTTGTGTGGCTTGAACAACACAATTTGTTTAATGCAATGGTTATACATCATAGAGAATCAGAGGTGAGGAGAGACAAATGACCGGTGTCAGGACACTGTGAGCATGAGTAATGTCACAAGATAAAATTCACATTAAGAAGATTGGATATTGGGAAAGTGCTTTGGAGCAGTGGTATATGTGACCCAGAAAAATAGAACAGAGTACCAGTGAGTGAAAAGACAGTTTAAAACAATTTAGGCACAAAATCATTCTCAACTCAATTATCTTACAGATTTAAAAATATATATATAATTTTGCCAGATACCTGGAATTGCAATAAGAATAAAGGATTTATTTAAAATTTTAAAAACCTAGGTGTACGTGCGTGTGTTTGAAGATCTATGTGGACCTTTGATTTAAAGTGGCTTCAAAGTTCAGAAGAAGGTGTCAGATGCACAGCAATGACCCACATAGTAAGATGGTATACACTAAGGGTATAATAGTGGCCCTCATATCTTGGGGCTAATGAACAGCTATCAACTGCACTTAAGGCATACTCAGCAGGAGGGAAATCACATCTGGCACTGCAAACCTGACCAACCCCCTGAGGCCACTGTGATCATGAACCTTAGAAGAAAGTCCACTACTGCCAGTTTCCTAAACCAACACGATTGATTCCTAACAAGCTTATACCCACCTTATACCCACCGACATGAGTAACTCTCACACCTCATCAAAGAAACATTTCTTTCTTGCCCACAGAGAACATGAACGAAAACCACAAGGGGTCAAATGCAAAAACACAACTGGTTGCGAGGTGCCCATTCCCAATGGACACCTCTACCACACAATTCCTGTCTCTAAGGCTCAGTGAGAAACAGAGAAGAGGGAATGAAAAGACTGTAAGAGACAGAAGACCAGCACAAGTGAGATGAGATTAAGTCCTAGAAATGGCAGGTGGGACTCGATGGAATGACTACTCAACAAGAACTGAACAAAGCCAACGTCTGTATAGTTGCAGCACAGAAGGCAGGAACTCTCACACAAATCAATGTGAGTTCTTTGTCTCACATTCCCAGACAAAGAACTACAGGCAACTAATGGGTAGGGAGAGAGGATATCTTACCTGCTGGTCAGCGTACTAATTGGTTATCAAATACAAAGTGCTCAGCCATGAAATCATATATAGGAAATAACGATGAAGGGACGCAACAATCTGTCCTAAAACATACACGTGTAATAATCAATATGAAAGAAAAAAGGCTAGGAGTTTCACAGAAAGCACCTGGGAAGAGAAAGTAACAAGTGGTGAAGGAAGGATAGGAAAGTGGGATAATGACATAATTATTTAATTTAAAATGAAATAAAACTCAAAAATATAAATTCTTAAGGGATATTTTTAAATTTAATATACCATGTATGACACAGATTAGGAGATACTTATGATCTGACCTCTGTACTTACAACGTTGTATATTTCTCCACTCTATACATTACAGACTGAGGGTTGCTATGTTGATTCTAGTAACCCAAAGACACGGCTCACAATTGAAGACAAATGTTAAATTTATTAAAAGTAATGGATCCTGTTACGAGCGAAGTTGCTTAATTTTCAGCTCTCCTGTCTTACTATCCATGCTTTACATTCTCAGTGGCTGTGTCTGGCTAGAAGCTGGGATACAGAACACTAAACAATTGGCCCTCATCATTCCTGGACTCCTGATGAACAGCACTTAGAGTGGATGTACCCACTTCCAGTCTTCTCACATCAACGCCCTGTCTTATAGGAGGGACACCGCAGCTGTGATAAACATCCGGGCAATGGAAAGCCATAGGAAGTATGTGTACTTTCTCAAAATGAGAACAGAAAACCCCAACCTGAGACTAGTTTATTCTCATGTAAGCATTCCAAAAGCTCCATGCACATGCTTCTCTGTCATTAAGAAGTGTACATCACTCAGCCTACTTGCTACGTTTTGATCATTTTAGTGGGAGCCGATCTCAATTATTTCTTCGCATTCTTAAGAGCACACTAACAATGTTTTTGATTATTTTATTCTTTTACATTTCAAATGATACCCCGGTTATCCCTCCACAACCCTCCCTACCATCCCCTATCATCCCCTTCCCTTTGCCTCTTGTAGGTTGCTCTAATATGCACTCACCCAACTCCTGCCAATTTTAAACATATCATTCATTTTTTCCCACACAATTTCAGTGTAATATTTATAAATCTACTTAGAGTCTATAGCAAGCTAAAGTTACTTTTGGACTCTTTTTTTTTTTTTAATTTGATCATTTACCAACAAGTTACAATATCTGTACTTAAGAGATGGGGGCAAGGAAACATTTAAATGCCACGTGGTTTATCTCACTTAAATACAGACAACTAATTGAAAATTTAAGTCTGTTGGCTTTTATACCCAAAGTTTTGGACACTGTGTTAACAGATTTTACTGCAATTATCTCTAGATTTTGAGTCTTTGCAGAATACCTTTAATCCAAATTTAAATTCATGTGTAATACTAGGCATGTGTTGTTCCAGGATACAGACCATTTTGTTGCACTTAAATTTTACTTAGTTCTATTTTTTTTACCTCAAAAGTAGAGTTAAATTTTTAGATCACAATTCTCTTTACTGGAAAATTAAACAGTGGATATTAGCAAGTTACTGTTCATTCAAACCTGTACTCCGTCATTTTTGCTTTTGGGGAACATATGTGAGTTCTTCAACCTGCATAGAATCCCAGTATTTAAGAAGCCAAGGCAAGAAGATCAGGAGTTTAATACCAGCCCTATTTATACCAGGGGGACTTTTACTTAGAGAAAAACAGTCTCAAGAAATTTCCATTGATATCCATAATGGGTGTCACTAAGTTTAAGTTCTTAATGATGTGGCTCAGATTAAAAGATTGATTAGCATATGAGCATATCTGAATTTCGTGTGTACAAAAATACCATGTTTTCTTCATTTTTGAACCATGTTTTGAATTGGTAGCATTTTCTGTTGGGCTTGTCTTTAATTAAGGATAATGTGACATCTGACACATGGAGTCAAAATCTATGTTTCACTGGCCTGATCCTTCTCTATATCAGGTGTACCGCAAGCCATATTTTTTTTTAATGCAGTTATGTGAAAACATCACTTAAAATAGCGCTTTTGACTTAGCATTAGGAAATAAATCTCTTCAATCCTTTCCAAAATTTTATCATTCCAACTAGTAAGCTAAAATAATTAACTCTATCTCTTGGGTCCACTAAAGCAATTTGGCTTGTAATGTGTCTTGTTAGATTTGAAGACGGAGTCCTTTTTTGGGATACTTTGTAGCATTTGTGGTTCATTACCTGCTGCGTCATCAGCCTGAAAACCAGAGGTTAATTTCCTTTCAACTAAATGAAGCAGATAATCAGCCATGGGAGAATGGCTCCTGCTCTGTAAATAAGTCTTGACAAGCTGAGGGATAGCCCAGCGCATCCCTCAATCCTGTTCCTGCCATCTGTCCATGAATTAAGATGAAGTAAATATATTAATTTGTTACATCTCGAAAGCTGTATTGACAAACCCATATGGACGTTTTAAATGACCATGTATAACTGAAATACTTTAGTAATATTCCATTGAGCCATGGGTTATAGTTTCCCAAACTTCCTATTCTGCAGGCAACATGTGGAGAATATTTTTTGACCAGATGTACAGCTAATGACAATCAAATCAGAGGCTTTCCAAAGCATCACACAAAGGAATTTTTAAAAATTCGAGTTAGAAGTTACATCAACTAGATGGCATGAAATGTATTCCTTTTACCAAAAATGAGTTATACAGACAGATGACTAGGGTTGTGATGATATTTCCAAAGAAATTGTTTTTTAAAATATCCTTATCCACCTCAAGGAAATGTATGCCATAAGTAAGAACTGGGAAATTACAAAGGTTGCCTCTTTTCATGTAGAAATGACATGCCAGTCAATAGAGAGGAAAAGATCTAATTCATCTTCATACAGAAAAGAAATCAGCAGGCAGGCGCAGAAGGCAGATGACAACAGTCCTGCACTGTGCAGGGGAATTTCTATTTGTCTGGGATTAAAAATAAATGTATCTGTGCTCCTGTATGCATTGGACACAAGTTAACATATTGAAAGACTTTATCCTGATAGTAGTCATATAAAATATAACAATCTATAGAATGATTTTAATAATATCTATATGTACTTCATGTGATAAAAATATACACAAATACATAAACACACACATAGACTCACACATACACACACATGTATTTCTTACAGTGAATATACTTTCTATTTGTTGTGTTGTAAACTATTGAGTAGAAATATCTCAAGATACAAAATTTTGTTCTTTTGTACTAAATATATCATATATATATATATAATTTTATCTAAAATGTCCTCTGATAATGTATTTATGCATACAATAAAGGTAATTGATGCCTCAGCCAGACATGTATGTTATGGAATGTGCTGATTATTAATTAATACAGTATACCAAATCATATTAATTAATTATTTAATTAATAATTAAATTAATTAATCAGATAAATTAATTAATCAATTTATCTGGTTTTATAACTGATATCCTATGTTAATATCTCAAACAACTTAAACCTATTTTTTGTTTCTAAAATAATGAGTCATTGATTTATAGACACATATATTATTACTCCCATTTTACAGATAATTAATTGTGGTTCCAATTGTGATTTTTCATATTAGACTTGGTGAAGTCAGTGTCACCTCCATCTGTGATTTGAGTGTAGTTAGAATCAACCTAACATCTGTACCATTTCTTTAAAAATTACAAAGAAATCCTAAAAATCATATTCTTTCTCATTCTAGTGTTCATTTATCAAATTTATTTTCAAATTATTTAGGTGTCCTGAACTTTAGCAACTGAGGTTTGTTGATATACACACAAAATTTAAACTATAAGCTATCCTTCAATTGAGAAACAGGTACAAATAAAGCAATAAAAATAAGATGAGAATAAGAAGAAATGAGTGGACATTGAGAGCTCACCATTCAAGTTCAAGTTCATAAGCCAGAGTTCAGAATTGTAGCAGAAATAGAGCTAAACACCAGAAGCAACGTGGTTATCCATATGATTAGTTGAAGGGTCAGGGTAGAACACTTTTCTCTTCTCTTCATTGTTCTCACTAATAATAACAATACAAGAAAAGGAATATAAAATCAAATATCAATTCATCATTCTTCCCAGAAATATAGAGAAAACATCATGAAAGAGGAGGAGAGGGGACGGAGGGAGGCTCTCAGTGAGAAAGGAGGCTCTCAGTGAGGCTGCACTTCAAGGACGCAGCACTTGGGATGGTAATTACTTAACTAACTAATTAATTAATTAATTATAAAGAAAGTTGTAGGCAACCAAATAAAATGAATATTTAAAAGAGATATTCTAGGCAAGGTCATAGAATTCCGTAGAGTGACAAACATTTGTGAGCTATCTCCAGTGTGGGTTCTGGGACCTGAACAAGAGTTCCTCTGGAAGAGAAACAAGTGCTTTTAATATCTTAGCCATCTCTTCAGCCCAAGATGGGAGATTTCTATAGTCAACACCATCACTGTCTGGACTCATCCCAAAGAAACTATCTTGAAACATTAACTTAATACGTACAGCATTGGGAAATGTTCATCTGGTTGCAGTTGTGGAAGTATTAAAAACCTATACTCTGGATTTGGGAAAAAGATAGTTTTAAGACTTGGTCTGTGTTGCACATCACTCCAGTTTCTCGAGTAGTTAATGAACGTAAACAATAATGACACTAATATTATATATCAATAAAATGCACAAGTCTTGACACTTAGAGGATTAAATAACCACAGGCAATTTATAACTTTCACTGTCTCGTGTGTTTTTGTTTTTAACTATCTGTAGAGCTTTAGGGGCAGCCAAGAAAGATTTATTCCTGTAATTTTCTTCAAACTGCTCATATATCTTTCTTAAGCCATAACAAGAGCCTACACTGAAGTCGGTTTTATGAACAAAGCCATATTCTTGTCATGCTACATTTTATTGCTAATATATAAAACTTTAATGAAGTTACATCATGGTTTCTTTCTTTCTTTCTTTCTTTCTTTCTTTCTTTCTTTTTTTTTTTTTTTGCTAAACTCCATGGTTTAGTAGTTTTTATTATATTTTTGTGGTTTTGCTTGTTTTGTTTTATTTCTTTTCAGAAACATGTCATCAAAATGCTATCAGAATGAGAATTCGTCTGCTCTGGAAATAAGAGGCAGGAAGTACTAAAATCACATTTTAATCAGTGTTTTAGTCTATCAGATATTTATCATAGAGTTTCCACATCACAAGATTAAAGAAAGCAGCAACATTAAACTTCTAGGAAAATTTAAATATTTCTCCAAAGATGAGTTTCAGAAAAATACGTCTTGGGCATATAAGTTTTATCTTAAAAACACATTACATATGAATTTGAAACTCAAAAAAAATCATTTATCAATAATAAATCATGATACAATATTTACGATTACTTTCTATCGTGTGCTTTAGTCTTCTAATTTTTTTTTATATTATACATACATTAGTATGTATGAACAAGAATAAGAAAATCTATCATATGAAATAGTGCTATTTTTTCATAAGGATACCAGAATTTTATTGCCAATATTGATTTTCTTTAATGACTTCATAACTTTGAATAATATATGGCTGTCACCTGAGTTTTCATTGAATGCTTAGAAGTGTAGTGGGTCCTGTAAAGTCAAAGGCAGCATTTATATGACATCATTAGGCTACGTTTTACAGATACTGTACTGAACTAATAAACATGCAGTTATGCTTTATAACAGCATTTATGCTCACAAGATTGTAATCTTGAGTAGAAGAACACAGCAAGTACATCTTCCACTTTGCTTCTTTGAAGCTTTTGTACCCCTCCTCTGTAGTATGACACAGACTTGCTGACTGTTTTGGGGATCTTACAGCATTGACATGATCAACATGCTTAGTATGAACCATTGGGTAAATGGTTTGACATACATTGAATATTTAATAATTATCAGTATTAAACTGACCTTATGACCTACACTGCCGGCCTTATAATTTAGAAGCATTTTATTGTGACACAATCACACCAGTTCACTCGCTACTTTCATCAACACCATATGTAAATGGTTGAAGTTTAGATCATACTTCTAGCAAGGCTAAAAAAATAAAAAATAATACCTTGTGATTTAAGAAAGTTTGTCGATCCCAGTTTCAAAGTTTGGAGTCCTAGCTGATAGTCTGGTTTATATGGGCATCAAATTCTGTTGATATCTTGTGTTCTGCTCTTTCTCATAACACTGTGGTCTGTTGATTGGATAATCATTATAATGATATTTACAATTTTATTTACATTCAGCCTATCATTTGAAGAGTTTTTCACATTATCAAGGGCTATTATAAATGTCCTCAACTTTCATAACCATTTAGTTCACCATGAACTCATTCATTCAGCCTGTTCGTTGGTACTACTGTGCTTGATGATGGAATGAGAAAGATTTCTGAAATAATTCCATGCCTTTGATAATATTTTTAATAAAATGAAGAATATTTTATTACTTTATGTACTTTTCTCATATTCTATAATCCAATAGATATTGTGATTGCTTATTATATTGATTCATGGAAAATACTAAGAACATTATATTATGGAAAAAAGCTTAATAACACCATGGTATTAAGAACTTTATGTGCCAGAAATAATTCCAAATGACAAACATGTAACTTAATATGTGGAAAATTCCATCAACGTACCTATCTCTCAGAGGTATAAACTGAGAAACAAAAATATTAAGGCAAAACATTAATAAAGAAACTAAGTCTGTTTTGAACTCAAGGTGTATGTTTCTATATGTTACTCTTTCATCATTGTGCTACACTGCCTGGAAAAGTATCTGCTCTGTTAATTGTATAGGTGAAGTATATGGAAGTCACTAACACATATTCATTAATGTGATATTATTTGAATAAAAACAGATCTGAAGTATGATATAAATAAATACTTTTAATTGTGAATAATCTTCTAGATGGCTATGATCCAGAGTGAATAAAATCACTTGCTATATATAAAAATGATAAAAGGAGCTTAAGCACCAAGAAAGTAATTCTTTAACATAAATAATTATCTGGTCATCTGATGTGAAATGTGATAGAAAAACTGAAACATTTGTAACTGGACAATCTCAAAAGTGCAATGGATTTTTTTTTTTGAGTTGGATGACACATTCAAATGTCAATAGCTCATTCTCTTTTATAGTGGAATGATATTACATTGTGGTAAGATGCTGCCATATTGTTCTTAACATTTATCAGCTAATGAACATACAGAATTTTCTATTCAGTATAGTTAACAGTGTATCAGAGAACACAGAGAGCTGTTGGCTATTCAGCATGTTGACCCAATTCCCTTAGAGATGTACTGTTGTGTGATTACTAGAATTTGTGATATTTATAGCTTTAATTTTTGAGGCATCTTCATGCTGGTTTCTCACAATAACTGTACTAATTTAATTTTCCCAGGAGATGATACAAAGGTTCACTTTTTTACCGCATTCTGATCAATACCTGCATGGTCTATTGGATAATAATAGTGACATTTGTGGCAGTGGGAATGGAGCAGGGTATCATTAAGGGATATGAAATAAACTAGCCACAGGAATATAAAACATCCCCCGTGGATCTAATGAGAATTGAGAGAAGAGCATTGCTTTCTAAGGGCCAGGAGAATAGACGAAGAAGGATATATGGCAAAGTTCAGTTGATTAGTGCTGGATGTGATAGGAGTAAGAAATCCAGGTGTATTTTTTCCACAGCTGAATGGTTATAAACAGCAACTACACTACATTTCAAAAGGGAAAGGTTTCGAATGATTTCATCACAAGTAAATGAAGAACGTTCAAGATGTGTTCAACCTGACTTCAATAACATATAGTATGTGCGCATGTCAAAAGCCTACATGATGTACATAATTTTACTTTTTCTATATTTCAATGACATTCATAAAAGGGCATAAAGCATCCCTCCAAAATATGATCTCATATACATTGAAAGCAAAGAAGCAAGGAATGTATGACTTGAAAGCAAAGCAGGATTTGGTGCCATGTTTAGAGAATGTCACCCATTAGAACTCAAAAAACCCAAGTAAGTATAAAAGATCTGTGAAAGTATAAAGAAATAACAGATATAGTAAAATGAACACGTGACAAATAACAGACGAAGGACCAGAAATAAGTCAGAATAAGCAAATACAGATAAAGCAAAAGAGAACATTACTGGGCTTGAAACCTGAGCAAGAATTATTATGGTAATGCTTTCCTTCGTTTCTTGTTTGAGACAGTTTGTGATATTTAACCTTGATTGTCAATTTAATATGACCTAGAATCACCATAAAAACAGATCTCTAATCATGCCTGTGAGGTATAGTCTAGAGTAAGTTAAAGGAGGAGGGAAGATACTCTGAGCTATGGATGATACTGTCCTGAGGGCTGCAGTCTTGGAGTGAATAAAAAGAAAGACTGACTGAGCATAAGAATCCAACTCTCCTCTCTGGCCCTTGACTGTGGATTCAAAATGATCTGCAGCCTCCTACCCCTGTCACTGTTCCTGCTCATTGCCCCAAGACTGCAGAACTTTAGAGGTGATAGAACTGTAAGCCAAAACAGAAATCATCTTACATAAGTTTCCTTGGTCAGATATTTTGTTGAAGCAACAGTTAAACAGTCCATGGTCTATATCACCTGCTGACCTGAACTTCTCATGTAGACCAAGCTGGCCTCAGAGTCACAACCAAAGTTGAGGCGGCACACAACTAGGGAAATGGAGCCTAGAAATTCTCAAATTGGGTTAGCATTATTAAAATGTGAATTAGTATCTTTAAAACACAAACAAAAGCAGACACCAATGAATAAAAAGAGAAGACCCACAATTTACAAAAAGACAAGGAAACAACAAAACAATGATTTTGATTTTAGATTTTGATTTAGATTTTGATTTAGAATCAAAATTTAGATTTTGATTCTAAACCATGTAAAGAGATAATTCCACTTTTTAAAATCCCAATAAACTATGTCATGGAAGTACATTCATTTTTCCCATATAGAGAAGAGAGTGGAAAAAATAAAACAGAAATAAACATTATGTTCTTTTTTATGTAAAACTGTGAGGCAGCACCTTTTAAGTCTCATTCTAAGATTGCCAACCTTGGCTACAAAGGAGGAAGCAAACAGAGTACAAACAAACACAAACAGATGCAGTAGCAACAGTTTCCTTCTTCAGACAAGCCCAAGATTAACAAGTTAGCCACAAATTAGACGAGTTTCCATTTTCCTAAGTTTCTAGCATTACAATGTGGCAAAGATTGCATCTAAATGTCATATACCAGGTGTGATCATTTTCTGATGTATGTACTTCTTATATTAGCACTTTGAGGTTGAAAAAGAAAGAAAGGAAGGAGGGAGGAAGGGAGGGAGGGAGGCAAGCAAGCATCATAAAAACCAGCCATAGGGATCTTCAGGGTTTGTGCCAACTAGTTATTCTGTGATCAATCACTTCTCGGTGCTCAAGATTGTATCCTTGGAAGTGGGACCAAAGTACTTTGCTGAAACAACTACAAAAATAGGAAAAAATGAGAGGGGATAAAGAGAGAGGGGGCACAGGAGAAAGAAAAATGTATCTATAAACACAGAATATAATTAAAATTTAAAGTAAAAAACTAAAACTTAATAATTTATAATATTTAAAACAAACCAAATAAAAAACTAGTGAAATACAATTTTAAACTTTAAGAAATTTAGAAGTATAAAAGATATAAATTTAATGTAAAATACAGACACGATCAGTTTGGAAAGACAATTCAAACTATCCAAAACAAGACGATGATACAAACAAACTAAATGACAGCTAAAAATATATTCATATATATATATATATATGTATGTATGTATGTATATATATACACATATATACATATGGGTGTGTGTGTGTGTGTGTGTGTGTTTTATTGTGTATATTGTTCAGACACCTTATAAATTTTAAAACACTCACATTTAATTTTATTTATTTTTGTCTATGTCTGTGTGTGTATATACTAAATGTGTATGTCTACTCATGGAGCCCAGAAGCATGTCCACTGGAGCTGGTATTATGTGGCTGTGAACCACCTTATATGGATGCTGGGAACTGAACTGGAGTAGCCCTTTTAATGTCTAAGATATTCTCAAGCCCCATCATAATGTTTAAGAATTCACTTAGTCAACATACAAACACCATGCGCACAGACACACACACACATACACACACAAAGAGAGAGAGAGAGAGAGAGAGAGAGAGAGAGAGAGAGAGAGAGAGAGGAGAGAGAGAGGAGAGAGAGAGGAGAGAGAGAGAGAGAGAGAGAGAGAGAGAGAGAGAGAGAGAGAGAGGAGAGAGAATCTGAGATAAAGACCATGTGACAAATTTAAGCATGAGACTGGAGACACAGGAGTAAATTTGTCATTATGTTTTCATTTTTAATTCAGCTTTTCATACATAGATTATGTTTCACATTGTTTACACTGTCCCTCTATTCTTTAATCCTGCAAATCTCCTGTCAGATGACTGACATCTTTAGTTGCCATTGCTACTTACACATACATGAAAACAAATATATTTGCACAGTTTATATAATGTTATCTGTATGCTGTATGTATATGATTTCAGGGCTGACTACTTTATAATGAATAACCAAATGAGGAGCTATTCTATACATAAGATCATTTCTCCCACTCTCAGCATTTCCCAATCCTATAACAGTCTAATATATAATATTTGATAATAATAATCATATATAAAAACTTACATATGTTTAGAAATTATATCACTTGCAAAAGTGTAATTGTAACTAAATATATATTTGTGATGTCTAGTAATTGTTAGGGTGTCTCAGCTTACTGGCAGAGAATGGTGGTATGTTTAGAGCTATGAGCTTTCCACAATGTTCTTAAAAATGAAAAGAAAAACCAAAGCAAACCAAAACTTTTCTACTTTAAACAAAAGATGCTGTTGGAGCTGGCCTTTGGGACATTTGATTGACAGCTGTCAGGCTCCAGTCCCCACTAGAATAACTATAGGACAGTGTAAAATTGATGGATTGCCTCAGGGTAGCTGGGGTAAAAGTCAGAACCATAACCACCACAGCTGTCCCCGTGGTCATAAGCAAACCAGGGTTGCAAGAGATATTGTTGCTACTTGGGAAGTCCCACTAGGCAGCAGCGGCCAGTTGCCAAATGCTGTCAAATAGCCTCTACATCATCCCTTTGCTCAGCAGTTACTAGCACTATCATATCTGTTTGAAGCTCCCTAAAACCACTCCAAGAAGCTGAAAACAAGCCACAAATGTGACAGAGATGTTAACTTACCTTGGAGTGCCCCCAGACATCGCCACTCAGCTACAGAAATCCTGACCACTGTCATGACAGATTAGCTTCTGTTACTGCTGCTCTAGGCACCATGTCATCTTAGAAGGGCCCCCAGATGACCCTCCATACATTCTTCTGACCTGTCCCTAGTCACCTTCCCGCCCTCCTCAGCCAGTGTAAGGTGTGTTCTCATTCTCCTTCTTGTCTGGAAGCATTCTCCTATGCTCTACTACTCCCCAATCTTGCTCAGTGAGCATCGCTAGGTCACAGTCAAACCTTTCCAAATCGCTTTCTTGTCTGGTTATGACATTTTCATGATGCGTGCAAGAAGAAGCATTTTTAAAGGTATGTGTGGGGTAGGGGGTCAGTTTCTGATTTCTCAGGCTTCCTTTATCAGGTGAAACAGATGCCAGGTGGCATCTTAAGAGTTCTGGAGAGTTAACAGGAGCAGAGAGACTGGGAGACTGGACAAGGAAAGACTGGTTTGTATGTGTGTCGGGGAGAGCAGGGCGGGGTGTGGGGATTTCTGATAAACTACTGAGGATGTCACAAAGTAGAGGGCTATGAAAGCTAAGAGTGTAGAAAGACGTGGTGACAGTGAAGAGCCAAGGTTTTAGATCAGTCTTAAAGCACTGTCCCTGAAAATTGAAGAGACCTCTAGTCTCTCGGTACTACTGAAAGAGCCTAATGGCCTAGACTCTGACCCTGCACCTCACAGCTGTGAGCCAGACCTCCCACAGTAATCCTCTGGCTACCAGGGCATAGAGTCCATGTTTCTGGCTTAAAGAGCATAGAGAGGTAAGTCTTTGCTTCTCAAGACTCAGAGTAATAAGGCTATGGTTTTGAGCTGTAAATCTGGGTCTTTGGGAGCCAAGAGCCCTACTTGTCTGGTTCTCAAAGCCTAGAGAGCTTGCCTTTAAAATTCAGTCACTATACTTCTGGTACCCAAAGGCTTGGAAACAGTTCATCATCTGTTTCTTTCATCTACTTGAAACAGTGCAAAGGAACCATTGTCGGGTTTATTTCACTGATGAAGTAATTGGTGTGTGTGCGTGTGTGCTTATATGTACACATATGCATACTCATCATCTGTCCCATGTATAGTTCGTATGTGACACTCTTCATGAATGGCCGATGGCTTCCAGCCAGCCAGGGTAAAGTGGCCAGTTTCTCTACATTGAGCTTTTAGGTCATTATTTATTAGTATGAGGTTTCGTGGGCTTACATTTAAACAGCTTTAAAAAAATGTTCATTTGATTGAGGTATGGGATAGCCTGTATGCACTAGGGTTTTTGTTAGGTGGTCTTTGGATCTTGGAGGGAGCCTGTCAGTCTAGATGAGAAAACTTCATTTCAACTATGTATGTATATTTATAAACAGGATTATATGTATTATACCATTTTCCAGATAAGCAATGTGATCCTTAAGACTTTTACAGACAGGTTTTATTATTATTTTACCCTTCTCTCTCCTTCTTCAATACTTAATCTCTCTCATGTCCTCCCTCAAAAAAAAAAAAAACCCAAAACAAAACCTTTCCTATTTCCACAATAATTTCCACAATAAGATCACTTATATCCCACAACTCCTCTTCATCCTTCTGTGTTCCCCTCTGTATTTACTTCCCTGCTCCCTCACTAAGGAGGCCTTTGTCTTTTCCCTTATCTGGGCCCTTGGACCCTGCTAATCCTCTCTCTATTACACCCCAGTCCCTCTCTCCTGGCAAAGTTTTCCTTTCCATTTCTGTAGGATTTATACTTACATCTGAATACTTGGAGCTTGGAGATCCCAACGATGAGGAACATGTGACATTTGTGTTTTGGGGTCTTCGTTGCTTCACTTAATACGATTTTTTCTTGTTCCATCCATTTACCTAGAGAGTACATGATTTCATTTCTGTATAGCTGGGTAGTATTCCACAGTGTATATGCACCACATATGTATGATCCACACAAGGATGGAAGGACATTTAGGTTGTTTCCATTTTCAAGCTATTTTGATTAAAGTAGCAATAAAAGTGGCTGGGTCTGTATCTGTGGAGTAGGCTGTTCAGTCCTCCGGTCATATGCCAAGAAAAGATATCACTGTGTGAAAAGGGAGACTTAGTTTTGAAACTTTTCCACATTGATTTCCGTAGAGGCTACACCAGCTTGCAATCCCACCAAATTGAATGACAGTTCCTTTTCCCCCTGCATCCCTTCCAGCGTTTGTGGTCAGCTGGTTGTTGATCTTCGCCATTCTGAGTCGAGTGCATTTCAGTCTCTATGTGGTTGAATACATGGGTGCAGAATCTGCAGACTGTGGACCAAATTAATTCTGCGTTGAGCCAGTAAGCATCAACATCTACACACATGCACCCATAAACATGCAAACACATACATAGACACATGCTTACACACACACATGCACAGATATGCATACAAACAAACACACACTAACATACATACATTAACACCCACATATACCCACATACACACATATACATACACACACTCACTTATTCTCACATACATATATACATAAACACAATATACTCACATATACACATATGCACAAAGATTCATATATATACACACATGCCCTCACATATATACACACATATTTATATACACAAGTACACATACACAATACACACATATGTGCAGACACATAGGCACACACATAAGTATGCACACATACACATAAACACACAAAAACACACACAGTGAGAGAGAAAGAGTAAAGCCATTCTCTGTGTCAAAAGATCTGTGTTTCATTTTTAAATGAGATAACTTAAGCTATCTGCTTTACGTAAATATTTATACCACTTTTATTATATTTAAATCAATTTTCCTAATGGAGAATTTAAATTAAAACTCGTTTTAAATACCAATATGCTTTTGTTATTACATTCAATTGATGTTCATCCCATGTTGTAGAAGGGAAATAAACCTAAGTATCAATGTGCTTAGCTTGTGGCTGCTAAATCATGTGTGCAGAGCACATTGAGTGTCAAAGTAGACTACTTGATAAAGTTTTTTAAAGAGGACTTGAAATGAGGCCTAAAGTGTATTCAGGAGAAGTAACAGAAAATAAAATCCATAGAATCTCTGCTTACAAATGCTCTGAACATCAACAAAAATATTGAGAGAAACAATTTCAGAATATAGTGATAAAAGAGATTGGAAAGACAAACGAAGTTCTCAAAAGATTTAAACTGTAGTTTAGAAACAGTTTTAACCAAAGCTAGTTGTACAGCAATTTTAAATGACTTCTGGTTCTTCATCAGATTCAACCAAATTCTTTCAGTCACTGTTTATAATCTTAAGTGATGATAAGTTTTTCTGTTAAAAACAATAAAAGATGCTTTTATTAAATCAAGCAAGGATGATATCTCAGTGGATTAAATACATTAAGATTAATAATTTTATCTTTTTGTCAAAAAGGGGCTCTTTTACAAAACCTTCATTTTATAGTAAAGTTTCTGTTGATTTCACATTGCATTAAACAAATGTCTCCATTTTGTTTTCTTTTTTCTCCTTCATCTCTTTCTTCTTTTCTCTTATTTTTTTTCTTTAAAAATATATATTTAAATGAACTAGAATTACATCACTTTTCCTCTCTCTTTCTTCCCTTTCATCTTCTCCCAGGCAGCGTCCCTCAAAAACTTCCCATGCCTTTCTCTACATTGATTGACTGTTTCACTTCTATGTGTGCCTGTGTCTGTGCACACACACACACACACACACACACAGAGAGAGAGAGAGACACAGACACAGACACACATATACACACAAATACACACAACTCACTGAATCCACCTTTGCTGTTTCAAAGGCTTCCGAGATAACTCTGCAGTAGACAACCAATAAGCGGCACATCTCCAGGAGAAGTAAACATTCTTCTTCTCTCAGAAGACATTTGATGCCTGTAGTTATCTACATAGGGATACAGCCCTCACAAGATTCCCTTTCCCCTCTCATATAACATGTTTGTTGACGTTCATGATTCTGGCTTTTATTATACAGCCATTTCTACTAAAGGTTGTTTTCATAGCAGACATCCTAGTGTTCTGGCTCTTGAAATCTTTTACACACTCTTTCTCAGTGTCAGAGACACAGGAGTTGTGATACAGGTATATCTGTTGGTGCCGGGATTTGTATAATCTGTTGACCCTGAATTGTGTCCAGTCGTGGTTTTCTGTGATGGTCTCCATGTGCTGTGAAGAGAGGCTCCTTTGATGAGAGGTGGTAGTTATACATAATGAGAATGATGTTACGATTTAAAGTCTAATTTCCTTGTATCTAAAAATACTATGCGAGATGGTAAGGGAGGGAAATAATTAAACTTTCCAACCTAGCTGCAATACCTAAGAGAAAGAACACTTACCAGCATGGCTAAGTATGCATAAAGGTACAGTAAGTAGAAATCACATGTTGGTGGCACCCAACAACTGTCTCATTGGACTTAAGGTCCACTGGACATCATGAAATCCTCCCTAGTACTAGAAACCTGGCTACTTTCAGGGTCTAGTGTGGCCATGGATCTTAAGAAAGAATCTACTACTGCTGTTTTGTTAGACCAGAGTAATTCCTTCCTACATTCTAAGTCTTATATATTATTTTATTTGAATCAGGGTTTTATGTTTCTTAGTCAAGCCTTAGACTCAATGTGCAATGGAGATTTGTTAGGAACTTCTAGTACCCTGGCCTCCACTCGCCTGATTAGGGATGATAGGCCTGTACCATTACACATGGTTTCTGTGTTGCTGGTTGAATCCAGAGCTGTGGGCATGCCTAGCAAACACAGTGCCAGCTGAGATGCATCCCCAGTCCTCTGTGTCCTTTATTAATTTCAGCCTTGGTATTATTTGTATTCTTCTGCAATGATTATTATTTAGCTGCTTCAATAAGTGTTTTTGTCAATAAACAAATTTATCATCAAAGGTCCACTGCAGAACTATTCATCTCATTCTGTCCTTTCACTCTTTAAAAAGGCTTCTCTTGTGTTTCAGTTGCGCTGTCTACATATCTCCTCAAAAGTGTAGCAAAATGGAGGCAACTTTTATTAAATATGGGATATCTATTCTGTTGTCCTTTAAATGGGACATGAGAAGAATATAAATTTCCTGTTGTGCATTTTGTATTTAAAATGAATTCATAGATAACTGTCCAGTAGCATATATATGTATAGCATATATATATATATGTATATATATATATATATATATATATATATATATACACACACACATATGTGTGTGTGTGTGTGTGTGTGTGTGTGTGTGTGTGTGTGTGTAATTTATGGTCCTCTATTGAATCTGCTATAGTGCAATATAATTTGCTTTCATTCTCAAAGACAACCAAACTATGTGAGATGAAAATATACACATCTGTTAGCTGTAGAGTCATGTTCATAACGAGTATGTAGTAATAAACATGAGAATGCTTGACTTTTGTTACTGTTTTTTGTTTCTTTTGTGATGGTGTCCCCTTCTTCAGATTATAAAGATATATTGTTAATCTTTATCCTAGAGAAGAGCTCACTGCAGCACATGTAAACCTGGTAATTCATATATTGGCATGGTAGTGCAATAAATCAAATGAAGCAGAATCATAAGTATAATAGAAATAAAACTCAGTTTCATTTGACATTGCTTGCAATTATTTAAATACAATAAATTCAATTATATGTCAACCAATTACTATAATTTCTAAAGTGCATAACTGGGAAACCACCTCTTAGTTTCAGGTTTTAAATGAAACTAAAGACACTTAAACCCTTTGGGGCAGCAGTAGGAGGTTAGCTTTTCAGATATCCTGCAAATCAGATATTTATATTTTGAGTTTTATATGGGCACTAGAAGCTCTCCATGAAGAACTGTGTTACAGGGTTTCAGCATTAGAAAGATTGAAAAGTACTAACTTAAACACAAGCAAATTTGGCTCAGAATGATCTAGCTTTGCTTTAGCATTTGGTATTTCATCCTTTCTTCTTGTGTCTGCTTGCTTCTCCTCCTCCCCTTCAAATGGGTGTAAATGGGACAAGGGACATTGTCCATTCGATTTAATTGAATGCTATTCAAATACTTTGTCCCCCACTATTCTAATTTCCTAACAGTAGATGTGGGATGACTGAAGAAACTCTGCAAACGTGAACTCCATTTCCTCAAATTTTGTAATTGCCTCCCAGGGAGATAATAAGGTGTGAAAAATTAATCTAAAAAGATAAATGGGTGGAAAATACTGAGCAACAAGCAATGAGATTCTAAAAGATGTCCTCACCTGGTTTCTAATAGAGTATTATCTTTGTTATTCTTTTACATACAGATTTTTTTCACAGTGGCTGACCTATAATAATCAATGTACTGGGTGCTAATACAAAACACGTGAAATTATCATCCCCGTATTTTTTAGCAAAGGAGATATAAAAGCAACGTTTACGAAGAATAAAATAGTCGATTTTCTCTATTCGTTAAGCACATATGGTAGAGGTTTAATGATTTCTGTTACCATGAGATGTGAAAATTACCTTCCTTTCATTGATTTACTTTTACAAAGTAAACATTCTTACAGTGGTAATAATTTCCTTTTTAAATGGGAACTCTTTTAGTTGATTCAGCTGTCAGTTAGACACAGCCCGGACTTACCTGAGGGAGTATCTCTGGGGTTTCTCTTGATCAGACTTGGCCTAGGGTCATGCTCTATAGAGGAAGCTGTGGGTGTTGCCATTTGGGGCAAGGTGTTCCTGGGTTGCATAAGAAATCTACCTGCACAGGAATGGCAGGAAAGGGACAGTAAGCAGTATGCATATGTGATTTCTGCCTCAAGTTCCTGCTTTGACCCTTTCTTTGCTTCTATCCTTCAGGAATGGATTGTGATCTAGACATGCAATAAACCCCTTTCTCCCCAGGTTAATTTGGACAGAGAGTTTAATCACAGCAACAGAGAAAGCACACTAGAATAATCCCTACAGACTGGGTTATTTTCTGAAAATTAATTTTCAGTAAGATCTTTCCCGTTTTACTAAGGCATAGACTAATAGAATCTTATTGCATATAGCACAATGTTTAATACAAATATTCATTTTGAAATGATCACCAGAATCAGACTAAAATCAAACATCTTCTCAATGCTTGTCCTCTTTCGGTTGTGTAGTGGGCATAGTTAAAAAAAATTCTCATAGCAGATGTGAAGTATATTATTCAGTATGATGAACTTATGTCAGTAAAATCTCCCATGGATCTTCCCAGTTGCCAACCCAATATAATGGAAACTGCACTCCCAGCAGTCTCTTTCTGTGTCCCTGCTTCTCTGAGGCTCCTCACAAAGGCTTTTCCACATTCTGTTTCTGCCTTGCTTAGACTCTATGTATAAAAGAAAACTTGAAGTATTTGGATTTTCAAAAAGAGTTTCTCTCTGTTCCCTTGATATCCTGCAAATCTCTGCAGAGCAGGTTTGCTTGAACTCTGAGATCTGCCTGCCTCTGCCTCTGCCTCTCTAGTGTTGAGTTGAAAGGCATGTGGAGACACCAACATGGCTTGGATTTGTTCTTCATTCACTGCTCTGAGCATATTACCCTCAGGGGGTCCCTGTGTTTCAATGCAAGTGAAATTCCTCTCTTTGTAAGGCTGAAAGAATATTCTATACACTAATATATGATATATTACTTGTATTATATATACATTTCTTATTCTTCCCTCCCTGATAGTTATTGGATAATTTATACTGACTTCTGTGGTTACGACGATATTGCTACCAACAATGCATACACGTTCTCTTTCAACACTGCTCCTATACTTATTATTATTATCATTTTATATATATATATATATATATATATATATATGTATATATATATATATATATGTATATATATGTAAACATCTTAACAGCTATGGAGCGGTGTCTCCTTGTGATTTTGATGTTGATTTCCCTGTTGATTATGGGACTTGATCACCAACATTTTATGTTTCTGTGGGGCTATTTGTGTCTTTTTCTTTGAATACTTGTCTGTTCAGGCCCTTTGCACATTTGTAGTTGGGTTTCTCTTTCTTATTGAGTTGTATACTTTCAGTTTTTCCCTAGCAAACATGTATGTGTGTGTGTGTATATATATATATATATATATATATATATATATATATATATATATTACAAACAACACAATTAGAAAGCATTTCATAAACTTAAAAAGTTCTACAGTTGGAATCAGTTCCACAGTTAGAATCCTTTCCCCAACAGGGATGCCTTGTTTGGCTTCAGTGGAAAAGGATACCCTAATCCTGCAAAGACTTTGATGTGCCAGGGTGACAGGACACCCAGGGAGCCCCGCCCTTTCAGAGGAAAAAGAGAGAGGGATTGAGGTAAAGACTCTGTGAAAGGGGACCAGGAGTGGGGCAGTGGGATGTATAAATTAGATTTATAGATGATAGATAGATAGATAGATAGATAGATAGATAGATAGATAGATAAATGATAGATAGATAGATAGATAGATAGATAGATGACAAAGTTCCAGTCTTTACAAATTTGAATAGTTTAAAGTTCAGTCTATTTAAATATCTACAATCCCTTAAAACCAAAAATCTCTTATAAACATTTAATGGCTCTCAGTTGTGGATTCTTTTAAAATTAAAATAAATGCTTTCTCTTTGTTAATTAAAAGTAGACTACTCTCATATAACACTTCATAACTATAGTTTCTTATCCCTTTCCTCCTAACTCCTCCCATCTACTCTTTCCCCAGATCCATTCCTCCTCTGTTTATTCTTCAGAAAAGAGATGGCCTCCAAGGGACAACAACTGAATAGGACAAAGTAAGATACAGTAAGACAATGTGTAAGCCTCTTATCAAGGCTGGACAAGGCAACCCAACTAGGGGAAAAAGAGTCCCAAGAGCAGGGAAAAGAGACAGAGACACAGCTGTTCATAGTTAGGAGTCCCACAAAAACACCAAACTAACAGCCATCATATATACCCACCCACTCAGAGGAGAAGGGTCGGGGGCAATGGGAAAGGATTGCAGGAGGGGCTGAACAGGAGGGGACTGGGAGCAGGATGTAAAGTGAATAAGTAAACAAAAAAATAAAGCTAAATTAAATTTAAAAAGGAAAAAGTTAAGTTCTTCAGAGGTATATTTTGTAACATGGTTACTCCTTCTGAGAGTTGTGTCTTTATATTTCATTTTTTTAAAATCCATTTTGAGTTTATTTTTAAGTTTTTCCTAGATTGTTGTTATTCTATCCTGCTCTTCAGTTTCTGGATTTTACTTGTTGCTGTACATTTTATATGGGAAGTTACTACTGATGTATTTCAACTGCATGGGAAATCACTAGTGATGTATTCCTTTCTCATTTTCCATTTTTTTCTGTTTTATTGATTGTTAAGATTTCTTCTAATTACCTTTTGCTTTATTTATATGTTGGGACTATAGCTACATACGTTTTGTTTATTTTAAGTGAATATTCTAGGGACTTCAGCATACACTTATCCATTGAGGCACGCTGGCATCAATATTGACTACTTTCATTGAAAAGTAGAAACTTTAAATAGTTTTTTTACTACCACATTTAGAGTAAAATGATTATATTGTCTTTTCTTTATAATATTGAGAAACAATACATAATAGTTTTTACTTTCATAATGATAGATAATTTTTAAACTCAAGAGGAGATTAGTTTTTGCTCGCAGGATGGATCACAAGTTGGGGCAGTCATTGGTTGCCATTCTTTCTGTCTCTGTTCCATCTTTGTCCCTAAACTTCACATAGGTAGGACAAATTTTAGGTCAAAGGTTCTGTGGGCAGTCTAATGTCCTTATGCCCTCACTGGCAATCCTGCCTAGCTACAGGAGGTAACATTTCAGGTTCTATCTTGCCACTGCTAGGAGTCTATACCAGAGTCACTCCATACCCTCCCAGCACCTCCCCAGTCTCAGGTCTCTGGCAATGTAGTTTCCCTCTGTTTACACCAGATCATCTCGACTCATTTCCAGTCTGCTTCTCTGGTTATTATTTTTTTGTAATCTCTACTCTGATGTTTAGAATATACAAATTTTTCTTTAAATTTACAGCATTGTATTTTTCCAACTTATAAATTTTCATTTGTCTCCTTTTTCACCTTTTCTAATTTGTCGGTGAGGTTTTTTTTTTTTAATTTATTTTTTTTTTTTGAGATTATACTATAATTACATCATTTTTCATTTCCTTTTCATCTCTCTAAATACTCTTATAAAGCTCCTTGCTCTTTTTCAAGTTCATGGACTTCTTTTCATCAATTGTTATTTTATACACACACACACACACACACACACACACACACACACACACACACACACCTTAAATGCATGAGTATAAATCAGCAGAAGGACCATTTTGGAAGAGTCCTGAGAACCAGGAGAAATGGAGTTTGCTGTAAGATTGTGTCTAGAAATGCCAGAGGAACACCATTCAAATCTCCCTCACGTGGTTTCCTAATGTATGCTGAACAAGATAGACACCATTAGCCATGGTAAGGTGGCCAAGGGAAAGAACACAGTGACTCAATCCAGCACACTGAGTCCAGGCTTTTGTGGTTGTCTATGAAGATCTTTTACATTTCTGACTGGCATCATATTTATATCTGTCTGAATCCCTACTACATCATCCTTCCACATGGGCCTTGTAACAGCATTTCTCATCTGTGTTAAAAGGCTCATAGTTTTGGAATAGTCAAATATTTTTCATTATATATTATGAAATTTAAGTGTAATATCTTGTTCTTATTACAGTTGCAGTTTAGCAAGAAATAAGTGTTGAGGTTCATAGATCAGCCTTACCTCTCTTGAATAGCCTATGTTTAAATATTACCCTGATTTTCACAGCCTTCTCTCAATGGTTCCCATCTTTCCAGAGTGTGTACTACCTATGGGTCAATCTGAAACCGGGGACCATTTAACAGAGAAGCTCACTTCTTACACTTTCCAGTTAAACCTGTTTGGGTCAATCACACACCATTGAGCGTTCTGCAGAGTATTCAACATACCAATTTCATTGTTTCTTCCAGATTCTTCTTCTGTTGTCTCCTCCTGTGTGATGCTTGAAGGTTAAGTATTTCTGCTTCAGATCTGGAAGAAGGCAATAGAATTAAGTTTCAGGTACAATCTTTAACATCATGTCCCATTGCATAAATATTTATATCTAATATAAAGTCTTTAAAATACAGTGGTGTATTTTCAATATTCTGCAGTAATGTATATTAAAAAAAACATATTCAAACTCACCAAATGGTTTTATATATCTCCTGAGACACTGTAATATACATATCACTGATCATAAACTAATAATTATTCATTTTATAAAGAATATATATTTTAACATGTTACTCCCACTATTTTTGTTATATAGAAAAACAAAATAAAATTGGGTATCCAGAAATATAGAAAGATATCTATTTTATTTGATTGAAATACATATCACAAAAATTCTCATTATATAAAATAAGGAAAAAACCCTGGAACATCTGTTTTTTTTTCAAATATTTGAAATAGTATTTAATGAATATATTTTGAATTGTATTTCTAAAAATATTATTTTGGTTCTATCTATTAGTCTTTGGGCAATTAAGCAAATTAATAGTATATTTTTTCAAATAAATCTTGTGTAAATTCAAACACACACACACACACACACACACATATATGTGCATACACTCATATACATATATAGTATTTAGGACTCAGCTAATCACTAATGCGAATCAGCTCATTATTCACTCCTTCCTTATATTCATGTATATCCAAGCTTAGTCAAGTTTGAGTTCTCAGAGATATTTACACAACTCATCTGTTATTCGTTACATGGATTGCATTTTGTAGTAACATACTACATGTTAAGATATTTACTTATTTACATGACTATATTAGAATGTTCAAATTCAGAAGGATAAACTCCTATTATGGTCGAGTTTCATATTCTAATGTGTAGCATCATGTCCATAATGTCAACCTCTTGCTGGATAAGTCAATGCTGTGGTTGTGCAATGTTGTGTCAGGCTACATTCGTTCATCAGAAGTCTTTTGCTATTAAAGATGCCTGTACGAGGGTTTTCAAGCTGGTGTAGTGCACCATACATTTTATTTTTGTATGAAATCTGTAACATTGAGGTGAAAATCAGTTGACTGCAATGTCTATCAGGTTCTGTGTTTACACAGCTCAGGCTATAATTTCTGTTTAAATTCACCATCTGAGTTTCCTTTGAGAGTAATTTCATCTCTCTTATCTGCACTTTTCCATAAAAATTTTAAATATTAATGTTATTTGACAACCAGTTACTGTATGTTTCAAATTTTAAAGTTAAATAGAATCTTGCCTAGATTCAGACTTGCTTGAACCAACAGAGTCAACACAGAGCAGAAGATCTGACAATTGTACACAATTTGAGTTTCTCTTCTTGACTGTCTTGGGAACATTGCAACTGTCCCTATAAGAGTAAGAGTTGGCAAGTGTCTAGATTTATATAGCCTAGTCGTCCTTATCTACCAGCTGAGGGTATTAATTGGCTTCTATGTGAATGTCTGCCCAACTCTGTGCAGATACACCTCTAACTCACGGTAGCTGTTTCAGTGAATATCACTGAGCTCTTCAGAGACTGCCACCTAAGCCTTTCTCATATTACTAAATGATTGAAGTATGAGCTAGCACATACTATTTTTAAGACACTGAAGTTTGTAGAAGTTTGTTCTACAGCAACAATGATGCTGTGTGATATAAGACAATAAACCTACTTTACACTTAACATAATTCCTATAAATTAGTATCTAATTACTCAATTCATTTTAGTTATTCCCCTGCTTCTTTGGACTTAGTACCTTCATATAACAACTTTAATGATGTTGTTTAAAGGCCAGAAAAATTATGCAGAATAAAAAGGGTCGTTGAATATACTAATAGCTCTTATTACTTGATGGTTAATATTTAGTGATTGTGGTCATTGTGAATACCACTCCAAAATAATCTTCTGTGTTTCTTTGGGTTTGTGCATTCTCTCTCTCTCTCTCTCTCTCTCTCTCTCTCTCTCTCTGTGTGTGTGTGTGTGTGTGTATCCATACAAATCAGAATTCAATCTATATCTATATATTTATTACATGTGAGAATTTAAAAAAAAACATTCTGAGTTGCTGCTTGAAGTTTTTCTTCTATTTTTTGTTTTTATAAACAAACTATGTTTGTTAAAAATTGTGATTTTTTTTTTGGTCAGTGTGACACAAGCTAGAGTCACCAGAGAGTACAAAACCTATGGCAAAAGTCCCCTTACCAGATTGGCCTATCTGCACTCTGTGGGGTCTTTTATTGATTGCTGGTTGGTATAAGGACCCAGCCCACTTCAGACAGTCCTCATGGACAAGTGATCTTGAGTTGTATCAGGAAAAAAGTCAGTAAGTAGCATTTCTACATGTTCCCTGCCTCTATCTACACTCCTGCCTTGATGTTCTAGGCCTCACTTCCCCTTCATGAAGGACTGGTACCTGCAAGTGTAAGATGGAATAAGCCCTTTCCTCCCCAGGTAGCTTCTGATCATGGCCTTTCTCACAGCAATAGAAAGCAATCAAAGACACTCACAACTGCACTTTTAAAACTAGAGATTCCCTTTTAAATTATTTTGGGTGCACCTTTAATCACAGTTTCCTTTCAACCAACCCTGCGATGCTGGGTTGCTCACGCAGAGGATTGCTATTTTAAGTCTCCATTCCCCACTGAAATTTGAAAGCTCGTTGTCACCAGCATGTCTGAATAGTGCAATAACATCGTGTCTTCATATGACAGGTAAAGGGTGTCTTTCTCTAGTTAGCACTAATCTGATTACAGGTCAAGAGGAAATTATTAATCGAATTATACTTATGCCACTAACAGATTCCTTATGATACATTAGGTCATACCCGAGCTCTAGAATACAAGACGAGTTCAACAAAGTGCTACGGAATTTGTAAAATTTATTTCAATTTAAAATTACAAGGGCATCTTTAAACCTCAGAAATAACCAAATCCGTAATTTTGCAATGGAAATAAAAACTTCTTTGTCGACAAAAAGGCTGAGATTAAACAGAAAAGGATCTAATTTGATCTATCAGCCATTCTAGTTGGTGAATGTACTCTATGCACTTTGGCATAAAAGCATATTTTTTTCTAAACATGAATGATTTCTGCGTTTTATTGGTCTGTCGATTCCTAATAATAAAATTTTATTAAAGATAAATATGCTTATGTATCACGCAGGTGTGGTGCAGTTCAGAAGAAGTATGATAATGTATTCTATCGAGAGCCTGTGAGAACGGGAGCAATATATTGAAAGGCAAGGCTGATCGAGACTGAGTCCAGCTGTGCCACCTGGAGCACAGCCTCTGAAGCAGCGTACAACAGTGAAACGTGCAAGATCATTGTAAGTTCTTGGACTCCACAGAGCAAAGCATTTAACTTGTGCTGTTGATCTTAGAGACTCAACACTGTTTTTATTAAAGGCAGACAATACACAGTATTTCAGATGCTCCTTGTGGAATTATGTGTTACAGTAATCAAATGTTGTTATTGAAAGTTGCCAACACAAACTTCCAAACAGTAGTAACTAAAGCGAGTGATTATCCTTTGACAGCAAGAACCAAAAGGTATCATTTCCCAGCCTCTCAAACCATCTGAGTAGACAGACCTTAACTCATGCTGTCTCTGGTAAGTTATTAGAAGTCACTTCATGTGCCAGGTTTCAAAGAAAAATGTTCATTTCACCCAACCTCAGTACTATTGCTTTGTTTGGCTTTGGGGCATTTAACAGATTGTGTCATCTGGAAATTTACATTGTTGCAAAATTGGCCCTAAAAGTACTGAGAAATAGTATGTGAGACATTTGAAAGCAACTCTGACTGATGCAAAGCTCTGTAGAATAAGGATGTGCATGACCCAACTCATTAGCTACCTTGGTTTGAGCTGTGGGTCACAGATCTTATGGGTATTGCAGAATACATATGCCACAGCATAAAAGCATTTAAAGATGCTGTCGATATGGGTGAACGGTTGTAAGACAAATATTTGAAAACAACTGTAGTTACATGTAGTTGCTAACTAAATATACAACATAAGTAGGTCTAAATGAAGCATGGGTAAAATAAGGTGGAAATGTGAGAACTAAACACTAGAGTCTGTGTGTGATTAGAAGTCTGTACTACTGTTGGCTTGCTAGGGTGTAAGGAAGTTCAGAGGCTTTATCTGAGCATCCTGATAAATGTAAGGGAAAAAGTCTCAAGTAGATACACAAAAGATAAAACAAGAAGAGCCAAAGCATACAACCATAAAAATAAAACAAACCAAAGGGGAAAAAACGGAAAGAAGAGACAACAGAACCACAAGACATCCAGTAAGAGGCTACCAAAGAGATAGTAGGAAGTCCTGCTTATAAACAATTGTTTCAGTGTAAATGGTATGAACTCTGTAATCAAAAGAAGCTGTCACTAAAGGAAAATGAAAGAATCTTCAACAATTCACTGCAAACAACAATTCATGTCAGCCTGAAAGAAAGGCAGAGGCTGAATGGGAAGGTCATGGACAAAATATATATTTATATAAATCTGTAATATATATTAGAAATTAAAAAATATTAATATATGTATGTATATAATATTATAGATTTTATGCTACATAAAACTATAGATTTTGGGTCAAAATGATCAGCAGAGACCAATTTTATTATACCATTGATAAGATCATTTAAAAAAGGATTAGGTATTGTATTATGTATTTATACATATAATATATGTAGTCTCCATCCAACGTTAAAGCAAATACATATTTAAAGAAATAGAAGGCATCCAGCATGGAGTATGTGTTAACACTATCATAGTGGGCTACATTGTTTCCTCCAAAAGAGAGACCATCAGACCAAAAAATAAGGGCAAGAAAATAAATGTCAATAATGCCTTAGGCTAAACTGATTTAACAGAAACAAACTGAAACCTACATCCAACCAAAGCAGAACACACATTTTCTCTGACCACAGCTGCACACGCTACAGTACAGATCGAATAAGGCCAAGAAACAAGTTAAAAAGATGCAACAGATTTCTCATGCTTTGTTACAAAGGTAAAAGTACACCATAGTATGCATATCACGTCTAATCAGGAATCAGGGCAGTGTAGAGGGGCAACTGTTTGGACTATGAGATGGCTCAGAGAAGAAAGGTTCTTGCTAATGAGACTGAATACTCGAGTTTGATTCTCGAGACCCATATGACAGAAAAACAAACAACAAACTGATTTTGGCTCACTATAGCACACACATTTGTGGGTGTGTGTGCAATTGCACACAAAATAATAAATAAATAAATAAATAGATAAATAAATAAATAGATAAATAAATAAATAAATAAATAAATAAATATAGAGGCATAGTCATGCATATTCTTCTATGTTGTGGTGGCATGGTATCAAAGAAGGATGGATGACGGGGTTAAAGAAGGAGAACAAAGAAGAATTGGGAAGAGGATGTTCCCTCTGAGCTACCAATCTACAGCCCATAATGACTTGCCTATCCTGAACTTCAGGAAAGAAAGTAAGATGAAGAATAGCTCCGCTGTCTATTAAAGTCGTACTAAAACTTTCTGGAAATTTCAATATTCCATGTAGAGAGAATTATAGTATTTTATGACTATATAGGTTTGCACTTGGGCTGGCCCAAGCGCATTAATTCACACATTTATTACTGCTTTTAATAACAGGAACTAATGGCTTCCACATCCTCTGCTTTAGAATTTCACAGAACAGCTTCCATATTTCATAGCCCCTAGTGGGAAAATAAAAATATGGAAACAGAATCGGTCACCATAAAAACTTTAAACATTCTCATCTTTAGTTTTCAAAAGCTGCCTGTTTCATGCAACGCCACAGTTTAGATACATAAGGCTTAAAGATCCACCCCATGTCATCAGCATGCTTTTCAGATTTTTTTATCCTTTCGGTGATTACTTTCTGTAAAACCACTGTCTTAATGAGTGGAATTCAAAATAAATATAGGAGTTTGTGTTATCGAAAAATTTTCAAACGAATCCAGATATTATGTCAATCAAAACATGTCCAACTGTGACAATAAAGTATAGTTTTTGCTCAGGGTCTTTCATACAGATTAAAGAGGTTTGAACAATGTATCAAGACAGGATTCAGAGAGATTATTCCAATACTGGAAGATCCAGGCTCCCCTAAAGGGAGGATAAACGCAAGTGTCAGATGGAGATAACAATAAAATACATCTTAAAGTGCTGTTGTCAAAATTAAGTGATGTAATAGATGGAGAGCCCTCGGTACAGTATTTGACACAGTACTAAGTGCTTGATAAATGGTAGTTATTATTTTATATTATGTCAAGTATGTATTTAATCTTTTTGTTCTTTACAAAATGGGAAACTATTTTTAGATGAACAGTAATGAAGGTAGACAGGGGAAAAAATCAGGGTAATGTGAAATATTAGAAGCGTTTCATGAAGTGTCAATTGCATCCTTTATGTGGTGGTGAAAATGCATAGAAATACGGTAGGCTATTTTATTTTGCTTTCCTATCTAATAAATAATATAATACCATCTATTCCCCAAGGTGGTAGAAAGTCACTGACATAAGATAGGGAAACCACAAAGGAAAAACCAAACTTTTGTTTATAGGAATGCTTCCATAAACATTTTCTGGTATAATAGGAGATGCTGGAGAGTGTGACTTAAGCTATCCTTCCTCAGTTGTCATGAGAACATGGGCATAACCTCAATATAGTCATGGATAAAATGCATGAATTCTGTCAGAAGTAGGAAAGGTAACTAGTTACATGAAACTGATGAAGTAAGCAGACTGATTCAAATATAATGAAGTAATTACATCTTAATATAACAGCAATGTTTATATGTGTGTGCATGTATGTGTGTGCATGTGTGTTCATGTGTGTGTGGTGTGTGTGCATATGTGTGCATGTATGTGTTGTGTGTGCATGTGCACATGCATGCCCATACCCATGTGTGTGCTTGTGCATGTATGTGTGTGTGTGGGGGGGTATGTGCATGTGTCTGTGCATGTGTGTGTTTTGTGTGTGTGTGCTTGTATGTATGTCAAATGACATTTAGACCTGCAACCAGCAGCCAGAGAAGCAACATCCTTACCCAGAGGATCTCTGTAGTTCATCTGTGCCTGTAACAAGTCAGGTTAGGCCACTCTGGGGGCAGGGAAGTGTCAATGAGGAGGTTCCAGCAACATCTTTGCAATAATAAAATCAGCAATCCTAGGCATGGTCAGGCTTGAGAAACCTCCATGGATTTATAAGTTTAGGCCAATGGAGAAACTTTATAGTCAGAAATGTGACCTTAGGTTGAATGCTCAGTGTCACAGAGAAGTGTATACAATCTGGTACATACTCTCAGTGTCATAGAGAAGTGTATGTGATCTGGTACGTACTCTCAGTGTCACAGAGAAGTGTATGTGATGTGGTACATACTCTCAGTGTCACGGAGAAGTGTATGTGATCTGGTACATACTCTCAGTGTCACAGAGAAGTGTATGTGATCTGGTACATACTCTCAGTGTCACAGAGAAATATATGTGATCTGGTACATACTCTCAGTGTCATAGAGAAGTGTATGTGGTCTGGTATATAATCTCAGTGTCATAGAGAAGTGTATGTGGTCTGGTATATAATCTCAGTGTCACAGAGAAGTGTATGTGGTCTGGTACATACTCTCAGTGTCACAGAGAAGTGTATGTGATCTGGTACATTCAGTGTCACAGAGAAGTGTATACAATCTGGTACATACTCTCAGTGTCACAGAGAAGTGTATGTTGTCTGGTTCATACTCTCAGTGTCACAGAGAAGTGTATGTGATCTGGTACGTACTCTCGAAGAAAATGGGTTATGATGTAATACCCTGGCGGTATTAGAGACATGCCCATATTAATCATGGATAATTTCATTTATCAGGGACTAGAAAGACTGTATCCAGGTAAAGAGGATATAAGAATACTACTCATTAAGGCAATAAGTTTTGACTAAATGGGAACTAGGTATTCTCAAGAAAAACTTGAGCACAGGCATCTACAATAAAATACATGAATACCAGAATCACAATGGTACTGTCTTTGGGGGTGGGGAGAGATTCCTAAGCATGGCATTAATTAAACTATTTTATACTTTTATTTATTCTTACTTTATTACTTAATTATGATCAATAATGCTAGTCAACTGTTTCTCAGATTCCAGAGTGCACTTAACTTTATACAAATGTCATTGAAGTGCTAATAGCGAGGCCTTGGCCCTTATAACACAACGATGACACCTTTATCTAAAAATGTCTACAGATTTCCTATAGACCCAGTTTAAATCTTAGTTTTCTCTAAATGGATAACCATAATTAGAAAAAAATGAGCTTAAAATACATGTCTGGACAAGTTTCTTGTTTTAAGATTCATAATATAATGATACCAATGTTTCTTTGTGATGGTATAATGGCCTTTTTGATTGCATAATTAGTCTAGGTTACAGCTAACAGATTCCCCAATTAATTCAATTCAGAAAACACTGTAGGGAGGAAAGTCTGCCCCCTTCATCTTTAGTGAACAGTAGTTCTCTAATTATACAAGTATATTAATATGTCTCTACCTGGAGTAAATATGAAAAAGCCAAGTAACAATTTCATGTGGGCCTCTGTGACAGTATTTTCTTCAATTCAAATTTGGAAAAATCAGAGACAGAACAATGGATTCAAAGCCGAGACCACAATTTCTTCATGTTTAACAGAATAAAAAGTAATTTTTTTTAAAAAAAAAATCAAGTTTTAAACGTTTATCTAGTTCATTGAACATAAAAGAATGCTTCCGTATGATCTAACTTAGTCATGTTGCTTATTACATATGACCTCTAGCTTGCTCAAACTTCCTTTGAGGAATGTGCAATTTAAACAAAAAAGCCTATTTTTAGACCAAAGTAACAGTGATTTAATATTCTTGAACTTGAAGCTGCCCCCTGCCACACACAGCCCCTTTTGCTATGAATGAGATTTGCTTTGAGGAACAAACCAAACTCCCAGATTTTTCAAGCTGCATATTTGCGGTAAATTATTTATCATGAGGATTAAATTAAAAGAATTGAGAATTTTAAAACAAATTTGATGATAACTATAATAATGAGTGTAGTATATTTCAAAAATTACTTTTAGAGTGCTATAAATAGGAATATATATCTGAGTGCTATTGCACGAGGAAACAGCTTTCAGTGGGGCCTGTGGGGTCTTTACTCAGGGTTGAGAGTGGAATCGATAAAACACCTCCAGCTTCTGATCACATCAAAATGCAGGACTGTGTTTCTTTTTAACACATTTTCTAAAACCATACTGTATAGTTTTATACTCTCTGTCTTAGTCAGGGTTTGTATTCCTGTACAAAACATCATGACCAAGAAGGAAGTTAGGGAGGAAAGGGTTTATTCAGCTTACACTTCCATATTGCTGTTCATCACCAAAGGAAGTCAGAACAGGAACTCAAGCAGGTCAGGAAGCAGGAGCTGATGCAGAGGTCATGGAGAGATGTTACTTACTGACTTGCTTCCCCTGGCTTGCTCAGCTTACTTTCTTAGAGAACCCAGGACCACCAGCCCAGGGATGGCACCACCCACAATGAACTGGGCCCTTTCACCCTTGGTCACTAATTGAGCAAATGCCTTACAGCTGGATCTCATGGAGGCATTTCCTAAAGGGAGGCTCCTTTCTTTGTGATAACCTCAGCTGTGTCAAGTTGACACGCAAAACCAGTCAGTATACCCTGAAAAGAATGATTTTAAACACTTTCAAATGCTTATTATTGTATAAATGCAGTCTTACAGTGAGATTTCTTTTGCCAGATGGCTTAAATATTCTCACTAGAAGAACCCATATTCAGCTAACCAATTTAAAAAAAAATGGCATTTCAGCTGATTTTCTAAATTCTACTAGTGGAATCCCTGCAGGGTTTTTATTTTTAATGCTGTAATCAATACAGTTTGAGCAATCACAAACTCAGCATCCACTGCAAGTCTTTAATAAAACAAACATGAAAGGGAAGATAGAGACAGAGTAACTCTTGCCATTAAATAATTTATGTAATCTTACATGACATAAAGTATACACATGAGATCAATAGCATTCATCCATCGTCAAAGTAGAAAAATCCAAGATTTACTTTAGAATGCGTTTGGAAGTAGAATGTCTTCCAAGTTATTTTAATCTTGTTTAACTTATTTCAGTTGTGTGTGTGTGTGTGTGTGTGTGTGTGTGTGTGTGTGTGTTTCTTCTCACTGAATATGCTTACAATGCTTTGTCAAAGTTGATTCATGGTTATTATTCTCCCTTTCGTGACACAACAAGTGGAACTGGCTTCTTATATTTCTTTCTGCATTGTTTATTGCTAGTGTATGGAGACCAAAAGCAGTGATTTTTTTTTCATGTTTGTATTAAAGATTTTTATTAAAACAATTTAAAAACAATTCATAAAACCTAAGCATATTCTCCTTTAGAATATACAGTCCTATACAAAATCACTATGTATTTCAAAAGAATATAAGAATAAAATGAAGTTTTTGTCATAAAGAATGAAATATTTTTCATAAATGAGATACATGTAACCTAATTTGGATAACATTGACATATCATGTACTCTTTCCTTTTAGTTTGTGAGCATGTATGCATGCATGTGTGTGAGTCTGTGTGTGTGTGTGTGGTGTGTTTGTATGTATATTAGATATGTGTGTGTGGTAAATGCACACGTGTGCTGATATAGATATTTATGTGATACTTAGGGAGGACATTAAATTTCATATATTAAACTGTCCTCACTTTTCAGAAAACCATATACAACAGTTACATGTTATCTAATACCTCCAATGGTGCAGAATTTATTTAAAAGTACCTGGAATTTTTAAATAAATTCTGCACCTGTCATTATGAGATCAATCTGTAATCTTCTGTATCTGTGATGTCTGCCTGGCAATGCTTGTACTGTGATTTCAATCATGCTCTTCTTCCAGTACACAAATGAGACTCGCTTCAAAATTACCTTAAAATACCTTAGGAAGTGGTATACATTTCCAGCTGTTTGTATTTTACTCAAATTCAGTGCTACTAAAAATGATACTTCCATGTAATCCTTACTAACATTCTGTAAGGATAAAATTCACCGGAAAGAGTTTAAAGAGAGAGAGGATGCTTTAGTTTTTGAAAATATTGAAAAGGTGTAATAATAATAGTGACATGTGAACCCAGACACAAAAGCAGCTGCAGCAGCAGAAGAAGCTCAAAACTGAATATGGAAAATTCTTTCAAGAGATAATCATTCAATTTGGAAATGTTGGTGCTTCCAATGAACAGTGCTGGAAAACAATGTACCCAGGACAGAATGAAGTTAGAACTCTTCCTGACATATATAAAAATAATAAATATAACAAAACACTTAAAACTATACAATTCTTATGCAAATATGCAAGGAAATTGTTTTTCAAAAGAAGGAAAGAGCTCATTGATCTTGATGAAAATATTTAATGTTTTTATATAATTCCAAATACCTCATTTACAAATTACACTTAAAAATTACCCATGGACAAAGACCTTAAATTTGTATTTTTCCAAAAATACAAATGGCCTATGAGTACATGAAAAAAAATGATAAACTATCAAGTAATAAGTAATTAATTATCAAAGATTATATATATATATACATATATGTGTATATATATAATTTCCACTTCTGAAGCTATTATTTAAAAATAAATATTTATTTTTATTCTATGTCTGTGAGTGTTTTCCTACATGAATTTATGTGCACCACATACATGCCCAGTAGCTATAGATTTCTAGAGAGTTAGATTCATCTTGGATTGGAGTTACAGACAGTTATGGCCTATAACTTTGAAAAAACAGAGAAGATGATAAATGTTGGAACATGCTACTGTTAATATTTAATAAAGGCTATTTCTTGGGTCGACTGATTATCTAAGCAGTGGCTTCTCTGCTTAGCTCTGCTGCCATGTTACACAGAGGCCATGCACGTGTCACAGCTAGAAATGGCCAGCCAGAAACACCAGCCCTGGCACCCATGAGATACCAGTGTGGTAGATGGCTCTGCCAATCTACCATGCTGTCTCCACAAGGTTAGGCTGAGCCCAGACCATCCCACCATCCATGTAGTACCTGGTAGAAATGAAACTCTAATGCTTAATGATTATCCAATAGCTTTATATATTTGGTAATGCTCAATTAACAAGATGCGTACACAATTAAAGGTGTGTTCCAATATCTAACCTTAGATATATGTTGCTACCCAGGACTACTCTAGATACATGTACGGTCTTCCATGGCTCCCACATCTCTGCTTCCTAGCTCCTCCTCTTCCTCACCTCTCCTCCCATATTAGCTTCTCCTAAATTACTGAGTTTATTGTAAAATATAGCGGGGGGGGGGAATATTTTGCTACAGGAACAATATGAGAAAATTGGAATCTAGGTGCACAGAGAGCATTGATGAGAAATGGGTTGGTCATACTAGCTCCTTGGAATTACCAGGTGATCTAAACATATGCCAAGTGAGTGAAAGCATAGCCTCAGAGAAGTGTTGGGATAGTCATAGTTTTAACATTGTTGTGCACAATATTCATAAGATGGTTATCAGCCAACATGCCCATCAACTACAGAACAGAATCAACCTAAATGCCCATCAACTATAGAACTGACATGTCTTCCACTCTGTCATTGTTCACACATGGACAAGAGGAAGACCTTACCAACCACTAGAGCCTGACCTGGGGAAGGCCTTTATAATCCTCATGAGTCTGAGGCATTGGAAACCTTGTCAAAATCCACATTCACCCAGGAATTCATCTGGATACACATTCACTTAAGACTACCTTTACCCCACAATGAAGAGATTAAAAATACCCGGAATATATCTGTACATAGAAACATATTAACATAGTAATAAAAAATTGAGGAAGACCTCAGAAGATAAAAAGATCTCCCATGCTCATGGATCAGTAGGATTAATATAGTAAAAATGGCTAACTTACCAAAATCAATCTAGAGGTTCAGTGCAGTTTCTATCAAAATTCCAACACTATTCTTCACAGATATGAAAAAAGAAAATCTCAACTTCCTATGGAAAACAAAAAATTCAGAGTAGCAAAAACAATTTGCAATAAAAAAATATTTGGGGTAATTACCACCCCTGACCTTAAGCTGTACTATAAAGAAATAGTGATTAAAGACTGATTGCACAGTATTGGTACAGAAACAGACAGGTCGTTCAATATAATAGAATTGAAGACCCAGAAATAAATCCACACACCTAGAGACACTTGATCTTTGACAAAGAAGCCAAAACCATACAGTAGAAAAAAAGAGCGCATCTTCAACAAACGGTGCTTATCTAACTCGGCATGCATGGTATGTACTCACTAAGTTGATATTAGCAAAAATATCCCATGATAGAACTCACAAACTGTAGGAAGCTTAACAAGAAGGAAGACTCAAGTGTGAATACTTAAACCCACTTAGAATGTGGCACAAAATAATCATGAGAGGCAGAGAGACCTGGGTGGAAAGGAGGAAGAGGAGAGGAAAAGAGGGGGAGGATCAGGTATAGGTGAGAGAGAAGCACAAGGGGCCAGGAGAATGAAGTGAAATATGTAGTGGTGTGGGGTGGGAAATGTGGGGGGAACTTCTAGAATGTCTCAGAGACCTGGGATATGAGAGGCTTGCAGCACTCAATGGGAGATGACCTTAGCTGAAATGGCCAACAGTGGGGAGATGGAACCTGAATAGACCACGTCCAGAAGATAAATATGGCCTCCAGTTGATGCATGAGGCCACCCACTCATCTTCAAAATATTTGAATCAGAATTGATACTGTCTAAAAGAAATGCAGAGACAAAAATGGAATAGACTGAAGGAAAGGCCACCCAGTGACCAGCCTACCTTGGGATCCATCCCATGCATACCCACCAAACCCTGACACTATTACTGGTGACATACTGTGCTTGCAGACATGAGCCTAGCTGTCCTCTGAGAATCTCTACCAGCAGCTGACTGAGACAGATGTAGATCCTTAACAGCCAACCATTGGAGTGAGGTCATGCACCCCTTTGGAAGAGTTAGAAGAAGGACTGAAGTATTGTAACCTCATAGGAAGAACAACAATATCAACTAACCCCAACTCCTCAAAGCTCCCAGAAACTGAACCACCAACCAAGGAGCATACATGGGGTCGTCTGTGGCCCTGGGCACATAAGTAGTAGAGGATTGCCTGGTTTTGCCTCTGTGGGAGAGGAGTACCTAATCCTGTAGAGACTTGATGGCCCAGGGAAGAGGGATGCCCATAGGTTGGGTGAGTGGGTGGGGGAGCACCCTCTCAGAGGCAAAGGGGAGTTGAAATAAGGTAAAGAGCTCTGGGATGGGAGACCTGGAATAGGGGAGGCAACATTGGGAATACAAATAAATAAAATAATTTAATATAAAAATAATTTTTATTTAACAAATTCTACTAAAATTCTAAAGCAAATTTTTGTCTTCTGATGCTCTGGCATAACCATTGAATGCAGCTCCTGGGTCAGCTGTAGGATATCTCTATATCTATCTATCTATCTATCTATCTATCTATCTATCTATCTATCTATCTCTCCCATCTATTTTAGGGAATGATTAGCAATGTTCTTATAGAATGTAACAGGAAGGGAGTGAAGACGTGTCAATAGTACAACAGTAGTGATAATGAAATTAGTAAGATAAAAAGGTAGGGAAGTGTTGTGTCAGCCATCTCCACAAAGATCAGGGCTGGGTCTCTCCTCTGCCTACTCTGTATATGTTCAGGGTTACATTTGTAAGAGAAACATACTGTTGCACACCTCTCTAAAATGTCAGGATAAAATAATTCTATCTTTGAGATGTACAGTGAAATTTCCTATCATCAAAATATTTGCCAAGAAGTATAAGCAACTCAATGGCCAGCTGCAAGTGGAGTTTGAGGTCAGATGTTCTTGGAGTCAGACACATTTCTTCATGTTTGTCAAGTAAAGAGTATGCTGTAAAGAAAAACTGAGGTTAGATGAGAGTCGTGAGGCTGGGGATGCAAAATTCCTCCTCCTCACTAGCTCACAAGGAATCTAAGCCGACAGAGACAAGGTCACTTTCTAAACACTGCATTCATCACAGAATAGTTTTTTAACACTCAGCATTTGTCAAGAGCAGCCAGTGTCATCTGGGGAATTATTCTGTCTGTAGACTGACTGAAACAGAAAAGTGACTGTTATAGAGTAATATACAAGTCTTCCTTGTGGTTGAGAAGTGCATCAGATGGATACATCTTATCAACAGAAATGCTCTTACCCCTCTATGATAAAAAGTCAGATGTGCACACTGGTTATCAAGGACAAGGACCTAGAGGATGTTTCTGCCTTCTCAAAGGAGAGCATACCTGTCCTAACATAAGCTCTTGACTTATTCAGTGAATAAGTGTTTTTATGACTGGGACAAAACTAACCATCCAACAAACACAGAACAAACAACAGGGAACATCCTTTAACTAACATTACTTATAAAGATTTTATTTTGGTAAAAATATTAAGTGGACACAAAAATCAGAGAGCTCATATAGAGAATTGGTAGTTATCTGCAGAAATGTTTTTTGGTTAAAGAAAGTATAAGATGCTTTGTTGCTTTGTCTCGCAAGGCTGAGTTAGACATACGCTGAGGCCTTAAAGTTTGAGTATGGGCACTTGTTTTACAAGTCTTTATCCACTGGGGAATCAAACGGGGGGTTGGGGGGGGGCGGGGTGGAGGCACATGTATCTGTGACATTCACAAAAAGAGTTTACAGACAATGGCTAAATTCAAAACACAATCTTCCTGCAGAGGCAAGGGAACCCTGTAATAGGAAAAGCTCTCTTCTCAGCTCAGAGTTCTTTGGGGATATTAATGGGCCAGAATTCTAGAAAGTTTACCAGAAGCTGCAGTTATAGAAAGCGGATACCTTAATATAAAAGCACAGATGCACCCAGGAGACCATGCTGAAAGAGAACCAACAAGATAAAAACAGGGAAAGACAGTGGGGGAAAATAGAAGAATTATTGGAGAAATAATATATTTGGAAGAGGAAGGAGAACCCTGCACCTGGAAGAAAAGAAGGAAAGATTGCGTGCTGTTGAGAAGACCTATAATTTCCTTTAGCCTTCAATGCAGTTCGGTGCCAACGTCTCCAGGTGTCAACCAGCCTATCCAGTGTGCAGGTGATGAGCAGACGGATCCTAGCCACTTCCAAGTCTGAACCTCTCTGACATGGTGTTTCTACTTCCCAAATATGAGCAGAGTAAAAGACAGAGTTCTTTATTTGGAAAGATAATACCACAGAAAACACTCGACAGTGCCTCTAGGCTTTGAAGAACTGATATAGGTCTTTTGTGCATACTTTAATTTTTCAAAGTAAGTCAATGGTGACATACCTTGTAAGTGACAATTTGTAATTTATCTATAAGACAACTCTTTTTCTTCTTAAATAAGCCAATAACCCTTTTCTTTACAATTTGTTTAATGAGGAAATACATTTGAAGATATTTAAAATGTTCTATGCTTTATGGTTTTATATAATGCTAAACTAGCAGTGAGTGTGTGTGTGTGTGTGTGTGTGTGTGTGTGTGTGTGTGTGTGTGTTGAATAACTGATGACTGGACAAAACAACAAAAATAAATAAATCCTCATAGTATTAATAAGACTTTTTAGGAATATTGTATATTTAGAGAGATATGCTTATTCTTTAAGCAACCTAATTTTAAAATTATAAATGTCTATAGATCATTTCCAGGATCAAATGAGGTGTTCACAACTTGGAAATCCATATGATAGAGCAATTTCAAAATCCTTCTTTAGCATATTATATTTGGAAAGACAAAATGTAGCCAGACAGATAATATCAATCATGGCAACTAAAGTTATTCCAAAACGTGTTTGTTTAATGTGTGATTCACTAACAACTGGTGTTTACTCCGACCTCAGAAAACTAACTCAGGTGTAGAACGTTCTTAGCACACAGCTAGGTTTTTTTCATTGGTCTCCAATGTAATTACCTTACAGAAAGTTTTTCTGGAATATTGAATGCAAGTTCCTAGAGATTGACTGAAATCTTTAACTACACTGCCCCCAACTCCATTGATTTATAAGGTTTAACTACATGCTATATTATATAGCATTAATGAAAACAGGAGAGAGCAGAAGTGCGAGATACAGGGTCAGCAAAGCTTTCTTCCATTATTACCTCACATGGGTTGTTGTTCTGAGCCTGAGAAAGAACATGTAATGTCTTTCATATATTTTCTGTTACATATGAAAATAAAATTATGTCATCAATGTTTTAGACAGCTGTCTAAGTTGATTTTTCTGTTTATATTCTGCTCTGAATTAATTTTACAGTGGTGTCTCAGGTTAGAAATGAAGAACCAAACATGGCAAACAATATCAAATTCACAGATATTCTCATCAATAAAAGCTACTATTTTAAATTTTTTTCTAAATACATGAACATAATCATCCACTTTTTGATTGAATTTTAAGTCTAACTCCACACAATGGAGGCCATGCCTGTCACCACTATCGGGCAGAGAACCCGTGGATAGTCAAGTAAAAGGCGCCAGGGAGAACTTCCTATTAAATACTTCTAAAAGAACCTATAACTAAGCTGACTCCTAATGAGTTAATTTTATACCCATAGGTAAGTGACTTCTCAATCTTCATTTGAGAAGCTTCTATTTTCAATACAGTGTGATTACCACAGAGGTCCACAACTTGCCAATACTTTGAGACTAAAACAGTACTGAATTACTGTCCCTAAAGGAAACATGTATGTTGCACTATATCTCCCCAAATAGGAAGAGGGGTCCAGAAGAGTGTAGAGCCAGAAGCAGTAGATGGATTACAATAGAAATAATTTCTAGGTCTAGTAGAGAAGTTGTATAGGCAAACATGGCAACTGTCACAGCATGCACTAAACCTGTGCAAGCCCAAACCGGATCAAATCCCAGCATAGAGAAGAGAGTTGAATACAAAATCCCAATACAAGCCACAGAAAATGTTTAATTATTAGCTATTTGTACAGGGATAGACAGTTCTCTCGAAAATATAGTCCCTGATAAGGTGACTATGCACCAGAAGCCCTGTGATATGTGGCCCACACAACTGTTCTCAAGAGTTTATTTTATAAAGGGAAGGACACAAACATGCTGATTAAAGTTACAGAATTAAGAATCATGAACACTTGAAAGTTTATTACATTCACAAGCTGTAAAAAGAAAGACTCTATCTCAATAAGACAAAGTTTATTTAAAATCCATTGTTGATTGGAAAATTCTCGCTGGACTAAATTATTTTTTAATTTAAAACACTTTATTACTATTTGTATAAACATATATACTTATACATGTTTACATATATACATACATATATAAACAATAATTAAATAATAAGATATATTTAGAAAGTATGGGGGATTGGGAAGAGTGGGAGGAAGGAGAGAAAGGGGAAAATTATGTAAATACAGTGTTCATATATGAAATTCTCAAAAAGGAATCCAGTTTTTTAAAATGTTCAACAGATTAACTAACATTTTACAATATGAAGATAAATATGACCTACAATTATGTTGAAGGACATTTTAACTCACTACAAACTTTGAAGTTTAAAATGAAATCAATAAAAATTATTTTACCCAGAATACTAAAACAAGCCACAATAATGTTTTATAATTCAAAGTATTTCTGAGAACAAGAAAATAGATTATCAGGAGCTAAGTCAGCAGAAACAGGTGTACACTGTGTGTTAATTTTTTTGGTTTTTTTGTTGTTTTATCAAATCATAATTTTTACTTTTTAACACAGGGGTTATAAACACAAAAATGCCTGATGTGGGGAAGGGGATAACACAGGAGCATTGGTGCTCAGGGGGAGAGTACAGATATCTTTCAGAACAGGGTATCAGCTGGGTGAAGGTTCAGGGGTCAGGTCACTATGACTCTTCCTATGATTCACTTGTGCTTATCTAATTTGATACTATCTGCCAAAGGCTGCCTATTTACAAGGTCTATGACTACTCAGGCTGGTAGATTTCAACAAAAACTGCCTGTTTACAATAGTTTATAGCCCTCTGTTACAATGTTTTTCCATAGATACCCAAGAATTTGTGTTAGCAGGCATGTATGTCAGGCCTATTGCTGATTTTAGGCTTATGGCTAATTTTAGGCCTTCAGTGTATAAGCAGGGTTGCCCCTGACATCTCTTCCCTTCTCCAAGCATAGCAGGACTGTGGCGATTCTAATCTTGCCAAGGTGGGGAGAGAGGCCTGACCTCCAGTAATTAAAGGGGACCTTGTAATGTGGACTAAAATTTTAAAAGATGCATTAATCTGAATCTCGACCACCCCTCTTGTAGAATTCACTGTATAATCATGACCATATACAATACTTTACTTAGATGTATTTTAAAACTATTGGTGAAGAAATATCTCTCTGTAATGTAATTCTGTGCTGGTTCTTGTGTGGTGGGGGATACAACTAGTGCAAGAAAGCTGTACCGTAGCAATTAATTTTTTATATTATTTAAGTAAAACTTTACATAATAGTGTGTAATAGATTTGCAAAGATAATAATATATTGAAAGTATATTATTAATTAGAACAAAAACTTTATCATGGTTAATTAAATTCTACATAGAAATCCATTGTTCTCTTGTAGACTACCTATTGGTGCAGACCTGTAGTCCCAGATACTTTGAAAGCCAAGGCATGACAAGTGCTAGCCCAAGCATGATCAAGGCCATTTACTAATACTTTGTCTAAAAAAACGAAAACAATAAAAAGAAGGGAGATGATAGTGTTCATTGATGGAGGGCTACTGCCTAGTCAGAGAACTCATGTCTCGTATGCATGAGGTACTGCATTCAACCCTTACTACCGAATAGAATTAAACTCTTCTACATATAACATTAAATTCTAAATGCTTTCAGGTTAGGGAGTGGGCTAGGTTTTGCTCAATTAGTACCCTGATTATCTCCTCTTTGTGGGCATCAGTTTCCCCAAATTTTGTGTTTTAGACTTAGAGTTTAATTAGAACATACTGCACTGAATATTCCTGTATTGCCTGGTCACATGCCTTAAATGCCAGTACTAGGCAGAGAGGCAGAGACAGAGGTAGAGGAGGCAGAGACAGAGGCAGAGAAGGCAGAGGAGGCAGAGGAGGCAGAAGAGGCAGAGGAGGCAGAGGAGGCAAAGGAGGCAGAGGAGGCAGAGGAGGCAGAGGAGGCAGAGGAGGCAGAGAGGTGAAGTGGCAGAGGCAGAGGAGGCAGATGCAGAGTCAGGGTGATCACTGAGTTTGAGGCCAGCCTGGTCTTACAGAGTGAGTTCCAGGTCATAAATTTATTTCTGGAATAACACACACACCAACACACACACACACACACACACACACACACACACACACACACACACACTTCCTGTGTATGTGTGTGTGTGTATGTATATATATGCACATATATTGTATACATACATGCAAAGACAAATATATATATATATATATATATATATATTAATATTTCTGTATCACACATGCCATTTCCAATATCTAAGTAGTTATAAGAACAAAGGTATTCAGTAAAGAAAATTTCTGAAAGATGTTGCAGGAAGTACATTAGAAAATTCCATCTCCCCCAGCAATCATAGCTCAGCTCAGGATGCTGTACACACACAGATGGAGCACTTGGCGCTGTATATGCACCACCAGTGTGTCTTTTTATACATACTATATGCAGACTGCCAAAGCTATTTTCACCCTGGGAACCATGAACTGAAAATTTTCAACTCCTGTATATTAATCATCAACGTCTTAAAAATCATGCTAGCATATTTTTTAGACTAACACTTTCTCTCTTCTGCTTTATTTTCAAGGTATAGAAAGAAAATGGTGATTTTTATTGCACAATAAAATAAATGTAATTTTGAATAAATATACATTCATAAACATACATTTTATAACTGCCTGACACAAAGTATACAGGTTCTATCAGGGGCCCAGTAATTTGTTCTTATACTAAGGAAATAGTAAAATCGCACACTCTATGGTACTTATTCACTATTATTTGAGCCACAATAGCAGCAGTAATAATAATCTCCAACTAAAGTAAAAGTAATAAAATTTGATTTACACAGATATTCGCATCTTAGGTTTTTCTACTCCTTTGTAGTTTTAGGCTCATGACTATGAAGTGGATATATTCACTCATGGAGGACAGAAGGGACACTTGGACTGAGAATTCTGTTTCTTGAAAACACAGATTGATTTTCTAGAGAATACTATTCCTTAATTATGTAACCTGGGTGGTTTTGAAACACTTTGTTTTAATATATTGACAAATGCTTAAGTATTTAGCTGGGTAGGATAACAGTCTTTGCAAAACTTAAGAAAGTGACATTATACTGAGTGTGACACCAGAAGCTTCTAACTTAATGCTTATAAATTTAAGACCAGAAACATTGCTGAGGCAGTATGGTGGTATTGAACAGCCAGTTTCTTTGATGGGAGTTTGAAAAAAATTATTGATTTGTAACATGATTCAGTTTTTGTAGTGTAAAGATTCCAGACTGTAAACTCCAACTAAATTCTAAAGTTCCTGAAAATGCAGTAATTTACTCCCATGTGCCATCTCAACTTTTTCTGGCAACTCCACTCCATGGCATCATGTTTCCCAAAACTATAAAATGATGTGTTTCAAATGACATCACTTTATTTAACCTGGCATCATAAGAAACATTCACTGGCAGCATGGCACAGTTTAATAATATGGACTACTAGGTTAAGACCACCTAAAGCCAGACTTTCTTCATTTCACAGCCTCTGATATTTTAATCTGAAAGAAACTTTCTTCTGTATTCTCTTGGTATAATAATACTGCTTGAGCCTTTGATCTCTGCTCCCTTGAGAAAATAAACATAAAGAATTCATGTTTGACTACTAAGCCATTTAAAAAAAAATGAAGTCATGGAATTTGCAGGGAAGTGGATGGAGGTGGAAAAAAAATTATCCTGAAGGATATGACTCAGATGCAAGAAGAGAGATATGGTATGTATTCACATATATGAGTATATTAGCTGTCAAGTTGATGCCAATTAAGCTACAACAGTAGAATCACAGAGGATATATATATATATATATATATATATATATATGGTATAGGGGTAGATAGGTAGATTTCAGAAAGAAAAATAGAATAGATACTTATCAATGAGTAGGTGCCCTGGAATGGAAGGATCAAACAGGGAAGAGTAATACAAGGAACGCAATATAGAGAGACAGCTAAAATTGAGCGTCATTTAAGGGACAGTATAGAAATTTAATATAGTGAAAAATCCTAAAATATATTTATATATGAAGATCTAAATGAAATTTCCAAATAATTGGGGAGATAGAGCCCCAGATGGACATCATGTGTCACCAAATGATGAAGCACCCAGTACCAGAAACTACTTACATCTAATTATGTTATTGGCCAAAGGAGTTCCATCGAACTCCCCAATGAAGTAACAATGGAAAAAGTGAATAAAAATTTGTGATCTTTGGCATCTGACAAGGAAGCATGTGGCAACAAATAACATTTCGTGACCTGCGCAATAATTTTGAAATAATTTATGTTGTGTGTCTTTATTCAAACAGGAAAATAGAATTAATCTCTGGTCGGTCTCTTATTTGTTTTAAAAATGAAGAACATTTGATGCCAGTAGGATTTGCAGGGGTAAAGCCATGTGTAAATAGAATTTAAACACACTGAGTGATGCCTTGTTGATTTAATAACCACAGTACTTTTACAGGAGGTAGAATATAAAGTGTTCATGTAGACTGGGTTTGATGATGGAAAATAGAATCAAGCATGGTTATAAAAGAGTATTTTTTTGTGTCCTTCAAGTACAAGACATTCTATTAAGAATTCAGATAGCTTTGAACATAATCTGATATCCCCGGTGTCATGCCGAATCACATTTGTGAACGCTGATGCATTTTGACATGGGAAGTCAAACTGTCTGGCTTGCCTCTAAGTCATATTCTGTTGACTAATTCACAGAAACTTTTTGTGCATTTCAAACAGGTCCAGAGGCATGATGGCTGTACCTCAGATACTGCTTCTCTAAATCCCAAAAGATGGAGTTTGGAAATGTCAGAGGATATTTCTCATTTTAACAGTGACTGTCCTTTTGTTTCATGGATTGAGATATAAGAGAGATAGACAAAAATGATAAACACCTTTGAAACTTTACTCAATAAAGTTTCTTCTGCTCAATGTGTAGACAAATGTTGGGAGCTAATCTCTCAGGTGGCAATCAAAGGTCCCCACATTTGCATGTTCCCACCTGAGCCTTTGTATCAGTAGGGAACAGTGGAAAAGATGGGGTGCTGCATCTGAAGTTGGCTTACAAATGACCAGACTTCTCTCCTCCCTGAATTTGTGCAGCCTCTGGAGGACGAAACCAAGAATGAGTTTCTGAACCCATCTTGACCTTGATGGAGACTTTAAAGCAGGATTCTTCCCAAGAGTTTTCAGTGGGATCATGAAATTCCAGCTTCCAGAACTGTACAAGGTCACCGGCATACTGTTTTAAAGCTACCTAGCTCTTAGCCTTTTGTAAAGAAATCCCTAGAAAATGAAATTAGGTAATAATGAGATCTACAGAGAACAATTAAGCAGGCAAAGGAGACAAGTAATAACAGGGGTCAGAGAATGTGAGAGTAGTGAAATCCATGGGGATAATGTGGTGCTGGGTTAATTTTATTCTTTTGTAGTCATAATGTCAGATCCTCATCAGTAATAGAGAGTATTTAAGAAATGCATGTGGCATGAGTAGCTTTGGTCTGGGCCTCTTGGTCTAACTAGATAATGCAGAACTCAAAGCAAGATTCACATGGAATGTAATCTATGTGTTGTATAAATATAGTCAGTAACAAAGACCAATTCTTTTATATATAACAAAATTACTTTTCTTACAAAGATAGTATTATATGTTTTTCTAATAATATAATTTGTGTTTTTGTATTCAAAGTTAAGCTACTAAAAGTTAAAGCCTATACTATATGCATGGGGGTCAGTAGAAGTAGTTAGCACCTATAGAATAGAGGCATGTGCAACTCTGAGCACATAAATAGACAATCACAACATTGGGTTAAAGGAATAGAATGTATTTCTGAGATGCCCTATTTAGTTGTTTTCCCCTTGTTTTCAAGTGAATGAGGAACAGTTAATGATGGGGCATGTACATGGCTATGGTTTTAGCTCCGTTGTTAGAATGGGACACCAACACTGAGAACCAATGACTATGCTTACTTTATAGTGAGGTGGTGGGGGTGGATGGTAGAAAGCAGCCTTGAGGTGGATGAAGAGCAAACAATGATTGGATTGTAGACCTCTAGGCATGACACAATCCAACAGTTTCATGATCCAATAAATAATCTTTGTTAATAACTCAATTCCAGTTATTTAAAAGTGTAGGGAGCTGACAGAAGATGGCTATCATCCTTGCAGCCATCTTGAGCCATATACTCTGACAAGAGACTTGATTACAATAGCCTACAACAGCTGAACATACTCTGATAACATCTTGCTTTAGATACCCAGAATCTTCCCTTGGGTGTGTGAGACTTAAAGGTGTGACTTAGAGATCAGACTTAAAAGTGTGCCTTAGAGATTAGATTTAGAGATAAGACCTAAGGGCATGACTTAAGGGCTTGACTTAGAAGTGAGACATATAAAAGGCCAGAGGCAGACAGAAGAGTTTAGTGCAACTTGGAACAGATTATTAGGCATTAGACGTTAGGCACTAAGCACTTGGAGAAAGAACTTGGAACTTGGAGGCACTAGGAATAGGAACTCAAGACTTGGGACTTGGACTAAGAAGAGAGACAAGAATAAACGGGATTGAATCACACTCTGTCTGGTCTCCATTCCTCATGTCCTTCCTTTCTCTCTTGCTGAACCCCGACCCACGGATCAGAGCAGCTTGGGACAGTGCGGGCTCTAACAATTTAGCCCCCAAGGCTTTTGGCAGTGTGAATTCCAACATTGATAGAGTGGTATTGGACATTTTTGGCCTCCAAGTGGGGGGCAGAGTGGTCTGCAACAGTTTTGGTGCCCAACATGGGGCAGTTGGGACCATGACATAAGAAAAGTATTTAAAAATCAGTTATTGGATCAAATTCACAAGCTGAGGTCTATGAGTAGATGTTGCCCCTGTTTCTTATCTGCTGTATCCATAATTTTTTTCCTATAGGCATACATTTAATTTATTTATAACAATAAAATAAATGTGAGGTTTTCTTATACAATGTGTGGAACTAGACAGCAAACACATGTGATATGATTGTCTGTACTTCCTACTGTGTTGGACTGAGGTTAACTGTTCAAGTTATTGTGGATAACTATAAAAAGAAAGTGATGGAAGAACAGATATTGGGATAGAGCCCCAGTGGTTGCCATCTGCAGCATAATGTTGAGATTCTGCTTTTAATGATGCAGAGTCACAAAAGGTGGGCAATTAAGATATAATACAGTCAAACATGGATTTGGGAACGTGGAACCCAGAGTTTTCTGATTATCAGTCAGCTGAACAGTCATAATGAGGACAGTGACTAACAGAATAAAGAAATGCCTAGTTCTAGTCAAATCAAACTGTGATTTAATTTGTATCTTTCTCATCCTGGTCTTTAAATAGTATCATATAAAGTAAGCAAAGTTTTATGTCTCCATTTTAAAATAACATTATGATTAAAAATAAATAATATTTATTTGTATGACAAAACCCCACTTAAATAGAAGTTATTTCAATGTGAAGAAAACACCTAATGGGTTTGCAGAATATTTTTGATGTGGAAAATTTATATGGAAGGCGTGTGGAACGTGATGCTGAGATACTGAGTATTAACTGATTTCGTCTTTTATTAAATGTGTGAAAATGTATTTCTATGGGCCGTGGATTTGAAATACAAGTTGACGTTAAGAAGACATTTCTTCAGGCTTAAGATTTTATGTATATTAAACACTGTCTTTATATATAAGCCAGAAATTATTAGATAGTAGAGAAATATCATTGTTTTTCAAATTGCAACAAAATTGAAGTGATTTTCTATTGTGAAGGTAAAAAGGTATGGTAGCAAACATTCCCAAAGCATTAAAGCACTTCCATTCTGACATCTACAGCCTATGTGTCTTCTGGAAATACTGGGAGAGACGAGAGAGGTGATGATTGATTGGGAAATTTGCAGGCAGGACGGCCCAATGCTGGGCCAATGCTGGCACATGGCTTTGGTCTTAATAACTTTCCATTACGTACTCTTCCTTTGGCACCCCTGAAACAAGGTTTGATTTATTTTTGATGGATCTTCCCCACATTGGAACTCTATTGCTTTCAAAGCTGTTGCTGCGGCAACACCTGAAGTGATTTTTATCACTGCCATAAACACATTAAATGATTTCAGGTGCCAGAGACCTTTTTTTCAGGTTCTGCTGTGTGATAAGTGAAGTCAGTTGTTAAAAAAATGTTTTTCTGCTGTTTTAACTTTTGACATGCCCCTAGAAAAAAATCTATATTCCTTACCAATGGTGTGTCTTGTGCTTTATAAATGTGAGGGAATACTGACAGATTGAGATTCAGATATGAGAACCTAAACAAAGGACATTAAGCAAACTCACACCACATACAGTAATTGTATCTGCTTGCTCATATAACTTGTTTACAATGGGTTGACTTGACTTGACTTTTCTTTGGGTGCATCAGATGGGGATCTCTTAGACATAATATTGTGGGAAGATCCTACTTGTTTTATAGAATTTATCCAGAATTGCTCCCATAAAAAGGAAATGCAGGGACAAAGTGTGGAGCAGAGACTGAAGGGAAGGCCATCCAGAGACTTCCCCACCTAGGGATCCATCCCATCTGCAGACACCAAACCCAGACACTATTGCTGATGCCAAGAAGCTCTTCCTGATAGGAGCTTAGTATAGCTGTCCCATGAGAGGCTGTGGTAGAGCCTGACCAATATGGATGTAGATGCTCATAGCTCGCCATTGTATTGAGCATGGGGACCCCAATGGAGGAGTTAGGGAAAGGACTGAAGGAGCTGAAGGGGTTGGTAACCCCATAGGAAGAACAATATCAACTAACAGACTCCCCGAAGCTCCCAGGGACTAAACTACCAACCACAAAGTACACATGGAGGGGCCATGGCTCCAGCTGTACATGTAACAGAGGATAGCCTTATCTGGCATCAATGCGAAAGGAGCCCCTTGGTTGTGTGGAGGCTCGATGACCCAGGATAGGGGAATGCTACCATGAGAAGCAGGAATGGGTGGGTGGATGGGTGGGCATTCTCATAGAAGCAGGACAAAAAGGTGAAGATAGAGGGTTTGTGGACGGGAAACTGGGAAGGGGGAATAACATTTGAAAAGTAAATAAATAAAATAACCAATAAAGACAGAAATCATATTGTGGAAAGATCCTATTTGGCAACTTGCCCTGTTTGTAGAATTAAAAGAAAATTATTCTAATTCATCCTTACTTGTTAGACAATTCTAAGCAAACCAAAAAAATAATCACTCGATGTAATGACCTCTGTCTCTGATAATGCAGTGTCCTACTGAGGTGGACTGAATCATCTGTCTATCAAGTAAACTTCTGTGATGGACAATACAAATCTATGTTCAAACTGGGCATTTAGGGAATGCAATTGCACAAGATTTGGTAAAGTAACTGTAACCAAATTGTCTCAGATGAAGGACATGAAGAACCAATATTTAGAGAATCCATCTAAAATAGAAATAACAATCAACTCTGTGTCAGCCAACCATTTCTTAGATGATGGAATGCCTTTCTCTTCTTTGACACAATGCTACTGGTAGTCTGTAGGTTTACCAGGGGTTACTACTATTGTTAGTGTTTATAATTACTAGAGATCCAAGGCCATTGTAAATATCCTTCATTGGAATTAAGCTTATCTTTGCAAGTTTAATTTCCTTATTTTTATCTGCATGTTTGGACCAAATGACTTCCACTGAAATTATATTTGACATCAGTTCTATTCAGTCTTGTCAATCATATTGAAAAAAAAGTCACACTATTCTACTGTCATTTGTGGCAATACGTTTCATTTTTACAAACATTGGAATATCAAATTAAATAACAAAATTATGTTTATAAATATAGTCATTTGACCAGTGTATATCACCTGGTGTCAGATTATTATATTACCTCTATTTGTGATATAAAAAAGTAACCAAGACAAACAATAGCAAACTGTGATACTACCAAAGCTTCCATAAAAGAGAAGAACTCAATGGTTTGAGAGCTGTTTTAGTAGTTAAAAGTATTTGATGCCCTTGCACAGGACCCGAATTTGGTACTTAGAATTCACATGTTGGTGGGTCACAACTGTATGTATCACCAAATCCACCGGATCTTACATGCTCTTCTGTCCTCCTTAGGGACCATTTATGTATATAGTACATATACATACATATAGGTAACTCATATATGTAAAATAAAAATAGATACATAGAAAAAAGTATGCAATTAGGACAGATCTTCCTAAAATACATGCTCAGCACTTCAGTTTCCTTACATCTGTGTGTAGCTATCATGAACTTAAGCAAGAAATTAAGATGAATGTTTCTATTTTCAACTCTGCAAAATGCTTCACTTTCAGAAGATAACATTATAAGGACCAATATGGTTGTGTGCCTAGCCTTTAGCAGCTGAGCTATCTCTCTAGCCTAAACTGAATTTAAAAGAAGTAACATGGTAGTATGGCTTATACATGTGGCTAATTTTGTAGCATGGGAATATTTGTGAATAGTCAAAGTATAATATTATTTTATCTATTTTGTATGAATATGTGATATATATACATATGCTTATATAGCTGTACTCATGTGGTTGTACATAAAAGTGTACACATGCACATGGAGTTCAGAAGCCCATGCTAGTTGTCTTTTTTGACTGGCTTCCACCTTACTTTTTAAGACTGGTTCTCTCATTGAACCTGAGCTTGTAGTTTAATCTCAGGTATGTTTCTTAGAATTTCAAATTTTGTGGGAGTAGAATACTTTCTATTTTGATAGGCAATAAAGTTCCAGCCTTCACCCATCTCATATTTTGTGCCATTATAGAGCATGAAAAGAAAAATAGTTTCAAGGTTTATTATCTAGATTATTTACTTTTCAAAAAATTGTTGAGAAAATGGCCAAACTAAGGCTAGAAATTATGTTAAAATTACTATAATGAAATCAATAGGTTAAATTGTGGAAGGGTTGAAAATTTCATAACCATACATACACAAGAAGGAGAGAAAGAGAGAGAGAGAGAGAGAGAGAGAGAGAGAGAGAGAGAGAGAGAGAGGAGTGAGGAGAAGTTTAAAACATTTTAGTACTAATAAAACACTTATAAAATTGTGCACGACTGTGTGTGCCTATATGTATATCTATATGCCTTTGCATGTGTGTATATGTGTAGGAATTGGCTGATGTATATGACCTCAAGTCATAATAATCTACAGTGTATTACAACTTAATAACCACATTTTCAATGAAGAATATAGATGAGTTCTGTGGAGGAGAGATTAATGAGCTTCTCCTTGATTCATATCTATTTGGGAGGAACTCTCGGATAATGGGCTCCATGTTCTCAGTGAGTGCTGAGTAAGATACCCCACTTTATGTTATATTACAGCCTTTTTCTAAAAGCAGCTGCAAATTTTAGTTCAGCATCCACCTTACTGGTGATAATAATCTATGCTGACACCCATAGAAAACTGCAGAAATAAAAAGAAAATCCTGATTCATATGTGGAATACAATTCCTTTTGTGTTTGGTAAATAAGCTAAAACCACTATCAGTTAAGTCTGCTTTAGAAATTTCTTATTTACTTTTTTTGAAAAATTCAGGGTTCATAAGTAAAAATATAATCAAACAAGTACAGAGGGGATGAAAAAGCAGAAGAAATTAAAACTCAATATCGAGCTTAAATGACTACTATTGAGAGTAAATAAAAGCTATAGAATTAATTTATGAAATAGCTTGTTAGTCTCTTAGAATTCAAAATGAAGAAGTAAAAAAAAATTGTACTGAATAAAGTGTTCATATAGCAGAAGGAAAGGAATGATGGAAGAATGCCATTTTCTTACACATCACAACAGGCACAAGAAAAAAAATAAAATTTCAATAGAACAGAATTATGAATCTGAAGTCTATTATAATTGTTATCATTAAGATGAACAAAACAAGCACATGAAAATATATTATTAAATTATTAACCACTATAATAAAATGGCATTTAAAATTTTCACAAAGAATATCAAACTATTGAGTAAAAAGGTTTTGAAAAGTTAAAAAAAATTTTAAGAACAAATGAAGTTAGATTTAGATTAACAATATTTAATAATATTCAGAATACATTATCTAACAAATCCCAAGTACCATTCATGAGGAATCTCTTTTGAATTGGTCAAAGTATTTCAGGTGACTCCCTGAGCAAAATAAGCTATTGTTTTTGCAATTGGCTGCTTCTCAGAATGTGAATTCAGATCCTAATATTGAAAACACTATATACTTCGGACACAGGACACAGAGGATTTGAGGTGTCTCTGAGAAGATGCCTCCTTACTGCCATCTATATGTCATAGTACTGAAAGGTGCTAATGTAAGCTGCTAAGAGGAGGAAGCAATCAGTAGTACCATTCTTCTGTGATGTACAAGAACTACCACAATGACTAGCATTGCAAGATATTCCGAAGGACACAGTGGGTGTAATCATGTCCTTATGGTAAACAGTGGCTTTCTATTGGAAGTTATGACCCTCTCAGCAGGATAGAAACTATGCCTTATTCTAGAAACTTACCCAACTATCCATGGCTAACAAAGCTATGTATCTTAGGGAAGAATTTATTGCCACTTTTCTATAAAACATAATTCCTAACTGCATTTCCAATCTTATCTCTCTACCCACAGATAAATGTAGCTTTTACCTCTCATCAGACACTTCTCTTTGCAGAAAAATCACAACATGTCAAAATGCAGTGATCAATTTATCATGGAATGTTAGGAATCAGTGGATGATATATCTGCAACACAATTCCTGCATCTTTGTCTCAAGAAAAATTACAGAAAAGCAAATAGGAAGATTTTTAAGAACCAGAGGACTAGGAAAAGAGCTGTGTTTTGTTTCTCCTAGAAATGGAAGGGAAGCTACACCATGATACATTAACACTATGTCTTAGTCAGGATTTCTATTCCTGCACAAACATCGTGACCTAGGAGCAAGTTGAGGAGGAAAGGGTTTATTCAGCTTACACTTCCACATTGCTGTTTATCACCAAAGGAAGTCAGGACAAGAACTCAAGCAAGGTAGGAAGCAGGAGCTGATGCAGAGGTCATGGAGGGATGTTACTTACTGGCTTTCTTCCCCTGGCTTGCTCAGCTTGCTTTCCTATAGAACCCAGGAACATCAGCCCAGGAATAGCACCATGCACAAATGGGCCCTCCCATTTTTGATCACTACTTGAGAAAATGCTTTACAGTTGGATCTCATGGAGGCATTTCCTCAAGAGAGGCTCTTTTCCCTGTGATAACTCCAGCTTGTGTCAAGTTGACACACAAAACCAGCCAGTACACACTATAACAGTTGAACCATGAAAATATCAATAGACATGCTAAAGCTGAAGGGTAAATCTCATGGGATACTACCTCCAGAAAATAAACTACAGGAAACTAATGACTGATTAGAGAGGCAGAATTAGTCTCTCTCAGGGATAAGTCCCTTAATCAATTATTCAATACAAAGTGATCAGCTATAAAATCATATTCATGCAAACAACACTAAACTGACTCAGCAGGTAGAACTTAAATATTTATGCATTTAGATATATGGGTGTGTGTGCACACATTTCTATATATGTGTCACAATACTAATCAAAGAAGTGAGGCTGGATTAATATTGGGAGTATAGAAGAAGCTAGAAAGAGAAGACATGAGAGGGTTTTGAAGGATGGAAGGAAAGAAGGAAATGATATGAGCTTATTTTATTCTTAATAGATACAGAAAAAAATTCCTTGACAAAGACTAACACACTTTCACGGTGAAAGTCCTAGATCGAACATTACTGAAGATACTATATCTCAACTTACTACATATATCAACATTAGAAAAGCTATCTATAACAAACCCATTGTCAATATTATCTTAAATGGAAAAAATCTCAAAGGAATCACACTAAAATCAGGAATGAGGCAGGTCTGCCCACCATATGTTTGGATAGGGTGGCTGGAAACACAGAAAGTTCCTCCAGGTGGAAGTTAGGCATGGCTCATTAAAGGCCTTCTCCATGGTTCCTCACGGTGAGGCCCCAATGACAGGAGAAAGTCCTTGAGTTTTACAGGCTTTATTTTCTTGGCAGATGGTAGCTGGATCTGTGAAACTCAGGGCAGACCTGAGTTAAATAGGGAGGAAAAAGTGGGGTAAGGTCTGGGAAAGAATGCTTAATTGGCAATGCCCTCTGGCCTTCAGGTATCTCATTAGTATGTAAATCTCTTGAGGCTGAGGCCTGTAGTCCCATCCTCTAGGGAGGGGCTGTATTGCCCTACATGACTGAAAATCCTGGGTCAATTGCAGGTTAGGAGCCTGGATTCTAGGAGCTCTGCAAAATAGATGCCCATCCCTCACAGACATGAACACCTGTTGGGTCTCCGGACTATTTCTAGCCAACGCTTCTACAAAAACCCAAGCCATTCTTTCATGGCCCCACACATTTGCACTTGCATTTCTTTTCAATCTTGTTCTGTGAACACTAGCTGGAGCAACAAGGCAAAAGAAAAAGTTTAAGAATAAAGTTAGTAAAAGTAGAATTCTGATTATCTCCATTTGCAGATGATTTGATATCATACATAAAAGGAATCTCCAAATATCCACTAGAAACATTCTAGAAACAATTATTTCAGGAAAGTGGCAGGACATAGTATTAACTTTTAACAAAATTAGTCTCTACTGTAAATACTAAAGAAAAAAAAAGTAATGGAACATTTCTATTTAAAGTAGAATCAAGTATAACAAAATATGCTGGAATAAAACTAACCCAGGAGGTGATAGCCCTCTACTATGCAATTTGCTCAAAAGGGGGATTGAAAAAGATAATGAGAAATGGGAAGAGATCCTAGTTTTAAGGACTCAGACAATTAATCAAAAATTAAAGTTTTTTAAAAAATATATGTGTATATAAATTCAAGTTTATATGCATATATTTAAATTATATAAATATATGTATTTTTTATGTACTTAGAGGAAGAGACCAAAAGTAAAGCTACCCTCATCTATGTACATAGTGGCCTGGCTGTGGCCTTATGTGGATCAGTCATTAAAATAAACAAGCCTTAAAAAAATGAATTGTAAGGTAACTACACAGTCAACAAAAATTCTTTCCCAATTCCAATTTTTGTCAATTTTTTTTAAGAAGGCAATATATATATATATATATATATATATATATATATATGTGTGTGTGTGTGTGTGTGTGTGTGTGTGTGTGTGTGTGTGTGTGTTGTGTACGGTTAAGAATCAACTCAAATCACAAATATGACAATAATAATTTAAGTTCTGTAACATTCTCTGCAAAATGTGCTTTTATTTGAAAGTACTATAAAAAATTATCGCAAGGACAATGTAAGTACTAAACAGGAGAAAAGGTATACAAATTATATAGGCAAGTCCACCATCATAGTCAACATAGACTTCAAATCAAGGCCAAGCATCTATCTCTGGTAATTATTTATAGAACTAACCAATTATGTAAGTGTCTTTGCTTCTTTCAATGGTACATCGACTTTCATCAAACAGAAGCCATTTCACAATGTCAGCCCAATATAGAGCATTCCCACATCTTGGCTTTGTAAAACATTAAGCAGGCAAATTTTGGTTGGACTCTGGTTTCTTTTCTTCTTCCTGTGACCCACTATTTGACAGGACACAAGTTCAAAGGAGGACAGGTTTGTTTGGCCTTATGATGCAGAGAATATAGTCCTTACAGGCAGGGAAGGCATGGCAGGGGACAGCATCTTTAATGGTGAATGTGGCATCAGGTGTCTTGCTCACATGTCTATGGCCAACCAGGAAGTAAAGGGCTTAGGCAACACTCCCATGAGCAAGAAGCCCTCTGTAACCTTGCTCCTAATGTGTGTGGCCCATGTCAACCAGTTAAGCCACATATGCAAAGAATTCTATGACCTTCCAGAAGTATCTTTCCATCATCATCAGAGACAACCTCTTAAATAAACAAGCTGTGGGGAGCATTTTCCATTAGAACCATAACAAACTTGAGGATACAACATAGGTTATAAGGAAATATGTAAGTAATTTTCAATAAAATAATGAAAACCAAGTCTAAATATAAAAGAGCCATCATCAAGAAAACTGGATATTTAGAATTATTTTTCTTACAACTTGGATTATCCAGTCCAAGAATTTTAATTGAAGGAATTAATCAAAAATGTGTTTAAATATTAAATAAAAGTATTTATATGTTTATAATAAGAATAAACTAGAGTTAAGACAGGGTATTGGATTGTTCTCCTAGTGTCTACAATGGACCTGTTTTGATGAGCAATTTGACAAATTAGATCCACTATATATTAGAAAATGCATACTTTTAATTAGCAAAATACATCAAATATTTTCATTGTTTTACATTTCAGTTATAATTTTATATTTAAAATGAACTAAACTGGAGAAAATTGAATTATCTTCCAGTTTGAGTGCATTTGTTTTAACCATACATTAATGTTCCCTGGGGGAAAAATCATAAATTAAATTAATGTGGTGTAGTCAGAAGGCAGTTGACTGATTGTAGACCATTTAAGCTTTCTGTTGGAAAAGTAAGCTGATACAGAAGCTATTTATCAATAATCTTTGAGCTTCTCCAGCTTTGATCTTTGCTCACATGGTACGTATGCCTTTCTCCACATCTCTACTTATCACAATTGTGTCTCTTGTTTTGCTTACAGAACATTTTAGAGTACTCACACAGCTTTCCCTATATTGCTTTAGATTACAGCTATTTGTGAACATAGCTACCACATTTGGAAGACAGGAAGTCTATTCCATCCCTCTCTGTCTCTGCAACATACAGCACATTGCCTAGCCTTAAGAGGGCTTGGTAAATGTGGGACTCATAAGTGGTGCCTTAACTGAGTCTCTTCTCAGAATGTTAGCTAATTTTTTTTTTTAAAGTACAGGTTTCTCAAATTTTCAGAGCACTCAACCATTCTAGGGCAATGCAATGATTAGAACTTCTGGGGACAACAGTGTGTTACAGATACTTCTAAATCAGTGCCCTGTACACAAATTTTGCCTTTGTTATTTTTCACTTCCTGTCATTTGCCTGATTCCCCAAGGTGGATTGGGAATCCCCTCTGTATTAATATATAGAAAGCTGCATTCTACTCACCTGATTTCCATCTAGGTTATGCCACTTGGCCTAGTTGGCAAAAAGTTGAGTCTATAAAGGGGAAAACAACCAATATTTTTGAAAGTATTTTATGTCTTAGCCCGTGTTTTGATGAGGACTGACTGCAGAGAAGGCAGCAGGATGCTTGAGAACCCAGTGCTGTCAGTGCTTTGGGTCGGACTGATCATGTCAAGTAGAGGGAGCTTCCAGAACTGTTAAAGATTCTGGCAGACACATGGGTAATTTCACTAACACCCTAGAATCTTATTCTCACAGTCACTTAATGGTAAATGTCAAAACATGGAATATGGCATTTTACTAATAAAGAAGAGGGCCTGTGGAGATGGCTCAGGTGGAAAGTACCGACCACACAAGCATGAGGCTCTCAGAGTACTCACTCAGAAACAACCTAGTATTTATTATGTGTGCCTGTAACCCAAGCACTGGTGAATATAATGCCATGATAATCCTTGAGTTTACTATCAGCCAGTGTAGTTCTAGGTTCAGCAAGAGACACTGTTAAAAACTAAGGTTTAACATGAGTTGGAAAGCAAAAGAAGAAAGAATAAAAATGACGTAAATACTGTAATATGGAATTCTCAAAAAAAAATAATGAAAAGTAAGGCAGAGGACTATTGACGAGGAAAACTGACACAGATCCGGTTTCTATATCCATATACAAAAAAAACTTGTATATTCACTGTTATATACAAAGAATAGAAAAAGTCAAGGAAAAGAACTAATGCCACATACATATTTAGTGAAAATCAGATTCCTGTCTATACTCTAACCACAAAGTAACTGGGCAAGCCTAAATGGATAGGAGTGGGCTGGCTTATTGGTTAGTCACAATAGATGTATCTCATGTTTGATAGCAAGATACCCTCCTCTTATATGACCAGTAAAGTTGGAGTTACATGCTATGTGCATAAAGCCTCTGTGGTCCATTAAACATGTTATTGTCCTTCAGAAATAGTTATATGTGAAGGGCACACAGGTCAGTCATGCTTTGGCCAATAGTCAAGGTTTTACAGCACTAACTCTGAATAACTAACATATGCCATCGTGAGTGACTTCAAGGTCTTCTCTGAAAAACAGTATTCATATATCACATGATTTTTTTTTTAGTGCAACTATAGTTTTCTTTTTAAACATTTCTTGAAAAGTCTTCTTAATGTCTCATAGAAATGTATTAGAAGACTGTTAGAGAAACATGTTTATAACTGGGTGTGTGATATCAATCACACTTTAAAATAAGTTCACAGTTGGATGAGGCAAACACTGTATTCAATAACTAATGGTTTCCTACAAAGTGGCAAGTGGTCTCTTACTATCACCTCTCTCTTCTGCCTTTGTCTTGCAAGTGTCTGGGCTACAGTCAGACAGTGTGCTCGGTTATGAGATCTATCATTAGTGTAACAAAGTCCTCATGGGAAATTCTTCTATTCAACTCTCTGAATAAAGTCTGCTCTCTTTCTTTTTCACCAAGCTATGATACACTCAAAGATAGTGTAAAATATCCAATATCAAATTGATTTAATGATAACACTTAGGAAATAATGATTAGAGGTAACCACAATGTTTGATAGAAAATGGATTAAATATGCAAATAGCTAATAATTGGGACATTCCATTTAGGACTGGAGATGAAATCTAGCAAAAATTTTCCAGGCCCCCATGATGATGTGGTATGCAGTACTTTTCTCTGAGGTTCAAACCTTATGTGTTGGAGGGAATAACCTTGAGACACACGATTTTAAAGGGAAGGTAAAGACAAAGAGTATTCTAAGGGGACATTTAGAAAGACACAGCTTATTAAAAGGGAGATGAAACAACAGGATGTTCTAAGGGAAGATGAAACATTCTATCCTCCAGGAAAGCTCCATTTGCTCAGGAAGCAAGCAGCTCAATAGCTTTAGGAAAATCACTAAAACTAGCTAGATTCACTAAGCTTTTCTTTCCCTCAAACATATGTAAGCAGTAAGGACTACCTAGAGACACATTCAAACCAGCCAAACTCCCTGTAACAGACTCAGGTCAACTGAGCTTCCTGGAGAGGATAGTATCCCACAAGTTGGGCCACATGTATACTGTGTAGTAAAATCCAGGCTTTCAAGCTTCTCTGGCCTATGACACATGTTATGGCAGACTTATATTGATCCAGCTGTCTTTGAGTCACTTCTGTTCCTCTCAGTAACCTTTCACTTGTATTATGTAACTCACTGGTTCACTAAGGTGGATTTTCAAGGTATCTATAGTTCCCTATTTGGGATGAGCCAATGTTTGTTCATGACTCCCCAGGAAAAGTGTTATGCAATATGGAGGTATGCATAGGATCCTTGCTTTACACATATGAATTGAAAGATACCAACAAGCTATCAAATGTCATATGTTTGAAAGGTTGCTTAACAAGAAATCAAATCTCCATTCTTATTCATGAATATGTGTCTTTTATAAGAGATAGTTGTAAATAATAATAGGAAATAAGAACAAATATACACTGATCAATATATTTTCATAAGTAAATAAATGTACTAAATTATACCATACAACTATATAGATTAAAACTCCAATGAAGTTTAAGTTAAAATTTATACACAGAAACATGACCCACAAAAATAACTTTATAGTATTTATTTCAAGCTTTCAGAAATGAACAAAGAAAAGCAGAGCAACCCCGCTCAGTCCTGCACTGCCTATAGTACATTCTTTACACTTTGTACAAATAGAAAAATTGTCATCTGATTATAATGCCTAATAAGCAAGTGATGTTGTATTTCATTTGGTAGTATATGAGAACCTACTTGAATTTCAAATTTTTCATTTCACAAGAGTATTGGACTTCTGAGTATAGTTTATAGACATTAATTAATTGTTGTTCTCTTTTCAGAATATCTGTTAGGTCAAAATTATTTTTATAAAAGTATGACATTATGCTAGTAGGGTTCCTCAGTGGGTTAGGACACTTACTGTTAACCCACATGTTCCTATCTTTAGGCTCCATATAATTGAAGGAAAGTATAACTCCTGGAAGTTGTGCTCTGACCTACACACACACACACACACACACACACACAATGATATGTGCATGAGAGCATGTGCACACACATGTTTGTGTGTGCACATGTTCACACATACAAGAGAGAGAGGGCTGGAGAAAGGAGAGAGAGGGAGACAGACATACAGAGAGAGAGAGAGAGAGAAAATAGGAAACTCTAAGATGTCATTTAATTTGTATTGTCAACTTTCTGATGATTGAACAGCAAGCAGTATTGGATAAGTCTGGAAGTGAGGGCTATTCCTTCTACCTCCTTGTTCTAAATTTATAAATGGAGTTTCATTTGCAATTGTCACTGAAAATTATTTTTGTCACATTTCAAAATTAGAACACGTTCCTTTTGTTGCCCCCAGAAGAACCAAAGATGGAAATAATATGGTGTGATATCTCTCTCAGGAAAAGTATGTATCCAGTAGAATATACTATTAATTAATTAGGAAGCTTTTAAAACAGAAAGCCAATTTAAATTGACAAAAGCATTGCGTGGCAGTACGTAGTTATTTAGACATGGCTGTTTGCCACATATGTTTTGTAACAATGAACCAAGAGTCCACAACATTAATGAAAATAATTCAAAGCATATTTTCCTAGAATCTTCAGTTTGAAATTAGAAATGCAGGAAACATGCTTTAGTTCTCAGGGCACTGAAAGCATCCAGATACTTAACTACTTTACTGATGAGACTGGTTTTTAAACATTTCTCTCATAATTTTCTTGAAAATCTTCAAACATCTGGAGAAGTTCTGCATTACACCAGTGAGCTGATTAGTCACAAGTCATGAGTACTTGATGTTGCAAAAGTTAAGTCTGAGCAAAGGGCAGGTAGATCAGAGCATGTATATACATATACACATACATATATAAATATATATGATTTTCCTTTGCAAATAACTTCTATGAAAGTACCATTTGCTAATTGTGATGAGCTGATAATTACCATGTTTCTAACTGAGTATCAAAATTAAAATGGATTTGCCATTTTCAATTCTACCAGAGCAATAAGGACCAAGAATAGCAGAAACATACCGTATTTCTGACGCCTAGAGTTTTTCTCCAGTCCAAGGGGAGCAGGGATGGGCCTTAGAATGGAAAAGAGAGGACCAGAAGGTCCTTTCTGGAAGGGGTCATCCAAGCTGGCATTGTGTGAATAACCTTCTCAGCATAGTACCTGGGCTCCAATTCTCAAATGGAAGTGTAAGCCCAGCTGGACCTTGTAACCAGCACATCCTCAGATTCCCGATGGATGGGTCTGGGGATCTGGAGGTGGAGTCAGACATTGGAGGTCGGGTGGAAAGTACAGATGAAGGTCAAACTGCTCATCAGGCACTTGGATAGCAGCATTTCTTGCTAGCCTTTCTATCTGCCTTTCACCCACCTGACTCTTCCCTTGCAAAGATTTCTTCAGGAGAAGAACCTGTGTTGTTCCGAAACGAAAAGTTCCTCAAAGAAAGAAACTGAGAAAGAGAAGTGATTGGGATGATGAAGGAATTAATAAAGGACATATACTAAAGAAAACACACACACACAAGGCACAGTAAAATCTGGGCTGCATGGTTTTACTGAGACGGTGTGCAGGTGCGCACTCATCCCAGTAGGAGGTCTCTGTCATTGTCAAGTCTCTCCAGCTGTAAACGTTCAGTAGTAGGAAGCCTCAGTTGCTAGTTTGTGCACACACCCAAACAATTGTAAACACTCACACCCACATACGCCATCAATATTCTTATTCCGAGTGGAAGAGGGCTTTGCCATTTCCAAGCATGACTCTTACAAAGAAGGCTTTGCTGTAGTCTCCTGGGTCTGAGGCCTTGGTCCTTAACATAGCAAGCCCACGTCAAACAATAACCCTTCACTTAAGCCTTCCTTCTGCCACTCCTTACACAATTATTCACAAGCTTCATCTATTCCCCACAACCCCGCACTGTGTTCCAATTACATTTATTTTCTTTATCATTTTTGGTTTTCCTTTGTTAGTAATTATCGCCTGTCAACTACTAAAGCTATAGACTTAAGGAGTTTCATATATTGTTTTCTTTTGTGATTCTAGGGACGTCAGATTTTGTCAGAAGTTTTAGGGATACTCTGAAGACCCAGTGTCTATTAATGATAGTTTGGTATAAAACAATAATTTAACTTTACATTTGAGTAATCAGCTCGCCAGTGTGCTCCTTCACAGAATGACAAAACAAAAGTACAAAAATTCCAAGAGATCATGGCCATCGTTACTGAGAATCATCTCACACTGCCATTTGTGCTGGTTCCTTTTTTGAGACATAGATGTTGACAATAAATTATTTCCTAGCTAGTAAATTGCAAAACTCCCCTCTGCTTGCAAAGAAATTGAACAATTGATACATCTATGACTTTAAAGGGCTCATTCATAAATATCTGTTTTGCTTGGTTCTACTCAAGAGAAAATCAGTTTTCTTTGATAAACACGTAATATGGTGTTTATCTGGAGAGAAACTTAAATAAAATAGTATTCATTCTCTGAACTTCACCAGACATTCATTATGGAATTTCTTTATGAAATTAACAATATAAAAAGAGGGTTTTTTAATGTCTTCTTGAAGAGATATTGTGAATTAGTATTTAAATATAAAAATGAATTACAGGATTCTGTCATTGATTTTCCTCCTCTTAGATTTTCTCACAGTAGCAAACAGTCTGGGAAAGAAAATAGGTCTTATTTATTCATATTTGAGGTGGTTAAACGGAGAAAACTTTGGTAGTAAACGCAATACATCTTAAGTGACTCAGATAATAGTTTTAGTAAGTGCCTTTTCTTTAGATAAGCTCAGCCTGGAAGCAAATAAAAGCCTTTCCTCGCTGACTGTGTCCAGAGTCAGAGGGCATTTGTCACTTTAAGCTTATTCTAAAATGGGACATTTCCTGGCTAAATTTGGGCTGCTTAAAATTCACTTGATTAGATGCAGACTTTTGTGATTAAATATCATAAATCATTGCACCCCAGAAACCACAGGTGCTATTACATTAGCTTTCTTGTGAGTCAGCAGTTCTCAACCTGTCATGACCTCTTTGGGGTCACGTATCAAATATCTTGCATATCATATATTTACATTGCTATCCAGAACAGTAGCAAATTACAGTTATAAAGTAGCAACAAAATATTGTTATGGTTGGGGGCTGAGCACAACTTGAGGAACTGGTATTAGAGAGTCATAGTGTTAGGAAGACTGAGAACCACTGGTCTAAGTGTTTTATGGGAGAGGAGCTAGAAGAAAAACAGTAAGGAACATACATTAATGAACATATAAAACGTATGACATATTTATATTTTCCCGTATAATTAGAAAGAAACAGGAAGCTGTACAATAGCAAAATGATACAAATTAATTTCCTATTGCATAGTTGAACAAGGGTCTGGAGTTTGACTGAGTAACCTCAATTTATTCTAAAGACTCTCTCTCTCTCTCTCTCTCTCTCTCTCTCTCTCTCTCAAGAATACTTAACTGAATAAAAATTCAATACTTTCTTCATAGGAAATTTCTTTGGAAATCTGGAATATTAATATTTCATGTCCGTTTAGGGGATTTATATTTTATTTGATCTAGTCTAAAAGGTTGTGAAGGAAGGTAGCAGAGACCATATGTGGTCTTACTGTGCCTACTGAAAGCACTCTGCAGAACAGGGAGCACGTGAATGGAGGAGAGCCCTGCTTCCAATCCTTGCAAATATATATTTCTGTAGATTTTAGTTGCTATATTCTGTGATCAGAATACACCTCATTACATAGAATGTATTAAGTGGTAGGCTTTTTTCCTCATATGAAAACCACATTTTATTTGCAGAATTCCTGCCTGTTGGTTTGATTGATTTCACTTCATAAAGTAACAAAATCTATATTTTTATACAGAAAGGTCACTACCAACTGTAAGTAAAGGTCAGGCGTAAGCAATGACTCCGATCATATTCTCTATTTTCTTTTCTATCATATTAATGGGATCTGGTCTTATGTTGAAGTCCTTGATCCTTTTGGAGTGAAGTTTTTTACAGGGTAATATATATGGGTTTATTTTTAAATACTGTTACAATAGTGACACAAATACACTTCATGAGATGAAACCAGTAAATGATACTGTGATTATCATTTATATTATAACATTCATATTATCATGTGATAAATGAAAGTGATTAAGAACCTGAAGACTAGACAGTTCGTAGGCTGAGGGTAACATCTACTGATGTTATTGTGTTAGTGGAACATGCACTAAAATGGCTCCTAATAGCATGGTGCTATACATATACATCGGAGCACCACTAGACCCTCATCAAGTGAGCCTCTTCTTCAGTTGATGAGAATTTGAAAAAGAGATCCACAACTGAACAATATACAGAGGTGAGAGGTTTCAGAGCACTCTGTCCTAAATGTGATATATTATTCTCCCGTCCTCAAAGATCAGTAATCCACGTGGAAGAGAAATCAGAAAGATTGTAAAAGCCAGAGGGAATGGATGAATCCAAGTAAATACTTTCTTACACGTACAACAAGGCTGATGCATATGAGAAAGCACAGAGACTCTGTCAACACATGTGGGATGTGCACAGGTTCAAGCTAGACAAATTCTCAGCACTGAGGAGGAGAAGTGGACACAAATACCTGTACCTTCTCGGAAGGGGAAGACTGGTTTTCTTCATTTCAGTGCCAGTAGGTATATCAACTATACTCCAGGGTAGGCTCCATCCCCCAGAGGAATGGGCAACACAAAATGTGGGTTTTGTGTACTTTTGTTATGTTTTAGTATTTTTTACTTATTGAATTTTTTATGTTTTAATTTGTCTGTTTTGATTTTTTGCTTTGTGTTGCTAGCTTTGAATTTGTGTGTGTGTGTGTGTGTGTGTGTGTGTATGTGTGTGTATGTGTGTGTGTGTGTGTGTGTGTGTGTATGTGTGTGTATGGTTTGTTTTGTTTGATTTTTGTTTTGTTTGAGTTTTTTTTTTTTGAAAGAGAAAGAGAAACAACACGATTTTTGGTTGGATAAGGAGGAGGAGGGTCTGTAGGGATTGAACAAGGCAAAAGAATAAGATCAAAATATATTGCCTGAAAACTTAAAATTTTTGAAAGAGTAATCAAGTTAACTTTTCACACAACTTCTATTCATACTATTCCTATGATTTTGTTCATACATAAAGTCCAAAAGGATTGTAATGAAAAGGCTAATGCAAAGGATTACATAAAATACAGATTGCAAAGCAAGAAGATAAAATAGCATCATTGTCAACTGGCATGATTGTCTCTGCAGCAAATTCTTCAAAGTCTACCAACCCAAAACAGAACAAAAATCTTTTTAGCTACTAGTCATCTGCAGGATACATTGTCAAATGCTTTCCTATATACTAAAATAAATATTAGAAATTAAAATATTATTTATAGTAACCCTCACTTATATCACATGTAATATTTTGGCATAACTTTTATGTATGACAGTCAAATTATATTATATATCTCATATATATGCATCTATGCATGTACATAAAACAATTACAAAGGTAGAAATCATTACAAAGTAAAAATAATTGGAAATATTTTTATATTTACTGACTAGAACACTCAATATTGCCTTTTTTTTTTTCAGAATAAATGATGCAAAGATATCAAAATCCCAGGTTTATATACAAAGTGTATTTGTTGATTCTATAAGCAATTAGAAAGTCCATGTCTAAAGTCAAGAAACTAACTTCAATCAATAAATAGAAGTATTTTTGATATAACTTAAAATGGTTCAGAATATTTATGAAATCAAAATTGGATTGGGGGGATAAGCCTTTCTAACAATGTATTAATTCAAGCAGTGTAGGATTAGTTTCAACAGATATTTTTTAAAGGGAAAAGTGTAGAGACCTTTGGATTAATGATACTGAATTATAGACAACTGATTTTTACAAAGGTGTAACAGAGTCAATGCATTAAGCATAGGCTTTGCTCAGTGTGTTACCTGTATCACAACAATACATAAACAATAGATATGTGGAGGGCTATAATGCCACGGGATTGACTGCAGCAAGCATACTGATGCTGTCATTCAAACTGAGAAGAGAACATTTTCATGAAAAATGCACATGATCGCATTAAATACTTACACCTGCAGTAAAATAAGATACAAAGAGGACAGTATTAAAAACAAATACGTGAGAGAGAAAAAATATGTGCTTTTCCATTCATGAGGTCCAAATATTTAACCCTCGCAAGACCATGATTTTGGGAGAACTCTTTCTTGCCCCTTGCTACCTTGAGTTTGCCAGCAACATCCAGTGTGTTTTGTCTTATGGAGGCAATACTCAATGTCACTCTGTGTTTCTTACTCTCTTTTCTTCCCTTCAAAAGTAAAACCAGTACACAGTTTTAGTGATGTCATCTTAATGTGCAACATACAAGAGAGAATGAAGATTCCGGTATATCATTTGTGGATTGAAGTACAGTTTATAGCAGAGAGCAGAGTTGCAATAACTTGGCCGTTTCTTCTGTTACAGAAGGCAAATAATCAACCTGAGAGATGCCTGGATGGAGATCGTCCATTTTGTTTTCTGTAAACGCTTAGTATTTTAAGACTGTTAAATTGAGATATACAATTGCAGATCCCCACAGACAAAAATTTAGGTAAAAGTGAATTATCATATTCATGGCATCTAATTACTAGAAGGAATCCCTACTACCTGGAGAGATTTTTGAGGTCAAAATCATTCTTATGCCACAGCAAAAGGCCCAAGTACTTTTAGTCTGTTGTTTTTTGTACAATATAGATAAAATACACATGATATGATAGATATACAATATAGATACAGAAATACAGATATAGGTTTAGATATAGGTATAGATATAAATGATATAAATATAGGTATAAATATGGATAGAGTAGATAGATAGATAGATAGATAGATAGATAGATAGATAGATAGATAG
>JANHMN010000021.1:43177424-43240110 GCA_030674055.1 Rhabdomys pumilio
TAGATAGATAGATAGATAGATAGATAGATAGATAGATAGATAGATAGATATTCTTAATAATGAATTGGTTTAGGCTATTTTTATACTTTAAATATGTGAGTTGAGTATTAATTCTGAGAAGCAGGACTTGGAATCTACTGACAAGAAAGACTGGTTAAAAGAGATTCATAGGCAGATAGAGAGAAACAGGCAGAGAGACACACAGTGACACACAGAGATAGACAAAGATAGAGAAACAGAGAGACAGATAGAAAGAGAGACTCAGAAAGACAGAGACAGAGAGAAAGAGAGAGAGAGAGGCCAAATAACACTTAGAGACCTGAATTTCTAGTGAAGCAGCGCCATTGCTTGGACTAGAAGCATAAACTAAAAGCCCACTGATAACTGAGGATATTCTGAACTTCAGAGTTTTGGAAGGAACATACATGATTTCATAATAAATCAATTAGCTCAACAAATATTTTGAACAGGTTATAATGGATTACAATAGAGTTTGTTACTAGAAAGTTAAAATATAATCAAAGGTTTTGCATATATTTATAAAACTGTGAAAGAACAGATAAGTAAAGCAAATCATTAAATTGTTCAAAATACAGTATAAAGAAAAAAGCAAAAAGAAAAAAAAAAGAAGAAGTCACACAGGCAAAGATTACCAGCCATAGCCCAGAAATAATAAACTTTATGTTTGGAATTTCAGGAGAAAAGGAAATAAAAATTGTTTAAATTCTAAAAATTATGAAAAGTTCTCCTGCTTTAAAAGAAGTCAAACATAATTTAATTGCTAATCAGCATGGGTACAATTGACCCCATTAGAAGCATAGATTCTGGGCTTTATGACTTAGAAAGTTTAATATTCCTACTTAAAATACAGGTTAACCTAAATTAAAGTGTAAGACATTAAAGTATGAACAAGGTTATTTTTTACAAAGAGTAACATTATCATTATTATAAAAATTATAAACTTGAGAACTTAATTTTTAAATTGTAGCGAGGGTTTTAATACATTCATCTGTATGGGTAGAAAAATCACTGATAGAGGGCATTTCAGGGGCCAACAAGGTGATAACTAGCAGGTGATCTTTCTCCAGTGGTCCCTCAGTTTGTGTTTTCTTTATTTTTTCTATTTCCATTTCCAGGTCTTGAACAGTTTTCTTTATTTTGCTCATCTGTTTGCGTTTTCCTGTATTTCTTTAAAGGATTTATTCATTTCCCCTTTACAGGCTTCTATAATCTTTATAGGACTGGTTTTAAGGTCATTTTCTTGTACTTTGGTTGTATTAGGATATCCAGGGCTTGCTGTAGTGGGATAGCGCTGCTCTTTGCTGATCGTGTTCTTACACTGGCCTAACCTGGATGTTTCTGGTGCTGCAGGCCTCTGGCAGGCAGCCTTGGGCTGGACAATGGAACTCAGGGGCAGTCCAAGTCTCTCAGCAGCTGGCTATGCCTAACAAGGCAGGCAAGGGACTGGGTGGAGGGAAGGGATCTGTCTTGTATGTTTCTGCTTCTGCAGGTCTGGTGAAGGCAGGCAGAAAGGTAGCAAGGCAGGTGAATTCTAAGGTGGAGAGCAAGCTGCTCAGGGCAGCTGGGCTTGCCCCAGACAAATCCGCAGGCAGGGGAATGGGTGGAGGGAAGAGATCTGACCTGTGTGTTTCTAGTTCTGCATATCTAGTCATAACTTCCTTTTTTTGAACCCAAATTAATAAAATAGTATTTAGTGACCAAAAATCTCTAGAAATTTTATAAATACATGAGACTAAACATGTGCCAGAATGAGCCAACTAAATAAATTAAAAAGAAAATGGAGTAGTTCTTTAAAACAAAGAAATATATAAATTTAACGAACTAAGACCTGTGAACTATAGTGAAAAAATTAGTGTCCTGGCTGGTTTTGTGTGTCAACTTGACACAAGTGGGAGTCATCACCAAAAATGGAACCTCCCTTGAGGAAATGCCTCTATGAGATCTAACTGTAAGACATTTTCTCAATTAGTGATCAAGGGTTGGAGGGCCCATTGTGGGTGGTGCTACCCCTGGGCTGGTTGGGTTCTACAAGAGAGCAAGCTGAGCAAGCCAGGGGAAGCTAGCCAGTAAGCAGCACCCCTCCATGGCCTCTGTGTCAGCTCCTGCCTTCCAGTTACTGCCCTGTGTGAGTTCCTGTCCTGACTTCCTTTGGTGAAGCACAGCAATGTGGAAGTGTGAGCTGAACCCGACTTGCTTCTTGGTCATGATGTTTTGTGCTCAAATACAAACCCTGACTAAGACAATCACTAAGATTCAAATTATAGTAATAAAGATAGAAAGATTTCAGACAAACAGTAATAACAGAGATGTTTGTCAGTACAAATGGACAGAACCGGAAGACTGAAGGAGAGCATAAAAAAGATATACATTGTTGTCTTCTATATAGAGGCTGAAAACCCTGGCTCAAGGTATATTGTGGTCCCTTGGCAAGTGAAACCTTCGGAGGAGGAAAAAACAGAGGGAACAAATTAGCTAGATGGAGAAGACAATTATTAATGCTTTTCAACATCAAATTGGAGTTCACAATAAGATGAATATGTGAATGATGAGAGGAATTTAAGGTCTCCAAAGAAAGTGATGGAGTAATGGCAAAGAAATATAAATATGATTGCATCTTATTTGATCAGTACTTTGTGTGTACATGTATGAAAATGTCACACTGTACAGCATGAATATATGCAATTATTAAGTGCTAAACACTCCTACTTTAAATAATTAAGAAACAATTTTCAAGCAAATCAAAATAATGAAAATCTTAATAAGCAATGAATGGTACTTAAGACATCATAAATAACTGCACATTTACCAAAATGTGCACATTTTGTTTGCAACAAAATCATGGTTATTCTTCCTAATATTGTCATTATTTCCCTCTTTCAAGTCTGACAGGAACGCTAAATTTCAGTGAAATATAGTGAAAATAAATGAATTTCTTGCTTATCAAAGTTAATGTTTTCTTTCCTTTACACATAAGTAATCTGCTAAATTTCTGTGAGCTCTAAACAGGTTAACAAACTACAAATTCCAGTTATTTATTTCCAGAAACAGAAATAGAAAACATTTGTGATATTCCAAACAAAATTTGCAATCATCTCTCATTAGTATTCAGTACTATGCAAGATCTGCCTTGTGTGCACTCTCGTGTCACCAGCTTCATGGAACTATTGGCCACTCTACCAGAGTCCTGAAAATCCCAATTCAGTCTCATGATAAGGTCTCCATATCATTTAGTCTATTCTATCAGAAGGCCATGCTCCAGGCTGCTTGGCACAGTCTTTCCATGGGCCTCTGAGATATTATTTGTTTAGTATAAACATTCTGGCTTGTAGTTGATTGCAAGAGCTTTTGGGGAGCATCATAGGAAAACAATAAAATCAAAAAACTGCTATCTTTTGATGCCAAAAACTTACAGTGGTCGTGATTTAAAGCCTGATGAGAGTTCACTGCAAAAATAATAAAACTGACAGAGAATTTGGGGAGGTTGTTTTGCATACAAAAAATTGTAAATACCAAATGCTTTGAATCCATAACAGGGAACATGACTTAACATAAAATATTGAAATAAGTAGAGTTCTCACTGGTGCTATGTACTGTTTGTCTAATAGGAAAGCCACCATCAGGGCATATCACAGTCAGTGATGACATTAAAATGTGTCTACTAAATTACAAAATGTAGAACGTTACATTAGCAGTATTTGTTCTACAGGAACAAGACGTGGTAATGAGTAGACATCTCTTTACTCAGACTTTTCACGCAACCAAAGGTATCAAATGAATTTTATTTCAAATGTATCCTTCTACAAAGTTCAAGAATTATTTCACCAAGTATTTTGAGTTAATCTGAGATCAAGGTGTTATTTAGGGTTCGAGTGTGGAAAAGGAAAATATCAAAAGATCTCTAACATAGCAAAAGGTTTGAACGTTTGCCTAAATTGGATCATTTCTGAGAAATAATACTTGGTTATTTGTTTACACAAAGTATTAGGAAAACAAGTTCAAAGAAAACACAGATGATGAAATGATAGCATTATTTTCTTACATCTTATATGTACACGATTTTAACTGTTTATAGTGGAACATGGCAGCAAGAGAAGTTTCAAAGATGAAGCAGTATGATACATGTTAAATTTGATTCCTGTCTGCATTAGACAATGAGACTTTTTCAATGAGCAAACAACATAAGCCATGGCTATCTTAAAAAATCCCAGTTATCCTTACGTTCTGAGATGATTTTAATGCCTCCTAATGTTGAAACTGTGTTCTTAATATTATATTAAGATAAGCTTGTGAGAAGTGCTTAAATACCCATTGGCTATGATCTCATGAATTGATTATTGTTCTGTGAGTGCCCTAGTGCACTGTTGGAGTTCATGTTGTAAGTTCAGTGTCTCCTTGTGTTCACCATCTGTGTCTAATGTAACCAGTGACTTGTCCGCACATCTGATACACCACAATGGTCCTTCCCCAGGACTAGTTCTGTGCATGCACCTGGATTCTCAGCCTCTAGTGTCAGGATCCCAGAACACCGCATTATTTTCTATTATTTGCAAATAACCCACTCTATGATGTCTGGCTACATCAAAGCAGTTCAAAAGATGAACTAAAATTCAGGTTATAATATCAACTTGATATATATAACACAGGTATATTTTCCATTTATCACATTTAAAACACATTTAAAGGGAGCTGGACAGATGGCTCAGTGGTTAAGAGCACTGGCTGATCTTTGAGAGGCCATGAGTTCAATTCTCTGCAACCATATGGTAGCTCATAGCCATCTATTCCCTCTTTAGAATCTGATTCCCTCTTTCTGGTACACATGAACATAGAGCACTTAAATTCATAAAATAAATAAATACCTTTTTAATTAAAAAAAAAACCTCAGTTGTGCCTGTAAAAGACATTGTTTAATACTTTAAGTTCTTTTTTATTTAATTTTTTTGGTAACTTTAAATAGAAGTACTATTTTGTTTTATATTATTTACATACTTTTCTCCTGCTCCAAATCCTGTCCTGTTTTCCCATTCCATTTCAAATTCATGACCTCTTTTTTAATTACTGTGTGTGAGTGTATGTGTGTGTGCATGTGCGTGCGTGTGTGTGTGTGTGTGTGTGTGTGTGTGTGTGTGTGTGTGTGTCTGAGTATCTAGTGAAGTTTTACCTATCCCCACTGGGATGCCCACTGGTAATTTTATTATACAAATCATGTTTCAGTAATCACATTGTTGAGGTATCATGGGTGCTTCTTTCTTGTTGTGCATAAGAAGACATTATCTAATAGCAGATATCCTGGTCCAGTGGGCATTTACAGCCTTTCTTCTCTGTATTCTTCAAACTCCCTAAGACTTAGCTATAGAAGTTGAGCTGTAGATTTATACATTGAGGTTGGGCACCATGTTCTCTGCAGTATAAACAGTGGTGAGGTCTGTAACAGTCTGTTGCAAAAACAATTTCTTTGATGAGTGGTAAAAATTATCATTATATGTTGACATAGGGATATGTTGATGTAGAATAGTTAGAAGTTCTATTTAGTTAAGAAATTAGTAGCATTAGCTTCTCCTCTGATACAACCATCCAAAACAACTTTATCACTCGGGGAGAAAATAAAATTAGACTTTTGAATCAGTTCATTATGAATATGAAAGGTGATTTACAAACGTATGAATAAACCCATTCAGGTATTCAGTCTTCACTAGTATCATTTGTGACATAATGCACATTTTCCACAAGTTTTCTCTGTATATTCAAAATTTGACCTATACTTTGTAAAACAACCGTTTGTTTTTCTTTAGTTATTGCAAAATTGATTTTCTGTTTCTTTAAATCCAGAACAAAGAAAACAATATTTTGAATTCATTGTATAAAATTGAATACTGTTTTAAAATCAAATTTGTAGTTTTGATAATTTTAAGCATCTAGTGGTTATATTTTAAATGCATTTGGTTATTAAACCCCAGTAGATAAAAAATACACACTTTTATGATGACAAAACAGAATACAAACCTGTTTTTATTAGACCGACAATATTACCTTAGTGTTATTGCCAAATATTGACTCAAGTTGTATTACTGGGAATTTTTTTAATATTTTTATTTCTTTTTATGAAACTATTCCTTTCTATACAAGAAGTATTAGAATTTAAGTTCATTTTAAAAATTCTAAGAGTTTATAAATTATTAAATTTTTGCATGTGCTTATTTTCTCCAAACCAACTGGAATAAAGTCTATTAGAATTTATAGAATATTAACATATTTAAAATATTAGTTTTCTATAGTTGTAACAAAATAGCTCATTAAAAACTTAGAAGAGGAAGGCTTGTCCCACTTCAAGGATTCAGAGACACTTTATTTAGTTCATTGCTGTCTAGCTCTGCTGCTTTGAGACTTATAGAGGAATAGGTCATGATGGCCGAAACTACAAAGTACATGAAAGCTGCTGTTGTCATGGTCTAAGAAGCAGAGAGGAAGCCTCATTCCTACATTTCTACTGTCCTTCAGTAGTGTCACAAGATGACTACCATGTCTTCAGCATGTAAACCAATAGAAGACATTTAAGACAAAATCATAGCCTGTATTCAAAGATAAACACACGGAAAGGCAGTAAAACTTTCATCCTAAAAATTTAGAATGAATGAATAAACAGAGTCACACAAAACCTGGTGGTTTGTATAAATTATTTTAGCGTGACTTTGTGCTTCTATCCATACTATGTTCAGTGGCAGTGACACATTATTGTTGTCTACTAATCTAAATCTGAAGTATAAAGCTTCCCATGTACTTTCTTGGAGAAGTTATCTCTTGCTTTGGTATGTAATCCTATGTGAATACATTAAGAGCTTGGATATCAGATGGAAAATTGAAACTCCATCAGATTGGCAAACTCCATCAGATTGGGGTTGGCATCCTTCTAGAGCCCTTGTGGCAGATCAGAATTCCACTTTGTTTACATTTCTCTTTCTTATTCTCATGCTGTTGGTTTTAGGATCCACACATTCCTTGAGTTCCAGAATGGGGTAGGAATCTAAAAGTTTAAGTTATGATTATGAGCTGAGAATCTGGACCCAAAAATGTAAGACTCACAATGACAGACAGAGTGATGCAGGGAACTAGAAAAAATATGCCCAAGGATTGAGGAAATTGGAGTTAAGATTGAGAGCAATTTGAACTAGTAGGAAGAACTACTAGATTTTATGAGAAGAAATATTTCTTAGGTGGACCAATCTGGGGAGAGTTTAAGTTTATCAAGGAAACCATTAGACTTGGACATGTTCCTTAATAAAAATCATGCCAACTAGAAAAGAAGCAGAATTCATGGCATAGCTGGGTACACTCAACAGAACTGTTCAGAAAAGGGATACAGGATAATGAAAAGTTCCTACAAAAAAGGGGGTGGCCAAGAAACTATGGCAATAAAGGAAAATATAAACAAGGTCTCTACAAAGACAACTGGATATGGCATCCCTACAAATGAGCACTCCACAGGGCATCATTTACGTAAGAACATGTGAGACCTTAGCCCAATTTGTCCCACATCTAACTCAATGGAAATTTTCAAACAAAAAATCTTGGAGTCTAACTTAATGCTAAAGATAGCTAGAGACTTTTTGCCATCAGACAGAATGAAGGCGTTGCTGAAAAAAAAAAGTTAAGAGCAAGGAAATTCTTGATAAATTGTTATAGCAGCTTGGAGGATTTCCTAAATGGGCTTTGCAGGTTAATTCCCGGTGGCCAAGAACTGCAGATAAGGTACAACAGATTAAGTGTGATGAGTAGAAAAGAAAGATTAATGAAGCTTAGCTAACATTGTCAATGAAATACTTCTTACCAATTACAATAAACATTCATGAAAATTTACACAAACATGTCTCAAGCCAGGTTAACTTGTTTATTGGGTTGATCCTTTTTATTTTTAACAGAATTTTTATTCTAAAATCTGACTTCATTATTAGAATAAATTTCTCTAATTGATTTACATTTAACTTTTGACTTCACTTCCGTTTTAACATGCTCAATCCCATAAAAGTTCATATTGCAGAAGCATGATCCTTGATGTTAAAGAACAGATTATTGACAGGAATAAGTAGAGATGGGTCTAGTGGGGAATCATTTGACCATGAGAGTGGTCAAGAGACTGAGTTAATATTTTGAGGCTGGGTTGAATGTCTTGGGAGTAAGTTAGGTACCAAAGGATTGGTATAGTTCAGTGGTTCTTAACCTTCCTAACCATATGACCTATTAATACAGTTCCTCATGATGTAGTGACCCCCACCAACCTTTAGAATTGTAATTTTGCTAATGTTATGAATTGTGATGTAAGTATCAGACATGCAGATTGTCTTAGAGTGGACCCTCTGAAGGTATCATTCAACACCAAAGAGGTTGTGACCTATAGAATGAGGACCACTGGTAGAGAAAATTTAACAGTGGGTAATTAGAAGGGCAATTCTGTGTCCATTTGTTTTGTTCTTCCTCTTTGTACACAACTTAGCTTTTCTTCTGTGACATGACAGGATATAGTACATAAGCATTACTAAAAACTCAGCAGATGCTGGTCCCATGCCCTAAAACATATTCACTTCTAAATCCTCAATTTAAGGTAGTTTTTTTTTTAACCCAATTTTGGGCATTTTGTTAGAACATTACCATATATTATAAGATAGACCTTGTATCAGTCTCTATAACTGTGCAAAGTCTGCAAAATCATGAGATGTTTCCCATAAAAAAAGATTTTATATATACTACCAAGTGCGTAAAGATCACTTAATTTAGAACCTAAACCATATTTAAAGCAACGAAATGAATATGCCATATCCATCAATAAAAACACAACTTTAACATGTTAGAACCCAAGAAAATTCTGCTGGCAGTAACAATCTGGAGTATCATTCATACTAGTCCCTTCTCTCGGTGACAGTTTGGCTTTAAGTAGAGAGTATACAAAGTATGGAATTATACTTGCATATGATTAAAATGTGAACATGTTTTGATAAACACGAATCTCAACCTCAGCCTTGCCACTTCCTACCCATGCCCACTTTGCAGCAAGCTTTAATGTGTGGATGACATATTTAATGTGTGGATGACACATCATAATTTATTTGTATTCTAACAAAGAGCCAGGCACATGGTTTTTTTTTGTTGTTGTTGTTTTGTTTTTATTGCTTCAATTATTTCACTACCTGGCCTGGAGCACACTAGAAAAGAATATCAGTAAAAAGGATTTTCAGTTATAGGATCAAATAATATTTTTAGATCTAGAGTCTAAAATCTTTTCAGTTTCCAGTTTCCATTTAACATTTAATCTTGTTTTTTTTTTTTTTTTTTTTTTTTTTTTTTTGTAAAATAGGTTTGCCTGTTGACAGGACCAACACCAGTCCTCACATGACTGACACCCACAGCCGGACATTACAGGGAATGAGAGACCTTGGAATGCCCATGCCTTCTCTCAGTACTCAAGGAACCCACAGGAGAAAAGGTGGAATAAGCAGGTGGAAGACACCAAGAAACCAAGGCACTTAATGCAACATGAGCTAAACTCACATAAACTCATAGAGCCTGGGGCAGCACTCACAGGGTTATTGATGCCAGTCTAGCGTTTTTATGCGATGACTGAGTATGTGAATAAGGGGTGTCTCAGATTCTTGTGCCTTCTTTGGGACCTTCTGTTTGTTTGTTGTCTAAGTCTAATACAATAGGTTTTGTTTTATCCTATAATAGTTTAATACTATCTCTTAGAAACCTGTTCTTCTCCAAAGAGTAAGACAAAGGGAGTGGATCTGGATGAGAGGGGAGGAGGAGAGGAACTGGGAAGTGTAGAGCAAAGCAAAACCCAAATCAGGATATAGCATGTGAGAATAGAATTTATTTAAAAAACTATCAACAAACAAAACAAACAAACAAACAAATCAAAGCAAGTAAACAAACAAGAATACCTTTTCAATACCCAAATGTCCAAACCAAATTATATTGGAGGATAACTAGACAGGAACTCAAGGCAGAAACCTAGAGGCAGGACCTCTGTAATGGGAGTTATTTAAATCTCCAACCAGAATATGACCAGTCAATGAAAGCACAACTCATTAATTATAAATATATTCTGTAAGCCTAGATTGGGCAGATACCCCTACACTACTCTGTTCCCCAGCTATGAGACCCTTATAACTTGAGGGTTTTCCAGACTCTGTTTCTGTCCTTCTACCTCCTGTTTCCCAGTCATCCTCCTCCATTGTCTTGTTTCTCCTCTCCCTCTCCCTAGTCATCATCATCTCCGTTGTCTTCCTCCTCTATTTTCTTCCTCCAATCCTCCTCCCAGCCTTTATTTCTCCACTTCCCCTTTCTTTGCCCAATCACTGGCTTCAGCTTTCATTTTACAAATTAAGATGGCTAGAAGGTTCACTAGAAATCACCTGTGTAATGACTCACACCTCCTCTGCAGTTCTTCACAGGAAAGGGGAATTAGTATCAAAACACAGGGGCTATCCACAACAGACCTCAGCAGAAACCATTGGAGAATTCTACCTACTAGCTTCCGTCCCCTGAAGTGCTTATCAACCTTTATTACAGTACAGGTTCAACTTCCGAGGGTATAATACCACCCACAGTGGGCTTGGTCCTCAAGAATCAATTAGCAATTAATAAAATGTCCTATTGACATGGCCACTGACTAACATAATGTAATTCCTCAATTGAGATTTCTTCTTCCTAGGGTGTCAAGACACCTGGATCTAATTACGACATTGGTCTCTAGTTATGTCTCTTGAGCCACGTTTGACAATGACATGGCGATTTGGAAAGTAAAGTGAGAAGAGGCAAAATAAGTCAATCTCTGAGGTCACAGAGGGTGAAGAAGGAAAAAACAAAAGTGTATCCCCATTAGAAAGAAAAAAATTCCTTTCCTTTCCTTTCCATCCATTTTCTGTCCATAGGGGCTCATTTGTATCAGACACCTCTAACAGAGAAAACTGTGGAAGACTATGACATGATGATAGCCTGGCAGAATTGGCAGTTGGGTGTATGAATTCCTCATTTATACCAAGTTATAAAACACAGCTTATTGAACATGCTGCACAAGTGCGACACAGTGCTCAGTATTATGAACATTTCCTGAGGCCTAAATTGAGCTAGGAGACCTTTTGTAATCTGAGTGAGTTTCTTTTTAAAAACTTTCTTGCATGTAATGTGTACAATGTGAAAGAGTACTGTACACAATGACAGGTATATAGTTATGATAGGTAATCATACACTGTTATGCAATCATTGCCATGCAAATCAGGGTTATGTAAATTAAGGTCATGCAAATAAGGGCAGCTGTGGTCAGTGGGCGTGGTCTCAGGGTACAATGCTAGATGATAGCTTTTGTTTATAACATTCAATGTTATCAGCTTGAGATGACCTATCTGTGTTCATTAAGTTTTATAATGGGGACTGGCTTCACTTTCTGGTCTCTCATTAACGGCTTTCACTCTACATCAATTAGAGAAAACCAACAGAAGCATGATATGAGTATACTTCAAATATACATGAGAAATTCCAGAACCAGGAACAATACTGACAACGGTATCTAAATTTTACCTCATAGAGCATGGTCAGCAGGCGAGCAAACAGAAAACAAACAAGCAGAGAAATGCTACGGTTTTTTGAAAAGTGACAAGTTTTGAGGACAAAATAGTGGCAAATTATGGATTTGGGTAATAATTAGCTAACTAATCAAATAATAATTAAATAATCAGGGTCACAATAAAGAGTCAAGAAGTGCGGTATCCATGATTTCAGGACCTAATAGGATCTCCAGAAGTTAGTTGACCTTTGATAGAGAACAGAGGGAGGGCTGATGCAGCAGCTTGCCTTTACTAAGGCTTAAAAACACCTTATGGCAAAGACAGACTGGATTCATTTCTGTTTATGATTAAATCTGTTTATAGAGGATTGGACTAAGTCCCACCTGTAACCTTAACTACAAATGGTCTGGTACTGCATATCCTAGGAAATGGTGTAGAGGAATTTAAATCCAGAAGCATGACTGCTCTGGCAAGGGATCACGTTCAAAGATATGATCCATCTGGAATGTGGACGTGCCATATACCTTTAATCCCTCTGTCTGTATGGAACAATGACACACCCTTACTACACAACTTTAATCCTAAACAATGATGTCTAATTAAGGGGCAGACAAAGTGACAAATCAGAGAAGGATCTAACAGAATGAGTTTGAGATAGGATATGCTCAACTCTCATGAGAGCAGATGGGAGAGGATGCTTAAAGAGCAGTAAGGGAGAGAGAGAGTTCAGTTTAGTTCAGTTCTGTTCGCAGCAGGTCAGATGAGTGACATTGTGCTCAGTTGAGTTCAGAGAGGAGGAGTTGGGGTTCAGAGCTGTTCTGTTCACAGACTTCAAAGGCAGACCTCCAAGCAGAGAAGCTGAGAGAAGCCAGTTTGAATCAGTCAGTTTAGAAAGGAGTTTGAGCCAGAACAGCTGAGTTGAACCAGTCAGCCAGAGTAGAGAAAGCACTAAAAAAGGTGAGCTTATTTAGCAGTTAGTCTCTGAGGTTAAAATGTTCTAGGGCTATGTTAGCAGATGGAGGCTAAAAACTGAAGCCTTCAAGGGTTGACCTTGTAGAAGGTTGAAAGTTAGATTCTGTGGGGGATAGAAGCTTCCAGATTTTGACCTAGGGATAGCTAGATAGAAAAGCTCTGGACTCAGTCTGAGCCCTGTATTTGTACAGCTTGAGCAAGGCTCTCAACTCATGCCTTCAACCCAGGAAATAGAAGTGACATTTCCAGTTACAAATTGCAACCATATCCTTGTTTCAAAAATTTATTTTTAACCACCTTGAAATCCTACCTTTTATTTTTCAAAAGGTCGTTTTGACTACCTTGTTAAGACTACCTTGTAATTATGTCTTTATTTTAGGAGGTCATTATGAGTTCCTTCTTATGCTTATGTTCTGCTGTGGTAATCTCCAAATGTTTTGACCTCCAAATCCCCAATCTTGAAAACTACTTTCCCTGAGCTATAAAAAAATCTTGTCTTCTTCACATTCTATGTTGACATCTCAAACACTGTCTTGGGGGAAGAAGGCAGCCCATGCCCATGAATAAAAAATTTGCTCTAATTTGACAATGGTGACTTGGGTCAGTGTTATTTTTCCTCTCATGGCATCTTTGAGGTGTGCTACTTCATGGGTATCATCTCACAGTAATAAATACATCAAATAGACATTTGGTTTTTCTATAAGATAGGAGCATTTTCTACTCTCTCACAACCCTAGGAAAACCTAGGATTTCACCAACTTTACACAGGCCTATTTGTAAAATATTCAACAATTTACTAGTAACAATCAAAAATGTTTTAGAATACATTAAAGGCTTAAAAGTTGCAATTTTTTTAGTAATTTTTAACTTGGACTTAAATTATCCAACCAGAATTTCCTGAAACCTACAAAGTATCTTTGTTTTCTAAAAATCATCAGCACTGATTGTATCATACATGTTTTTGTACTTTATCAGAAATTCAATCAAAAAGCTTTTATTTAAAAATAATAGTCTCTCCCTAGGAGCTTAATTTTAAATGACTAGCCAAATGTTATAATGTAAATACGTTCTTATTCAAAATTTTCTAATACAATTTTGTTCTTTATTTTGATTATATATGTCTATTTTTAAATATAGAGTCTTAGAAAACAACCTTGTTACTTTAGGCCTTCCTTTATCACACAGGAAATCAAGTGGGCAAATTCACACACAGCATTCACAGGACTACAGTACAAGGCTTAAGATTAAAAGCGGGAGCCCTGGCAATTAGTAGGCATTGTGAGTTGAGGGCACTTGGTTAATGTGTATTTGTTCTCAGGAAATTACAGCGCAGAAGGAACTCTGCTACCTCTGACTTGCCAATCTGCAGGGCTTTGTGTGACCAGCCTCTCGCCCACAATCAAATTCCTTCTCTTGTTTGTCTGCTCACACTTCCTGCCTCCTCCAGTTTGACTATCAAGTGTCCTTTGCTTTTGGCTCAAAGCTTTTCAACCAAAGTCCTGTGGCTTCTGATAAAATTATATTTTGTTTAAAAGGGTTGCCTGCGTATGTGCTGATACAAATAGTTTCTTTCACTTGATCACACACTAGCATTTATCTCATTGTACCAACATTATGATATGCCCTGTATCAAACTCCATCACAAGATAATACCATAAATAGACCCGGGAAGACAGAGATGTGATCAGAAATTATATTTTGAATGGTGATTCTTTTCCTATTCCATTAAGTCTGAAAACTCTGTCCTGATTTATACTCTCTTGTTTTTTTTTTTCCAAATCAACCTGTAATTTATGTAACCTGTACATACCTTTTTTCATATATTTTACCATTTTAAATTACCAGGTTTATAAAGGTTTTTTTGTAAGAACAACGTGTTTGCTTTACAAATATTCACTTTTGCCAAGTCCCAGCCCTTCTGAAGACAATGTTCTGCAAAACATAGAGGATGCATTTGGAAAGTGGTGTGTAGGAGGTATTAGCACAAATCCTGTTACACATGAGCAGAAACTTTGCACCCAACTCCCTCACAGTTCTTTGAAGATGTACCCTTTGTATAAAAATATCTGCTTGGGAGTTAACAAGCCAGAACAAATGTTTCTGCTTTCTCGAGTGTTGTCTTTTTGCAACTGAAATCAACTTTTCATACTGTTCACCCTAAATATCTGTGCTGGCATTATTATGTATGTTTTTTTTATTTGCTGCAAAATTAAAATTAGACCTTTTTAAAAGTAAAAGCAAATGTCTGGTACATTAAAAACGTCTTTTAGTGTTTCTTTTGAGCTATACTTTATTTTGTGACATTATTTTAATAAATGTAAACATAAGTAAGATATTTACAGCGTGCCATGTATTTTAAACTGAGAGGAAGCATTTCTTGACTCTTCTTTGAAATTTCTAAGCAATTAAAAAAAAGTCTTAATGTGTGTATTTGTGTTCATTAATCTTTGGGTGTATGCCTTTGTATAGTTTTGTGTGCGAGTGTGTGTGTGTGTGTGTGTGTGTGTGTGTGTGTGTGTGTAGGTCTAAATTTGACACAGGCTGTGCTTCTCAGTCTCACTTTATTTACTGATGCAGTCTCTCATCACACTCCGACCTTCCTGGCCTCAGCTGGTCTAGCTAGCCATCTGCTCCCGGGATCTCTTGACTCTGCATCATGAGTGCTGTGATTATAGACATATTTCTGTCCTTTTGAGCAATTAAATGATCAAACAATGAATTAAATATCTTTAATCTTTGGGTTCTTTGAAGTTCTCAGGGAAACATATTTGAATTTTTTTTCAGAAATATTTATAGCAATAAGCGATTACAATATTAAAAACGACTTGAAGATAACCATCCCTCCTGGTTACATCTATCCTGTAAGATTAGATCTCTGTACTGTATATGGTATTGATGTAATATATACATATATATATATATATATATATATATATATTATTAATACAAAGCCTATAGATGATATCAACATTAAGTCAACAAGATTTTGCATTGCCAATAACTGAGGGAGAAATTAATTATCCATAGCAGACAAGTAATGATAGAGCCATGGAAATCAGTGTCATGTTATAAATCAATATTAAGTTTTTCAGAAGTATAGATTTGAGGTATATGACTTTTAGAAACTAATATTAAAAGAGCAAGTAAAATACATGCAATATTCACATGATAGATCACCAGAGTGGGTACCATATGCAATAATAAATGTCCTTATATGAAAAATAAATGAAAAAGTGACGAAGATGAAACAGAGATTGTTCACACACTGGTAACACGCTCAAACACAAGGACAGACTCTGCAACTCTGAAGAGGGAAGGGTTGACTTCATAGTGACTGGAAGAGTGCTGACACTTTGAGTTCAGACTTTTGGTCTGAAGAGGAATGAACAAGTATAATCAGAAAAAACAATTCAAAAATCTAAGCATGACTGAAATTTTGGCTACTGTCCTCCCCAGTGGATCCTGGGAGCCTCTCACATCCCTGGCATCTGGGACTTTCTGATGCCCAACAACGGAGAGAAAGAATCCTAAGAGATCACTTCCAGTTGATAGACATGGCCCCCAGTTGAGGAATGGGGCCACCCACCCATCTCAAAATTTTTAATACAGAATTGTTCATGTCTAAAGGAAATGCAGGTATCAGAGACTGAAGGAAAGGCCATCCAGTGACTGCCCTACCTTGGGATCCATCTCAGGTGCAGACACCAAACCTGACACTATTGCTGATGCCAAGATGAGCTTGTAGACAGGAGCCTGATATGGCTGTCCTCTGAGAGACTCTGCCAGCACCTGAGTAAGACAGATGGAGATGCTCACAGGCAACCACTGGACTGAGCCCAAGAACCCCAAAAAAGAGTTAGGGGAAGGACTAAAGGAGCTGAAAGAGATTGCAATACCATAGGAAGAATAACAGTATCAACTAACTGGGCTATTGGAGATTCCAGAGATTAAACTACCAATCAAAGAGTATACATGGGCCAGTCCATGGCTCCTGCTGCATATGTAGCAGAGGATAACCATATCTGGGATTAGTGTAAGGGGAGGCACTTGGTCCTATGGAGGCTTGATGCCCTAGAGAAAGATGCTAGAGGGGTGAGAAGTGAGGGGTGAATGGGTGAGTGGGTGAGTGATTGGGTGGGTGGGAGGGGGAAGACACAACTAGAGGCAAAGAAGAGGGCGAATGGTGTTGGAGGTTCGTGAAGGGGAGACTGGGAAGGGGATCAACATTTGAAATATAAATAAATAAATTAATTTATAGAAAAGAATGATAGGAATTATTAATTTACACAGAATAGACAAAGCCTCTAGTTTGAATGGGAGTTCACATTCTAAGCTTTCTTGGGAAATAAGCTGTTGACTGATAATTTCAAGATGATACAATGATTGATAGAAATGTAAAAATTAATGATTTGTAAGATATAGGGAGATTATGATTAACAATGTTCTTTACAATAAACTTGAGTGTTTGGAAAGTAAAGAGGTCATGAGCACGTATCTATAAAGGGGCCAAGGGCTTACTTACTGCCTTTACCAGGAGTTCTCAAATGCTTATGTAACAGGAGAATTTGGAGTATAAGATTTTGTTGGTTAACTTGGCTACTTGTCTCTTAACAGGCCAATTAAGATAATTGTGTTCATGGACTGTAGGGGGAACTAAGGTGGGAGGAGTAAGGAGAGGAAGAGGAGAAAAGGGGAAGAGGAAAAGGAAGAGGAGGAGCTAAGAGAGAGACGAAGATGAGAGAGGGGAGATGGAGGCTGATGTTTGCTTTCTGTAGCAGTCAAAGGTAGTTAGTATATCTAGGTTGGGTACTGAGTTATACCTCTGATTGTAAGGGTATCTTGTTATAGATCATTACTAAATATATAAGCCTTTGGATAATCTAAGCATTAGAGTCTCATCTGTACCGAGCCCCTGTGGTTGGCAGGATGGTCCGGGCATCCTGCAGAGACAGCGTGGGAGATTGGCAGAGCCATCTCCTACGCTGACGTCTTGTGGGTGGCAAGGCTGGTGTCTCTAGCTGGCCATTTCTGTGGCACACACGTGGCCTCTGGCCACACAACATGGCAGCTGAGCTCAGCAGAGCTGCTGCAGCTTAGACAGTCGGCTCTACCAGCAGCCTTCTAAAATTAATTACTACAACAATGGACAACCGAAAAAGAATATTTATTCAAGATGGCCACAGTGGGAAGAGGAACACAGAGATCCAGTGACTTTCAAAGCAATCTTCAGGAAAGTGACCTTAGTTTGAAAGGCAAGAGATTTGCCTAAGCTCCTGTCTTAGAAGTTGTGAGCATTGTTTGACATCTTCCTGGGAGCTAAGCCCCACCTCTGGTGGGCAAGAATACCAAGCTTTCCTTCGTGCAAAATTTCTAGAAAATTCCAAATCCTTGCAGTTTCAGTGGTATAGATAAGAGGGGTAAAAGTGCCACTGTTTAGAATATCTGCACTCAAGTCTAGGGTGGACGCTTTTACCTATTCCCTGTCTTATTACCTCCCTCCTTTCAGCTGAAATGAGACAGAAAGGAGGGGATATTAAAATAAAATAAGAACAGTTTCTGTTGAGGCTTTTTTTGGGGTTTTTTTGCTTTTAGTTGTTTTTGTTTTGTGTTGTTGTTGTTGTTTGTTGTTGGTTTTAACCTTCTCAGGTTATTGCAAATTTATCAGATCGGGCACTTAGGTCGATCTGGTGTCATGCCATGTGCCAAGGAAATTTGATGCTCTCTGTAGTGGCTCTGCAGCTGTTGTTTCCTTAACCTTTAACTACCAGTCTCTTCCTACAGAGTGAATATTAAAATGGCATCTGGCATTCCTACGTATTCCTTGGAAGAGCACACCCTTGGTGAAGAGTGGTTACTTAAACATATTGTCTTCACGCCAACCAAGCCTTCTCTGTACATTTGAACTGTCACATTGACCATGTCTATATCAGTCTCCTTTAAAACACTACAGGCTAGTAAAAATCTCTGTGAGCATGTCACCCTTGTCCCTGTGTAACCAAACTGAGATGATCGTGAGGAGGTCACAGAAAAGTTGCATCGCTATGAATTCACGATGTCAGACATAGTTATCTGCCAACCCAAAGCCATTTCTCACATCCTTAGAAAGAGAATATGAATTTGTCTTGGGTGGAAAAACATGTACTACTTCTTTTTGATCCAAAAACTTAATTTTTTTTCCCATTTTGTTTTCACTTATTCATTTGGAGACATATTCATGTGGATTATGGTAAAGGCAGTTGTTTGCTTAGGATTTAACAGAAAATATGTTCATCTCTGCTCACAGGAAAGCTAGTTTTTCATCCCTAACTTTTTTTTCTTGTTCACTTTGTCTACCTTTCGGTTTTAAACATATCATTAGAAAAGATTGTGGGGACACAGTTCCACATTGCCAACCTCAACAGTGTGTGTGTGTGTGTGTGTGTGTGTTTGTGTTACCTGAAACTTTTAGGAACCTTAACTGGAGGTCCAAGTGCAGTTCATTGCTTTGATGTTTAAAGAGTTTCCTGAGTTGGTGCATGAAACAAATTTAGTGACTTCTCTAAAGATAGTTCAATATAGGCTACAGTATGAGAGTTAGGAGAGAGACTCTCAGAAGAAAGGATGAGATCCAAATAGGCACTGTGCTTCTCAAGAAAAAAAAAAGTGGGGGAGGGGAATTAAGACATAGACAAGTGTGAGACCTGGCCTTTCAAAGAAACAGTCAGTAATTAAGTGTCTTATATACCTCTTTGTTGAATCTGATATTATATTTCTAAAGCTGAGAAACAGTCCTCAAATCCCGTCTCTGTTTTCTTTAGCTAGATATGTGACTTGGCTCTGGAGAGGCCATAGCTTGAATTATAATCTGATAGAGTAAAACCAGAACCTCTGTGGTTGCATAAGTGACTTTGTACATGCCCCTTCCCTTTAAAGGCATTTTCTGATGAGAACTAGGAAATTCCATGGTTGAGGCTCTCATGATAGAAGGGTCCACCAGTTGCTAATTGTGCTAGAATCCTTGCTACACTGTTGATAAAGGCTTCACCTGAACTTTAGGGTGATGGTCTAGCTTCTTCCTTTCTTTTCATATCCTTGGGATTTTTTCCTGCCTTTCGAAAGAATTTGCTACTGAGTTGCAAATACCACTCGCTATGGAAAAAGATAAAGATAACTAAAAACATGCTGATCTGTAGGCAACACAAAAATACAACACTGAAATCTCCACACACACTGCTGGCAGCTACAGTCAAAGAATAAATAGTCCTTTTAAAGTCCTGGAGAAAGCATATTATGTATTTATGAATTGTAATATATTTGCTCAAATCTAACTAGCCAGGAGACACCAACTACCTCCAAGGTTTAGGAGACAGATGGTGCAGAGGTCATGCCTTCATTCTGAGAGGTGGTTGGAAACCTTGGTGAGTGAGCACAGTGTAGGCAAGTGTGAGAAAGTGAGTGTTACCCGGATTTCCAAGTGTGAATCCATGCAGCAAGGGGTCTCCCAGTGTTTAAAATTGCCATGTCAGATGATTAGTTCCACGGTGACAGGCAAACACAGAAAAGTAAGAGACAATAAGAAATATATGTTGAAAAGATTATTCAGGGAATCAAGAGAGAACTGTTGAGGCTGAGACTAAATGACTAGTGGTGAAGAGACTCATTTGCAACTGTTAATCTAAAGAAAAACAATGTTTAAGTACAAATTTACAGTGAGATGTGGTAGGACCTCCCAGCAGTATTAACACTTGGGAGGTGAGCTGGCTAGTTGTATAGCAATTTGGCATTAGCCAGAATCATTTTGGAACAGAACCATATTGACCTGCAGAGAAGTCTATGGTACATTTTCTTGATTGATAATCAATGTAGGAGAGTCTGGATAACTGCAGGTGGTGTTACCCTTGGGCTAGTGGTTCTCAGTTCTACGAGAAAGTACACTGAGTAATAAACCATGAGGGTGAAGCTGGAAACCAGCACTCCTCCATGGACTCCTGCCTCCAGGATCCTGCCCTGCTTGAATTTGTGGTCAGCATTTTTTTGATGATGGGAGTGGAAGTATAAACATAATATCCTATACCTATTCTAGTTGCTTATGGTCATACTGTTTTATCAAAGCAATAGAAACCCCAATGAAGGCAGAAAGCTGAGGCAGAAAGATTATGATTTTTAAGGCCAGCATTGAACACATAGCAGGAGGCCATTACTTGTGGCTCCATTCACCTCACCCTCCATCAGCTACAGGAAGACTATGCTTATATCTTTTGCAATTCTCTCCACATTTCTTTGGCGTGGAATGAGGGGGGAAAGAAGAAAGAAAATTAAACTTGGTAAATATATTAAAACACCATTAAGAGAAGAAGGAACAAAAATATTTGCATCTACATACAAAACAACTTTTTTTATAGAGATAAAGATTAAATATCACAAATGATGCATCCATTGAATGGACAAAGCTCAAAGATCAATAGACTGATCTCCATGTGTGGGAGCTTGCCTGCGTGCCTGCTGCTGTCCCAGCTTTCTGCTGTTCTGTTGACTTTCCTTTAATCTCCTTTCTCTATTCCTCAAAAAGGTTAACTTTGACTGTTCTGTCTCCAGTTCACCAAGTCATTCTTTTACTTTCTCAAGTCTATTTTGGAGCTATCTGGGGATTTTCCACTTGTGTTTTGCTTCCAATCTCAGGAGGGTTCTTACGGTTTTACAAAGATGTGTTTGCTGAGATTGTTTAATTGTTATGTTATGGGACTTTCCTTTGTTTAAAAGATTTTTATAATTCTTTGATTATACTTTTGAAAGCTCTTTTGAAGTCTTATTTTGCTAAACCTAACGTCTAGACTCAGAAACTTTACATTTAATATGTTTACTAAACAGTCTTAAAATGTTTGTTCTATGAATCAGAATCTTGAGGACATTTTTATTTGACACTGTATCTGCATTTCTTATAATTTTGTTGAAAGTTAATATTTTGGACTATATTAAATATGATGTAGCAAATCTGAAATGTCATTTCTTTTCAATTTGCCTTGGGTTAGCTTCCAAAATATTTATTTGTTACAGTAGATAAAGTACAAAAATTTAGGATTTTTATTTCTATCTATCTATTTATTTATTTATTTATTTATTTATTTATTTTAAACTCCAGATTTTATTCCCCTCCCGGTTTACCCTCCAACTGTTTCACATTCCATACCTCCTCCTTGCCACTCTGTCTCCATGAAGATGTCCCTACCCTCCACCCCACCAGACCTCTAAACACCCTGGGGCCTCCAATCTCTTGAGGGTTAGGTGCATCTTCTCTGACTAAACCCAGACCGGAAAGTCCTCTGCAGTATATGTGTTGGGGGTCTCATATCAGCTGGTGTATGCTGCTTGGTTGGTGGTCCAGTGTCTGAGAGATCTCTGGGCTCCAGGTTAATTGAAATGAGGCTGCTGATCCTCCTATAGGTTCGACCTCCTCCTCAGCTTCTTCCAGCCTTTCCCTAACTCAACCACAGGGGTCAGCAGCTTCTGTTCATTGAATGGGTGCAAATATCTGCATCTGACTCTTTCAGCTGCTTGTTGGGTCTTCCGGAGTGCAGTCGTGATAGGTCCCTTCGTGTGATCGCTCCATAGTCTCAGTAATAGTGTCAGGTGGTGGGGCCTCCTCTTGAGTTGGATCCCACTTTGGGTCTGTCCCTGGACCTTCTTTATTCAGGCTTCTCTCCATTTCCATCCCTGCAGTTCTTTCAGACATGAACAATTATAGATCAGAGTTTTGACTGTGGGATGGAAACCCCATCCCTCACTTGATGTCCTGTCTTTCTGCTGGAGGTGGGCTCTACAAGGTTCCTCTCCCCAGTGTAGGGCATTTCATCTAAAGTCCCTTCCTTTGAGTCCTGAGAGTCTCTCACCTCCTAGGTGTCTGTTGCATTCTGGAAGGTCCCCTCAACCTCTTACCTCCCAAGGTTGCCGGTTTCCATTCTTTCTGCTGGCCCTCAGGGCTTCAGTCCTTTTCCCCCACTCAACACCTGATCATGTTCCCCTCTCCTCCGTCCATCCCTTTTCCCTCCTAGGACCGTCCCTGTCTCCCCCCTTGTGGTTGCTTTCTTCTTCCTCTCAAGTGGGACTGAGGCATCCTCACTTGAGCTCTTCAGCTAGTTGACCTTTTTGAATTCTGTGTACTGTGTTTTGGGTATTCTGTACTTTTTTTCTTGGATAATATCTACTTATTAGTGAGCACATATCATGCATGTCCTTCTGGGTCTGAGTTACCTCACTCAGGATGATATTTTCTAGTTCCATCTATTTGCCTGCAAAACTCATGATGTCCTCATTCCTAATATCTGAGTAGTATTCCATTGTGTAAATGTACCACATTTCTGTACCCACTCTTCTGTTGTGGCACATCTAGGTTGTTTCCCGCTTCTGGCTATCACAAACAAGGCTGCTATGAACATAGTGGATGGAACATGTGCCCCTTGGCATGGTGGGACATCTCATTTTTTTTTAGTTCCGTATTTTAGAATAAATCCTGTGTTTGCATAACTTGTAATATTCTGCCATTGACTTGAGCATTCTTGAGTTTCTATAGAAACTGTTTGTCATGGCCAAGTTTCACCCTTCTAAGCTGTACCTGTCTGCAGCCTAAGAATTCATCCACAATTTCATCTAGGGCTCAGTTTGTTTCAGTTTATACTTTATATGGGTGTTATATTCTGTGGACACATTTTTTAATTGAAGACCCATAGAAACTTTGTGTAATCAGCTGTATTTGGTTTTATTCCCATGTCTGATTTTATACTTTTGGGGAGGATAATTTCAATTTTTACTCTGATGGACAGTGACTATCAAACAACAGGGCAACAGATATCCTCATCATTTCCTACGATGGTTAGGCTGTCACCCTAATAATAACATATTTCAAGTTCTTCAGTAAATGCCCAACATGTTCAAGGGACTGGTCTCTATCTATTTGTGCTATGTTTTCTAGTGCATATTCATATTGATAACAGCTTTTCACCTTCTTGTTAAAAGAAGGAATTTCACACTTCCTTTGGCCTTAATTGTCAGCAGACTGCTCTGCAATTTTGTACTCAGGCATGGTGATGCCAGGCTGGCCACCCTGATCATCACAAAGGCTAGCAAGTGACAGGTGGGCAGACAGCACACACAGCTTGGATGCCCAGCAACACATGCTAGACAACGTTGGACAACATTTGTGCGGAATAGAGCAGACAGCACAAAATTCCATCATTCCTCAAGAATAGCTCTCTGGTAAAAGCTTATAGTTTGACTATATTTAGAATGTTCCAGTTCGGTATTCATCCCACAGGTGACATGGGAACACTGCAGCCCAGGAACCCCGGTGTAATTTCTTTACCATCAGTATGGTTTTCATCTCCTTTTTTAGATCACATTGTGGGATCGGCAACTAGCAGTGACACTGTCACAGAACAATCTTGAAGTCACTATAAGTATAAGCGTTGAGTAAGCAAGAACATGGCAGGTTTGGCTTTTAGCATGCAAAGTTTTAATAGTTTTTAGCAAAAACATTTTTCAAACTTTTCTCAGTATTTACATATTTGAAATGCTCATTTTAGCCAGTTTAGGGAAGTAGTATGTGAACTTTTTAATGGACTACTTTTTAATTTTTTACCTTTTATATCACATTTTTGAAATTCATATTTAATGTGTCTATGATATTTTGGGGAAAATATTTGGCTTTTATTTTCCAATTTAGAGCTTGTTTGCTTTATCTGAGATTTTTATCATTGTTGGTTAGTTGTTTGTATATATCATCATCATCATCATCATCATCATCATCATCATCATCATCATCATCATCTTATTAAGAGTTAAGGCCCCGAATAGTGTAATCCCAAATATGGCATTTAGTCCAGCTGAATATTTTGAACTGAAGAAAATATAAAGATCACATAATAAAATATCTCTGACCTTCCTCATGTTTCTTTTCTCACCATTCTTTCTGTACCTGGTGTCGAGAATGTACACTTTGCTAAGAACCATGATGGAGGCAGAACTTCTGAGATGGGAGATGCCATATATCAGATCTGCACAATTTTATCACAACACACATTGATTTTTAAGGCACTGAATTGCAGCATTCTGGAAGAAGCCGGAGAACAAAAGTGAATGATACAGCCTACTTAGTCCATTGAGACAACTGTGACAAAATTTATGTGAAAATGTATCTCTTAGTTAAAAAGAAAGAAAGAAAAGAAAAGAAAATATAAGACAAGACAAGAAAAGAAAGAGAAAACTTACAGAAAATCAACTGCTGTGCTGGCAAGATGCTAAAATGCTGTATAATGTACACAGGGTTTACAAAGCAGCTTAAAGGAATGGGTAACAATATAGTACAGGTGAAACATATTCAAGCTGTCCGAGGGGTGGTCAGCGAAACTTCCAGCACGTGCTGCTGTATGCCTTCCTTCCCTGAAAATAATGAATACTGCCTGAAAACATTGTTGACATATGCTGGAGTTTTCAGAAGCCAGATAAGGCTGATGGAGAAACAAAGTACTCTGTACTTGCTTGCAACTTTACAGAAATAGGGGACCAGTTCAAGCAGCAAGAGTCTACTACTCCTGCTCTCCCATGGTTCTATATTGAGTGGAGTAGCATGAATTGGTCCATCGGGGTTGGGGAGATGTATAGAATCAAGATAGCAGAACACTGAGATGAAGAGACAGAGTATCTCCAGGAGAATGACCGTGGCTTATGAATGGTCAGATGGAGTTCTATATGCCATTCATGTCAGTAAATTACCCTTTAGTAAGAAGAACAGATGTAAGGGATGAGATCTCTCTGTGCTGGCTTGGATGTTGCTAATATTCTGGTTTTGATATTGCCTTGATAAGTCCAGATAAATTGCCACTTGAAACTGATGGAAAGGAATATTCATCAGTCTTTCCCGTCTTCTGCAAAGAGGTTTCATTATCCTAACAATGAGACATCTTACAGATTTGGGAAATAATAGAGAGTATAGTTAATGTAGTTGACTACAGAAACTCGAGGAGCCATAAAGTTAACTGGCAGAACTTTCACTGTCACAGTGTGCTGTTCATCTATAACTTCATGGTAACAGCAGTTCTTTAAGCCCTACATAGAATCAAAGGTTTCGTCATCTGTTGTTGGTTACATGCCAAAGTTAAGTAGTAAAACCCTGCTGCTAAAGATATTGGGCACCTTGGCTGAATTTTATGGAAAAATTAGGCAGCTGCTAAGATGGAATCTCCATTGATAGTGTTGGGAGGTACTATATAGCATGTCTAGGAAGAACTTTTGGTCTCTATTATGGACTTGTGTGGTGTATACTAACATGCCAGGAAGCAATTACCTACAGGGAATAATATTGTCATGACTGCTATAAGTCCAACCAACCACTTTTCAATAAGATTTAGAACATTCTCCAAAGCAAGGATGTAGAGGAATTTTGATCCAGCAGCATGGCTAATCTGTCTGTAACATAACTATGGCTATAGTAGATACCTTTAATGCCAAAAAATGATATTAAATAGAGGTACAGACAAAGTGATGAATCAGAAAAAGGTTTGACAGAATAAGATATGCCCAACTCTTATGAGATCAGCAAAGGAAAGAGAGGCTATTTAAGAGAGTGCAGGAAGAAGCAGTAGAGGGGAGTTTTCTGTCAGTCATATCTCTTCATTCAGTTGAGCTCAGTACAGTGAAGTTGAGTTTATTCCTGAGTTAATGCAGTTTAGTGCAGGTCTGCAAGGCAGCTGAAGTCAGAGAATAAGAAAAAAACAGAATATCAGAACATACTCTCAGAGTTATATGAGTTCAACCAGAGCAATTCATTGAGAAGCTGAGAGAAGTGAGATTGAAACAGTCAGTTTTTAGAGGAGTTTGAAACAGAAGAGCTGAGTTGAACTAGCCAGCCAGAGTTCAAAAAGAACTAGAAAGGTTTAGCTTATTCAACAGTAAGCCTCTGAGACGACAGTTACATCTGATGAGTAAAAATCACCTTTACATAGAGAACACATGTTTGATTTTGTTAATCAAGAAATAGACCCATGTATGGCTAAATAGGCCTATGCCTTATGTCATAGCTACATTGGGCAGACAATTATTGCTTTGTTAAATGGACATGAAAGGCATGCCAAATTTAATTCCATATATTCATGTTTTTCTCATTCATAAGATTAAAGATGTTCCTAGCCTCAATCATGAAAGAAATTTTGATTTTATTTTATTTTTTTTGAAGTGGGTAGGGTTGGTACAGGGATTCAGTAAAGCTGCTGAGAATAAGTGACAGTTGTTGTGGCCTAGTATTAAGTTGTTTTTTTTTTCTGACATTGTGACGAAGAACCCTGGCAAAAGCATCTTAAGAAGAAAATGTTACTTTTAGCTCACAGTCAGTCATGAGCTGAGAAGGGCAGGGAAATGGGAACTTTAGGCAGCTGCTTATATTCATAATTAAACATACAAAGGAAAAAGCAAATAATGACACTCAGCTACTATAGACACCCCCGTCTTAGTTATTCTAATAAAAATATACATGCCCAGAGACTTGTCTCTTCAGTGACTGTAAGATATTTTCAAGTTCACAATCAAATTAACTATCATATAGAGTAATCTAACTTTTAGCCATAAATGAATGAAAATACTTCACATCTTTCCTCCAAGGTTCAGGTAACACAGAAGAAGAGGGAGGGAAAGAATGTAAGAGCCCGAGAGAAGAATGGAGAGTTATGTAGCTAGGTTCTTTGATTTGAAATAGTTCCTTCTTAAGGAAAGATGGTGATTCATAAGTGTCAGGGAATTAATGAAATATATAAGGCTTGGGCATAGAGATAATTGCTTGTGTACTGTACAAAATAATTGACCTTTCAATATAAAGCTATCAACCAATGAGCTGAGGCAGGATTAGATGGTGGGATATTGACAGAGAGAGAGGAATTCTGGGATTGAGTCAGGAAGAGATTTTTCTGTACACAGTTTCATAAAACTGAAGACCAGGTAACCAGCCATGTGGTGGGAGTTAAACTAGAATAAGTGGGCAGTTAAGTTATGAACTAGTTGTCAAACAAGTTCAAGCTATTGGCCTAAACATTTATTAATATATAAGAAGTCTCAGAGTTGTTATTTCGGGAAACACAGAGGGGAGGGAAAGCCTTCAGTTATGCTTAGGATTCTCACAAGAGACTATAAGATGTATAAGACTAAGGAAGCTAAGAACATTACAGGATTCAAAAGCTATTTCTCCATGATGTAATCTTTGTTTCTAAACATGGTGAGATTTACAATTCCCTGGGGACAAATTTGTGGCTATATCTATGAGGAATTTTCCAAAAAGAAGTAACTGAGGTAAAAATATCCATGTGGAGTAGAAAGCATCACACTGTGGGAATGAGGTTCTGGACTGACTGAGGAAGGGAAAGAAGGGGAGACTTCCACTCATCTCCTTGTTTCCTGACTTAAGAGAACAATGAGACCAGCTGACTCACAATCCTCCTGCTACATTCCCTTCCCCACCTTGACAGCCTGTCCCCTCAAAATGAGACAAAGTGATTCCTTTCCTTTCTCCTCAAGTTTTAGACACAACAATAAGAAAAGTAATTAATGTACTCCTCACGGGTTTAAAGTTGATACATACCTGCTGGGAAGCAGGAACTCTGGTGGCTGTGTCTGAAAGCTGGCTGTGAACACTGGACATGTGGCTTTACCTCATCCTCACTCAAGCTGTGATGGTTTTAGTGATGTGGCTGTCATGACTCACACATGCTCCCATGAGAACTACAAGTTCATTGATTCAACAAATTACTCTTGGTGCTCATTATTTCTTTGGTCGGTTGTTGGTATCTGATCCAGAGTATGTACACATTTGTTCAAGTGTCTCTAGGAAAAGTCAGAATAACCCACCTCCATCCTCCCACCCCACACACACCAGTGCCTAGATGCAAATTTATTTATTTTCAGTGAGATAGTCAATAATATTTCAATAATATTGCTATGGGAGTAGAGATACATGATAGTCACACACCAGATACATGTTTGACAGACACGTCATAGTGAAAATGCTGTCTATAATCACAAATGGTATAGACAGACACAAGTAATTGTTTACCAAGGTTTTAAATAATGTATGGATTCAAAATTTCTTTTTCTCGGGTTATGATATGAGCATGAGCAGTATTTAATTCTGATCATTTTTAATTTTGTGCCTTAAAGACTGACTGCTCTCCTCTAATTTACGTCATTTTTATGCACATGGGATACTGTGTTTATTGTTGCCTCAGGCACATTTGACTGACTAGGAAAGATTTATGCCTCTATAAATAGATTTTATTTACTTTTTATGACATATGAGAAAAATATTACATTATATGGAGAAAAAATTATAGTTTAACTACCAGGTATTGGAAAAATAATACAAGCCTAAAATAATGCTTAGCCTTTAATATTTCACAAAGCAATTTGCAAGGAGATTAAACTAAAATATATTCTATCCAAATTTAATCTTTTTCTTATTATGTAATTTATGAATATCTATCTGACTTTATGATAGGAATCCTTCTAATAAAGTCATCATCAATTGAAATGTATCATAAACAAAATGTATTTAACACAGCTTTATGTGTAAATGTGCTCCTTGCATATTAACATTAGTCTACAGCCAGACAAAAGTTAAAAAGATGTATTTGTAGTGAAGTTATATATATCTCAAATAAGAATTAAGATTATATTGAAATTACAGTGAAGTATAATGTATTGGCTCTTCCCTCTTCTGATGCTAAGGTTGACTGGAAACTCATCTGCCTGCCACATGCAAGTATGTTACGTTACTGTAAAGTCAAAAAAAAAAATAAGACAAGGTACTATCTGCATGAATACTACAAAAACAAGTCTTTCCTTTAGCAATTAAAATATTAGTATTAAGAATTATTTTTTGCATCTGTCAGCATTTCTGGAAAAATATGTGTTTCACATACCGTTTTGGTTCATTCTTTTGTATCTGACAAGAATTGACTCAACAATAGAATTATTATGATCTGATTATTAATTTTATATGCATGTACATTATTAAGTTAGTTGATAGTTGTATCACTGAACATACTAGCTCTACAGCTGAGACCTAACTTTATGCTCTCAGCAAGGCAAGATCTATAATATATAGTTGTTGCAGTCGCTGATCTGTTGTGTGATAGAAACTGTAACCAAGATTATTCTGTGAAAGAAGGCATTTAGCTGGGGGCCTGCATACAGTTTTAGAGAGTTAGTCCATTATCATTGTGATGGGAACTGGATGAGCATGGTGTTGAAGCAGTAACTGAGAGCTTTATATCCTTCTTTTTAGGCAGAGAGAAAAGAGAGACTGAGTACCAGGTCCGCAATGGAGGAGTTAGAGAAAAGACTGAAGGAGCTGAAGGGGTTTGCAACACCATAGGAAGAACAATAATATCAACCAACCAGACCCCTCAGAGCTCCCAGGGACTAAACTATCAAACAAATACACATGGAGTGACCCCATGACTCCAGGCACATATATAGCAGAGAATGGTCTTGTGGGGCATTAAGAGGAGGAGAGGCCCTTGATTCTGTAAAGACTAGATACCCCAGTGTAGGAGAATGCCAGGTCAGGAATGTGGGAGTGGGTGGGTGGGGGAGTGGAGGAGCACCCTCATAGAAGGAGGGGGACCTGGGATGTGATAGGGAGTTTCCAGAGGAAAAACGTTGAAGTGTAAATAAATAAAATATCCAATAAAAAAAGAAAAAAGAAAACTAATAGGTTTGATTATGGAATTTTCAGGCATAGATGCTTTTGAAGACATTTGTCACCTTGCACCTTATTTCTATGCCTTGTCTCATCTGTTGTCTCCCTTCTCTCTGTAGCTTTTTCCATCACATGCGTTTTTATTACCTTCTTTTTTCCTTGTCCCCTTAAGAATTATCTCATGAATAACACCCTTAGCTTGCACACACAGGATCCACATATAGAAGAAAATACAAGTTATTTCTCTTTTGAATTTAATATTTTCAGCCCCATCCATTTTCCTCCAAATGTCATGATTTCAGTTTCTTTGTGGCTGAAGACAATTACCTTGTACCTATGAATCACATTTTCTTTATCCCCTTCTGTTGACTGACATCTAGGTTGATCCCAGTCTTTAGCCATTGTAAATATTGCTGCAATGAACATGGATGGATAAGTCTCTTTTCAAAGATGAAAACAGAGGTGATTTCTCTAATGTCCTAGCTCAAATTGAATGGAAATTCAACGGTTGTTGGCTATGAATCCCTTAATTCTGTTTACTTATTTTATTTAGAAAAAAAATAGCCCATTTAAAGTTCAGTCTTACATGGCACCAAACCTTCGTAACTCTATTCTAACCTGGGCTAACATGATGTTCACTAGTATAACAGAAAGCCATGGCCTACCATATTTTCTGAAATACCCTTAAAGATAAAAGTGTTAATAAGGCCACACATGTCTTCCTAATATTGAATATGTATGATTTTATAGTCATGCTCTACAAATATGAAGAACTTCCCTGCTTCTATGAGGATGTGCCTCCACCCACCCACCCACTCACCCACCCACTCACCCACCTACTCACCCATTCCCACTTCCCTGATCGTGAATTCCCCCACACTGGGCATCCAGCCTTCACTGGACTAAGGATCTCCTCTCCTACCTTTGCCATTCTTCCCTACATATACAGCTGGAGCCATGGGTCCCTCCCTATGTGCTCCCAGGCTGGTGGTTTAGACCCTGGGAGCTCTGGTTGGTTGGTATTGTTCCTCTCCCCATGGGGTCACATTCCCTTTCAGCTCCTTCAGTCTTCTCTCTAACTCCTCCATTGGGAACCCCTTGATCAGTTTAATGGTTAGCTGTGAGCATCCACCTCTGTATATGTCAGGCTTTGGCAGACCTCTAAGGAGACAGCTGTATCAGGCTCCTGTTAGAATGCATTTCCTGACATCCACATCAGTGTCTACCTTCGGTGACTGCACATGGGATGGATACCCATGTGCAGGAGTCTGAGGACAGCCCCTCCTTCAGCTTCTGTTCCACACTTTGTTTCCATTTTTGCTCCCATGAGTATTTTTTACTCCTTCTAAGAAGGACCAAAGTACCCACATTTTGGTCTTCCTTCTTCAGGAGCTTCATGTGGTCTATAGAAATTATTCTAAAATTAGATTTATTTTGGAAAATCGAATATTTCATTCCTTTGGCCAGGGTTTTGTTATATCATTTAGGTTTGGATAGAATTAATGGTCCTCCTATATCAAATTTTCAAATGCTGAGATGAACCATTTGAATACTTCCCTTATAATCACAGTTTTATATCAGTATTCACATACTACAGTATATCATCAAGTACTTTTGGTTTTTAATGCTATGACCACAGGCAAAACTTAGCTAAATATAATAAATAACAGTGAATTATCTAATTATTTAATTATTCAGCTAATCAATAAGTCATTATTAATATGCTATTTAATTTAAAATTATATTAATACTTGAATTACTTAATTCTATCCTTGTAAATTTTGTTTTTATTGTCATGTTAAGAAATAAATATGAATTCTAATCTAAATGAATTGGTTTTATAATTTGTAAAAATAATGATATTCTTCTATCTGATAGAATAAAAAAGTTCTCAAGGCTAGACATTTGTTAATGATTTGTTTCCTTGTCCTATGGATACAGAAAATCCTAATGTAGTCTTTCAAGTTTAATCATTCTAGGAAGAGTTCTTATGTTAGTTAGAGTTTTACTGCTGTGAACAGACACCATGACCAAGGCAACTCTTATAAGGCTGATACTGAATTGGGGCTGCCTTACAGGTTCAAAGGTTCAGTCCATTGTCATCAAGGCAGGAACATGGCAGCTTCCAGACAGACATAGGTTTAGAGGAGCTGAGAGTTCTGCATTTTGTTCTGAAGGCTACTAGGAGAAGACTGGCAGCTAAGGTGAGCATTTTAAAGCCAAAGATCACAGCAGTCTACCTTCTTGAACAAGGCCTCACCTACTCCAACAAGGCCACAGCCCCAAATAGTGTCACTTCCTGGTGCTAGACATACTCAAACAACCACAGTTCTAATAAGGAAGTTTGATAAAATAGAGCAACTAATATAACTGAATAGAACATACTTCTTTTTCAGACAAAAAGTGTTTTCTGGGTCCATGTCCTATGTTACGTTGAATAATGTCATGCATGTATGAGTACTGTTCTCTAAAGCCAAAGGCAAGCCTTATGTGAAATTCTGCTACCGTCTAATTTGTTATGTCTTCACAAACCCTTATGCTAGAATACTAGAACTTTGCCTGAGCCAGCAACAGTCTTGGGAGGTTTGGGAGGTGCAGGAAGAGTTTAGGTTATTGGAGATCTGACCTGGCAGAGACACTGAAAACCTTAGTTTCTCTGCATGTCCCTGTCTTTGTGTCCCTGTCTCTGTGTCTCTGTCTCTATCTGTCTCTGTCTGTCTCTGTCTTTCTCTTTCTCTCTCTCTCTCTCTCTCTCTCTCTCTTCCTCTCTCTCTGTCTGTCTCTCTCTGTCTGTCTCTCTCTGTTTCTGTCTCTGTCTCTGTCTCTGTCTCTGTCTCTGTCTCTGTCTCTGTCTCTGTCTCTCTCTCTCTCTCTCTGCCTCTCTCTCTCTCTCTCTCTCTCTCTCTCTCTCTCTCTCTCTCTCTCTCTCTCTCTGTCTCTCTCTCTCTCCTGGCCACCACAATGCAATCAAGCCTATGCTTTCCTATTGTCTTACATAAGGTTCTAGCCTGCTTAAAGCAACAGGAACAAGAAATTATGGCAGACACCCCAGAAGCTAAGTAAAACCAAACCAACCCAAAACTTTATAGACATTATTAGAAACTTTACAAAGTTGATTCATGGGAGCAGAAGGCTGGCCAGTTAATACAGATTCCTCTGACCAGTAGTAATGAATAGCCTATTTGAAGATTTGTATAGCAGTATGTATTTATTCCAGAAGACAGTATTGATATCGTCAATAGAGTAATAGCTTTCACCGAGTTCTTTTTTTTATTATAATCAAGGCACATGCTTTGAATTCATAATTTTAATGCATTTCAGTCACCTCTAATAGAATATTGTCATGGCCACTGGAAAGAAAAGTAAAGTATTCCAAGGAAGAATGTTTGTCTTAATGGAAAAATTAGATGTAATACAGCAACTAAAGGGAAGATTTGAAGTCATTTGACTGCACGCACATTTTACTCCCCGTATCTTTCCTGGTAGGATGAAGCTATTTTCTGTATTTTCTTCTGGAATCTTCCTGGCTTAGTAAGGTTTGATGTAGAGAAAACAAAAGCTTCCCTTAATGTTTTTAGAGAATACAAAATATAATATTATATCCAACTTTGTCTTCTTTGGAGTTAAAAAATAGTAAAAGAAGAAGAATCCAACAATTAAACTCGATCAGTCCAATAGGTTTGATTCCCAAAGCACTTCTTCAAGATAACACAGGATGTCATTGGTACATACACTGATTAACAGTCATTTCAAATGCAAAGAATCTCTCAAAGTCGCAGCTTCCTACTGTGAATGGAGCCCTTCCAAACAAAGAATGACTGAGAGGAGAGTAATAGGAATAAACACTCAAGATTTGTTTAATGAAAAAATTTTGGTTTGCTAACTTAGTTAATTTGAGTCTATAAATCTATTGCAGGATCTCAGGTTAAGGAGCCCTGAGTAGTTTTCTTATTCATAATGACTGTTCTACTGACAGATATAATAAGTGGCAATTAAGTAATTGCAGATTAGTAGTCACATATTTACTTCTAATTTCTAATCAGCTTATTAGTGTAATCTTAAATAGTATCTAATGCTTGCCTCAATATTTTAATGAATAGAATTAATATGATGCCCTATGAATACTGTAATTCAGTTTATTTCTATGCACTGTCTCTCTTTCCGGTACAATTTCTGTGTACAGCTCTGAAACCCCTATGTCTTTCTTATTATCCCTCATTTATATCGTTTGGGTAGTTAAATACCTCAGTGGAATACTCAAATCCTGGATTCCTTAGCAGTTCTGTCTCAACAGTTTTTTGTTTCAGACATCACACCAAGATCTTAAGTCTGGCCATCTAAAATGGCAGGAAGTAAACAAAAGCTGCCCTCTTGCCATAGATCTGTATGTTTAAAACTAAATTTATTTTATTAATCTCTTGCTATAGCATCCATGCTTTTCATAATGAATACTCCCCCTCCCCCCCGCCCCAATTCTTACTGTTTTCTTATTTATAGCTTCATTTATTCCCGAGTTTCCTCATGTAAGATGGTGCTCATTTGGTTATTTGAAATATATTAATTTTTTCCTGTTTTTCTCCATCACATAACCTCACTAAGTAGCAGAAGACAGTTTGCCTGTTGCTGGGCACAGTTGATTATTCTTATAGTACTTACCTTGCCAATCTTTCACTTCTTTATGTTTTCAGGTCTCTGTATCTTACAATTGCTCTTGATGTATCTTGTCTCTTCTTCCTCAATTTCTACTCAACAATCAGCCTGTCCCAGTGGGCTTCTGCTTGTCTAACTTACTACTTGTCAAAGACTTGGACAAATCATGTTTTTAACTTCCTTTGTAAATTATTTATATCCAATTTTTTCTACTTCCAATAGAACTTGACATACTTTCCCTGAAATTCTCTAACATGATCCAACTAGCACTTTTGTATTCAGCATTTGCTTTTATTTTCAATTATCCAGCCATATGGCATTTCATTCCATTAAAAAAAATAAGTAAACCCTAAAAGTTCTTCCCATGTTAGGATTTAAGAGCTGTGCTATTTCTAACCGATTTTTTCTTGTCACTCAGATATTGACTCAATTGTTATCCTTTCAGAAAGTGCTTCCCTGGGGAACCATTAAAGTGAAATTACCTACTCAGTCACTAAGTATAATGTGTTCATCAGCTTTCCATTATTATAACAAAATATCAATGATAACTTCAAGGATAGAAAGGTTTATTTTGACTCAACCCTTTAGAGGTTTCCGCATGCACTTGTGAATAGGGGTAAGGCAATATATCATGGTAGAAATAGACAGCAAAGCAAGAGCTCTACTTAAACATGGCCAGGAATTGACAGAAAGAGCAAGAGAATGGGGTCATTAATCACCTCAAAGGGGAAAGTAACATCCTGAATGACCACCAGAGATCCTGCCTCTCCAAATTCAACCATTTTTAACAGTGCCATGGACTAGTACCAAACTATCATATCCACACTAAAGTGTGATACCAAATAGAATCAATTGTATGCACACTTGTCACAGTTAGGGTTGTTATTGCTGTGATTAAACATCCTGACCAAAGCAACCTGAGGAAAAAGGAATTATTTAATTTTTGTTTCCATCATCAAAGGAAATGAGAACAAGGAATCAAGCAGGTCAGGAACCTGAAATCAGGCAGGAGCTGATGCAGAAGCCATGTAGGTAGGAGTGCTGCTTACTGTCTTTACTCCTCATAGCTCGCTCAGCCTGCTTTCTTATAAAATTCAGGGCCACAAGCTGAGGATGTCACCATCCATAATGGGCTGGGAGTTTACTGAAAAGTCACTGTCTTAAGAAAATGCCCTATAGGCTTGCCTAAAGCTGATTCTCATGGATTAATTTTCTCAACTGAGGCTCTCTCCTCTCCGATGATGCAAGCTTTTGTCAAATTGACATAAAGCTAGAGCGTACAATATTGTAAAATGTTCTGCTCATTAGTTAGTTGTTATCCAATTAGAATATGATATTCAGGAAGAGAGTTTCTTGTCTGCAGGTGACTCACTTTATAGTCATGGGTGAGAACAAGGGAGCTCAGCAGTAGTAAATCTGTGAGCTAAATCTATAAACTATTCCATTTTTTACATTTGCTATCATATCATATTATACTCTACTTTACTGTCTTGAAGGTACCACAATTTTACTGTATTATGTTTTCTTTATACCCTGAAACTTCTTTCTCTCTTAAAGGGTGTTTCCTTCTGAGCCTTACCACTACAGCTGGTAAAAGGGAGTCCTTTCTCCAAAAAGTTTCTCTCTTCCCGTGTTATTCTGTAATCTCCTCACTAGCTATTAGGACATTCTCATATTTATTTATACAATATTACTTTTTACCTATATAATGACCATTGGCATCAAGCAATGACCATGGATATCTAAATCATGTTTTTTTTTTCTTAACAACACCAAAACAATATTTTTTGGACAGCTTTATACATGAAATGAATGTATCCTTAGGATATCTACCTCAACTCGATCTTCCCACTCCCTCCAGGGGCCCAGGTATCTCTCTCCCTGTTTTATTTTTCTCCCTTCTCTCATTCCACGTTCATCATCTTCTTCCCTTCATGTAAAACTGAGACCACCGAGTGCTACCTGTTGTAATGTTGACTGATCTCCTTGGTTTGCTCTTGTGCAAGAAATCACAGCTGCTGTAAATTTATGACTGCAGATGCCACGTCATGCCTAGGAGAAGAAGAATTCCACAGAGTTCCTTTTCATCCTACAGCTCTTAAACTCTTCATACCTCATTCCCCACGTGTTCATTGAGCATTTGTTGGGGCGTAAGAGGTAGATTATCCACTCAGGGCTGAACTTCAAGTGGCACATATTCTCAGCATTTGTCTAGTTATGAGTTTTCACATGATTTTCTGCCAGTACAGAGAAGCTTCTTGTGTCAGGGATATAGCAGTAATAATCTATGTTCACAAACGTAGGTGATTATGGTGAAGACCCTCAACATGCCTACTTAGGAAGTTAAGAGTAGTAGGTTCTGCCTTAAGGCTTATGACCTCCTGAGTCATGGGCTTTTGGCCAGATTTATAAGACCAGCATGATTTCTGTCTTGTAGATCAGGTCTTAAATCCATTAGCAGTGATGGGCTCCTCTGAAAGAACATGCACCTTGTAGGTTACATTATAACATGAGTTATAACATGAGGGAGGGTTTGTTTTTGTTGCTGGATAATAGCAGTAATGCCTTTTCTCCTTTGCTGGCCCGATTAGCATCTGCAAGGTCTATGAAAACTAGCCAACAGGGATGAAGTTTTCAGGTCAGTTTCAACCTGATTTCTCCAATTCTACAAAAACAATTGTGTTGTATCTCCAACAATAAGAACTTACCTACTGGATCAGTGGCGACAGTCTATATTATTTTATGGTTCGACCCAAATCATATCTGGTAGGGAGGGATCCTGTACCGGACACTGAGATTTTCATTAAATAATTCATGGGTTTTATTCATGGAAAGCATGATCAACTCATGTAGAGTATCTAAATCCAAATCCTTAAAACAAAAGATGTGTAATATATGTGTACATATACATATCACAAAACTTAGATTTCAATAAAGGTTTTTCATATATCCTTAGTTTGATGAACCCATGGCCATTCCTGTCTCATTCCTATCTCTCATAAAGATCCCTGGTTAACCCTTTACTATCCAGCAATTCTCTCACCTACTTTCATGTCATATGAGTTCTATTATTCTCTCATCCCTGAAGACCTCTTACTCGTACACTTCATGGGTCCTTAGTAACTTTATAAACTCTACAGATATTCTGAGTTAAACACCTAAGTCAAACTTTCAAAGGTAGGATGGACATTTGAGGGATAGGATGAAGCATGTAGTTCTGGGCCTGGCTTACATTACTAAGTGTAGTGTTTTCCAGTTTCATCATTTTTATTTCTATGAAGTTCATAATTTCACCTTTTTAAATTGCAAAGTAAAATTTCACTGTACGCATGGTCCATAGTTTTCTTATCCAGTAATTTCTCAGGGATATCTAGGAAGATAATGAATATCCAAGCAGATGATGGGTATCTAGGCAGATGACATTTCTTAGTTGATGTGCATAGAGCAACAACAAGCATGGACAGCTATATTTCTCCTTAGGAAGATACGAAGTTCTTTGGTTTTCTATCCAGGAGTGATATAAGAGTATCATGTGGGAATTGTGGTTTTAATTTTCTAATAAACCTTTGTACTGACTTCCATAGGTAAAATTTTACTTTTTAGCTGTAGTGAAAACCAGGTAATAAAATTCCTGCGTTAAGAAATTTACATGTACAATTTATCTTTTCTTTTTTAAGGAATTATTTATTTATTTTATGTATGTGAGTACACTGTGTCTATCTTCAGACACACCAGAAGAAGGCATCAGATTCCATTATAAGTGGTTGTGAGCCACCATGTAGTTGCTGGGAATTGAACTCAGGACCTCTGGAAGAGCAGTCAGTGCTCTTAACCACTGAGCCATCTCTCCAGCCCTCAATTTATCTTTTAAAAAAATCCTTTTCTAGTTGTTCAAAATTGTTTCCTGCTGACCCAAAAACATTAAAAAATATAGAGACCATTAAATTAAGACATTGTCCAATTTGATCCTAATTTTGTTCATTTTAGAGCCATGATTCTACCTAGGTCTGAATTTAAATTCTTGAGATGACCACAAAAAATTCAATTAGCCAATTCTTATGATTTATTTTATGTCTCTGATTTCATCCTTGCACCCTTTCTATCTAAATTATCTTGGATATAATTTTTCTCTATTTTCTATTATCTTTATACTTTCTAAGAAGACAAGTTATATATTTATAATATTCCTCCATTTAAAATGATTTTTCTGGATTTTATCCATGTTTTCTTGGATGCCTCAAAATTGATTAAAAACTAAAAGAGGGGGAAAATCAGAGATGCTTTTAATTATAATTTTAAGTACTATTGTTTAGACAGTAACATTAGGAAGGAAAAAATATCTCTGCCACTGTCCTGCATATCGATCTTACGTATATAAGAGTCTCAGATGTGTTACTGAGCAAGAAAACAGTACCTGAAAAGAGAAACTTTTATTATTGCTCCCTGCTGTAGAGAATAAGTTAGATAAAATGTAGACAAAGATATGTAGAATTTAACAGAGTGGACAATATTGAGGCAGAGTGAACAAATCCCTGAAGGCTCAGATATTGTTACCCAGTGAGAAATTAGGCTCAGAGTAAAGTTAAATAACATGGTGAATGTACTAAAATGTCTCTTAGTATGGCAAAGGCAGCAATTACCTATATATTATATTATATTATATTATATTATATTATATTATATTATATTATATTAATTATATTATATTAATTATATTTCCCTATAAATCAATACACAATAGATAATATTTTGGGAATGATTTCATTCTGATAAAACTCATGAACATGGAATGTCAGTCTTAATCTACTCTTTTGATAGTTTATAATATTTTAAAATTTTATTTATTTATTTATTTATTTATTTATTTATTTAAAACTCCAAATTTATTCCCCTCCTGGTCCACCCTCAGATTCTTCCACATCCCACACCTCCTCCCATTCCCCTGTCTCCATGAGAATGTTCACACACCTCCTGACCCCACCAGACCTCTAAACTCCCTGGGGCCTCCAGTCTCTTGAGGGTTAGGTGCATCTTCTCTGACTAAATCCAGGCCCAGCAGTCCTCTGCTGTACATCTGTTGGGGGCCTCATATGAGCTGGTGTATGCTGCCTGGTTGGTAATCTACTGGGTTTTTTTTTTTTTTATAATTAATTACATCTATGAAAGACACATAATTACTCAATGTGGTAAAATATGAAAATAATAAGATCCCAGTTTACAACGATGAAAAATTTGAATTTGCATTTTGTTACTAAGGAAAAAATTTTTAGATTACTATTTTGTTGACGATTTAGTTGACTATGCTCTATAATTAATTGCTTCTTAATTACAGTTAATATCTTATTGATTAGAAATTTTCTGAAAAGCTCTGGTTTTTTGTGAGGTAGTAAGAAGGCAGACACTGTGTACAGCAGCTTTTTCTTCACTGTGAACTTCTTGTCATAAGTAAGGTAGTGATAAACTAGCTTCTGAATAGCGGTCACCCTTGGGTATAGTGTTCCTGTATCTTAAAGGTCACTAATAACAGTAATACTTAGACTTGACTTGTATTTTCCAAGAAAGTCAACACTGTTGATTTCCGATCTTTCCCTTCTGTGTATGCTCATATTTATTACGTGTGTATACACTGGCCACTTCTATTTTCTCTACCCATCTACTTCAGTTGGGACTTCCTAATGAATATATTTAAATTACTTTTGCTTATATCTTTCCTCTGTTCTTTTCTCAGCAAAACGTTTTAATTAGCAAGTGTGCTAAAATATCAGGTGTTTAGGTGTGTGTGTATGTGTGTGTATGTGTAGGTATGTGTGTGTGTTGAGATTGTTATATCGAACTGCATTTATTTGTAAAAATGGCTATGGGTAGAGTAATATTGGAGATGCATGTTATTTGACATGCGCTAAGACAGAAGTTTTGTAAAGAATGATATGTAAACAGAGTGTGTATATGTTGTTCCTTCCATCATACTTTCCGCTACTTTCTTGCCTGGGCAAATAACCCAGCTGTGTCTTTTTTGAGATCGATATAAGAAAATATCATTTTAATGAATTAGGGCATGGAATAGCATTTTGCTTCCTATTACCTGATAACAGACCTATATTTTGTTAACTGTAGGCCTTTAGCAATGCTCCTCAAGTGAGAGAATAATGGGACTGTGTTTCTCCACACCCGTGATGTTTGCCATCTTTCTGCAGAAAACAGTGGGCGCATTTTGATTCTTAATGTGAGAGAAAAAAATCTCAAGGGAGGGGAAAACCATGCTGGAATAGCAATGAGGAAATAGTTGCTCTACATGACATTTTATTTCTGGATGGCTAGAAAGATCAATGTACTTGCCTGCAGCTCATGAATTAATATCCTCAGCTATCAAGAAGGCAGACACTGTACACAGCAGCTTGTTCTTCGTTGTGAACTTCTTGTCATAAGTAAAGTATTAATAAGGTGGCTTCTGAATAGGTGTCACCCTTGGGTATAGTGTTCCTGTATCTTAAAAGTCACTAATAAGAGTAATACATAGACCTGACTTAAATTTTCCAAGCAACTGAGAATATGTCTGTTACACACATGGAAAGCTCAGACTCTGGGTAACTCGATCTTTTATAAGTATCTTTCTAATACTGCAGAGGTCGTCATCTAGCCACCTGCTCTAATGTGAGGGATGGGCTGTGTTCTTGAAATGGAATTTTCGTATTATCTTATTATCTTATTTTCTTATTTATCTTAATAAGATAATTTTTAATTATTTTATTATTATTTAATTTTAATTTTCTTATTATCTTATCTTACTTAATAGTTCATGTCCATGATAAAGACAACAAAATTCTAATATTAATGTTTGTACCAGTATAAAAGTGTGTTAAGAATATGCTATACGTATCCTTAGGTATTCTAAAAATGCATTTAAATATTTACTAAGATTCAGCATTTTGCTAGGCGTAGTGCACACAACCACCATTTTTGTTTGCTTTAGATGATACAAATAGTGGAGACAGACACTTGCTGTGTCACAAATACAAGAAAAAATGTGCAATTTCCTAAGCAGAGTGGCATTTTTTTCCCTAGGATTTGGTGAAATTAGATCCATATTATATAGGATGCAAAAGCACACGCACATACATTGTAGCTAGCTAGCGCATCAGCCCTGGAGAGTGCATGAGATCTCAAATAAAGGATGCTGCTTTGCATATGTAATTGTTGGTGTCAAAATTGTTCTTGAGGGCCTCAAAGATATTATGACAAAAAAATAAAATGAAATCACAAAAGTAAGATGAGCAGAATTAGTGTTCTTGGGAGTGGTGGAAATGAAAAAGGTTATGAAGGATTTCTATAACATTTTTGAAGAGGCCAATTGTAAGAGGAATGAAAGAAAGAGGTGTTATAATAATGGCCTTGAATCTGTCATAAAGGAGCCTCACAGGATCTTCAGCCATCCTTCATCTCTGCAGAATAAGGCACTATTTGAATAATGTTCCAACAGTAAAATATCTTCTTGTTGGCACCTAACATTAAGTAGTCTTGTGAGATAGCATTGAATTCTCTTTACATTCAAGGTGAAGAATGTTAGCCTCTGACATTTAAGAGCATCCAGCATAACAGAGGAAGCACAGAGGTCAGAGGAACGTATCTCCACTGGTACAATTTTTTCTTCATTCTGTAGGCCCAGGAAGAGTAGATAGCCAATGTCGCTGACACTGTTTGGCACAGCTGCAATCCTGGGGAAATTCTGTCCTTCATCCTCACTGCATCTGCACTTTTCTGAACTTTGCTTATAGTTTTATTACTAAAATAGTATATATTAAAGGCAGAACAAAATGAAAATTATAAATAGTTATATTATATTCATTTATGGCATAAAGTTAACCAGTGTGTGTGTGTGTGTGTGTGTGGTGTGGTGTGTGTGTGTATAAAAGCAAAGTGATCTACACTATGACCTCACAAAGAAACAATTCAAAGTATCTGTCTATTACAACTCCCTTGCCTATGGTGAGGTCATAGGGAAGATGCGAGCGAGCTTACTCAGTGAGCTCAGTTGGGACGCCTCATGTCCTATTTTAGTAAAGCCGTTAGGAACCAAATACATCCACCACCAAGGAGCCAAGGTGATGACTCAGCATAAAAAAGCCTACATCAGGAAAGCTTGATGACTTTAATTCAGGCCCTTAATTCGGTCTATGGAAGAAACTAGATATAATGGCAAATATCTGTAATTCCAGAGCTTTTTCCACAGTAGGTGGACGGTAGAGTACGGAGAACTGCTCAAAGGCTTGTGGGAAGGCTAGCCTGGACTACTTAAGACATTTAAAATTAACAAGCTAGACAGAGACTCCCACATGTAGAAGAAAAGAAACAATTTCCCAAAGTTATCCACTGAGCTCCACATGCATTCTATAGCACGTGCACGTGAGTCCACGATACGCATTATATTAAACTATATTTATGAACAATTTTATTTGTTCCTAATAATCGTGTGTGGCTAGTGTTGTCCCCACATACATTTATAGATTAAGTTAAACTTGCTAAATAATAGCAAATAAAGGAATACCATTATAAATTGTTAAACTTGCTAACTAATAAAGGAATCCCACAGAGTTTCAAGCAATAGCATTCAAGGCTCTGGACTGTGATTGAACTCGTAGTTTCTTCCCTTTCAAGTTCTTGAGCCCAGAACCATCAGATATCCATTCCCACTCTCCCACTGAAACTTCTCACAAAAAGGTTATCATTGATTTGTGACTGTAAGCAGGTCATTCCAAACATCCCACCCATAGCTGGCCATGGTTTTCACAGGTGAGTGTGTGAAATCCAGTCTGAGATACTGAGATCCTTTCTGTTTCAGAGTATTCTGCTTGCTTGCCTGGCTTTCCCTTAACAACCTCTTTCTTTGATCCTTTTCTCGGCTCTCCAGTCTTTAAATTGTTATTTTATTTTATATTGTGTGTTTATGTGGGTGGTATATATAACTCTCTCTCTCTCTCTCTCTCTCTCTCTCTCTCTCTGTCTCTGTGTGTGTGTGTGTGTGTGTGTGTGTGTGTTTGTGTGTGTGTGTTTGTGTGTGTGTGTGTGTGTGTACACTTTTGGATGCAGGTATGTCAGTATGATGTATGGGCATGTGTACCTGGATTTAAAGTAAATATCAGTGACTCCTTTCATTACTTATCCCTTACTGTTTGAGAGAGAATCTCTCACTGAATACCAGAGCTCGTGTTTCACATACTGGATGCTCCGCGTGCCAGCACTGCAGATACAGGTACTCATTGCAACTGCTACACCTGGATTTTCCAATGAATGATCGGCATCAGAACCCAGGTCCTCTACCTGTACACCAGCATTTAGCATTCCTCCCTCACTCTTTGCATCTCTGCTTACTGACAATCCGCATGGCAATAATTGAGAATTTGCTCAGACGTGGCTGAACTGCTTTACTTTTGCTCCACTGGAATGTCGAGTAGGCAGCTCAGAGCCTCAGAGAGAAACTCTTAGTATTTCCACCCACCCCTGCTTTGGCCCCAGATCCTTATTTCATTTTCTTCACTCCAGTTATTAGTTGCCTGTGACTGCTCTGAAAAAAAATTACTACAAGTTCCGTAGCTCAATAAAGAAAAATGTATTTTCTCACAGTGGCAGAGGACAGAGCATAAAATCAAAACCCAGACAGGACAGGGTGGCCTCCCTCTGAGGCTCTCGGAAGCCTCCCTGCTCCTCCTTGAATTATAGTTTCATTTCTCTGTCCTGTAAACCACAGCCATATTTCCCTCTCCATTCTATTTACAAGTAAAATCTCTTTCTTTCTCCTCTTTAAACACGTGCAATTTTGCACTTAGCATGTCTGGCTAAATTGTTTACTTCCAGATAATTCTTTTCGTCTGGAATTACTGGGCTGACTCAGAATTGTCAAAGGGCTTCCTTCCATTGCCCCGCCCCTTTTCTTCTCAATTCCTCTTATTTCTCCTACTTCTCCTCCCTTTTCGGCTTTCTCTCTTTGACTCTTTCCACACTCTCCATTTCTTCCTCTTACCTCATGCTTTCTTTCCTCCTTGCCTTCTGTCTCCTCCTATCTTCAAGTTACCTCCCCCTCTTCTATTTATCTTCTGCCCTCTCTTTTCTCCTCTACTTCCATCCCCCTTTCTATTCTCCTCTCCCTTCTGGTCTTGTAGGCAGAATCCATGATTTCCAGTGGTTGGGGAATACACATCTACTGGGTAAGGGTGGAATAGTGCTTGAAACAGATTTTAAGATCTTGCTGGAAAATCCCAGGTGTGATGCTACAAAGTTTAGCATCCTTAACTCTAACCCAGAGTTGTTATTTGAAGTTCTATCTCTAGCCTTTCTCCTGAGCTCGTGTTGGTGTGGATTATATTTCATCATTGTCTTGCGACAGTAAAACTCAACTTCTATACCTATTCCTAGTATTTCCTTTTTGGTGACAGAAATATATAAGTGAAAGTATAGAGTATAAATGGCAAAGGTTGAAATAAGATGCAAGAATTGAGAGTCCCGTTCAGCAAAAGACAAATAGGGATAGCTAAGAAAATTCATTACTAAGAAAATTTTTTTTTCTTTCGAGACAGGGTTTCTCTGTACAGCCCTGGCTGTCCTGGAACTCATTCTGTAGACCAGGCTGGCCTTGAACTCAGAAATCTGCCTGCCTGGGATTAAAAGTGTGCGCCACCACTTCTTAGCCACTAAGAAAATTCTGACTTGACTATATTCTTTTTTACCAAGCTTATAGCCCCTTGCTTGTATCTAAACTAATGAAAACCTGCAACTCTTCATCTAACAAATAAAATATTTCCTAATTCAGCTGTATATTTCTTTGCCCTATAACATTGATTTTATTTTTTGTAATAAGAACCAGATAACGGAATCTGCTTAGCTGGTAATTATAGAAAAGTTCTCATTTTAAATGGATATTATTTAAGAAAATATTGTGTGTACTCCCAGAGAGTGAGTAGGAGCATGTTTTTGCTGGATCTTAGATTTCATATAAACAGAGAATTAACATATCAGTCACCATATTCTTATTCATACACTATAAAAAGACTGTCAGATGAAGTAAGGCAAATTCAGATGCATTAAGTGATATGATTTAATGTTTTCAATCCATTTTGTTCCCATGAAGATATAATTAAAGAAACAAATTGCATTTAGTCAATCTGGTGTTTGCAGCTTTTATTTTGAGCCAGTACAATGTTCATCGGTGGTGGGTGACACGTTCACATTTTCTCCTCTATAATTTTTGTTAAATCACAGACACTGTTGTCCTTTAGATAATGCTTGCTACTTACTCATTGCTATTAACATTCTATCACACACATGATGATGGCCATTTAGATATTTTATATGTTGTAGCTATTTCTTCATTGGGGATAAAATGTTTGTTCACATTTGAAATCTATTGCCAGTGGTGAAGAAACAGCACACTGGGGGTTTAGAGAGATGGCAGCCTGGGTAGGTCCACCTGCTTCTGTTGCAAAGAACGTGAGTTTAGTCCCTAGCAAACTTATTACTCATGATCATCCTTAACTCTAGTTCTAAGGGATCCGATGCCCTCTTCTTACCTTTAAAAGCTCACATCATGTACACGGTGTACATGTATACATACTTGAAAAGCACTTATGCATATAAAATAAATCCAATGCAAAGAAATAACTCTGTGAACTATTGCCACATAACATCATGCCTAAATGAAGGGTCATGTGTGCAGAGGACTCAGATCAAAGTCTTGCACATACTGAGCTCAGCTTTAACTTACATGCTCAGCTCCTGAATAGGAATTTTAAATGTCAAAAGTCAAAGAGTTTCTTATATACTATTAGAATACTCACATATATGAATTATTAGTATAGAACATTTCATATTAACGGCCAGATGTAGGAATACATATATTTAGAATAAATGAGATAAATTGTGGAGTATTTTAATAATCCTGCCAAGGAACACCCAAAAGAATCTATTTATTGCATGCCATCACACAGCATGGTTTGGCTCAGAATCAAATATAAATGATATGAAGATAATTTATATCTATAATTTATGTCTGTAATTACTGGTCACTCATTATTGCTTCTAAATATATAGGAGTTGCGGAGGAAGCATTGTATAGGCTCATATTTTTCCATGACATGAGGATATGGCTCTCTAATGACATTTTATTATTTTGCATCTGAAAATTTATTGAACAGGGAGAGGCATCTTGTGTATTGTGTCCATTTTCAATGTGAGCATTTGCCTCCAAAACAGAGTTCTATTTTAATATCTTGACTATTAATAATTTAAATGGTTGAGCCTCTGGGTACACAGTAGTAGATTAATAACTATATCCATAGTAGTAAAAATATAGCATAAACTTTAGCAAATGAATGTGCAAAGGGTATTAGGGAGATGGACCATTTGTAAAAATACATACAATAGAAGTATTAGGACTTAACCTTCCATTCCCAGAATCCACATAAAAGTTAGACATACAATATAAGTGTTTGTAATCTCCATACTCCAAGAGGAGGGTGGAAAGCCAGCACAGAAGAATCTAGAAGTTTATAGGCCACCTGGTATAGCCTACAAAACTGAAAACACCAAGAAAATTTGTTTTAAATGAAATAGAATGTAAAGACCAATACTCAAAGTAGTCATTAGTCTTCAACATGAGCACACTGTAACTGCATGCTCTCTCTCTCTCTCTCTCTCTCTCTCTCTCTCTCTCTCTCTCTCTCACACACACACACACACACATACACACACACACACACAATACTGTGCAAAGGATCATGAGTATACTACAGCTTTTTAAGTCTAGAATAAATGAACATTTCACAGTTGAATACAGTCGTGATTTTTTGTAGAGTGTTTGTGTGTGCATATGCCTGCAGGTCTACTTTTCTGTCAGTTACAAAAGAGGTCTACATGGCTTCCTTCCTCCATCACTCTTCATTGTGTGGATTTCTGGAACAGGTTTACTCACTGAAGATGCAGCCCATCCTTTCATCCAGAATGACTGGCCAGAGAAATGCTAAATTTGCCTATCTTCATCTTCTGTTGCTGTGTTTACTTATATGCATAACCATGCCCAGCTTTAATATGGGTTGTTGGAGACCCAAACCAAGGTTCTCAACCTTGTACAGCAAGCACTATACCCACCACACCTGGCCAAATTTATAATTTTATTTTTGATCTGACAACATTTTTCTCCTCAAAATGAACACATGTGGTCTTTGTTGTCTCTGAGGATGTAATCTCATCCATTTCCATCTCTACTGCAAGGCATTCAGCAGTGACCAGAGAGAGTGCACTTAAGTACATACTTTTTGGTTGTTTAGGTTTAGTGTAATATACTCAGAAGTGCAAAGGTAGCTACTCTGTCAACTTACAGACTTGATCATTTAAAATTTGCAGCTTTATTTCCAGCTTGTGAGGAAACATCATTAAATTAAACTTAATAACTTCTTAACAAACACACCTACATGATATTCTGTTGCTGAAAACAAGCATCAGAGAGATGGAATAAGAAGGAAAACACAATTGAGAAGACGTGATACATATGTGCATTCTGTAGACTTGATGCGATACTCTCTGTGTTCTCTAAAGTATTGAACACACTAGTCTCTTGTCCTATAGAATCGCAGAACATTTAGGATGAAGCCAAAATAGTCCTTTTACACACAATTCCTCTGAATATTCTTCAAAAAAAATGATATCCTAAAGTCACAAATCTATAATTTCTTTGAAATCCCATGTGGGAGTCTGCTATCTTGTTCTTAATGTCGCTGACTGTCCAGATACCTATAGGTTCATTCAGACTGTTGGCTATAACAGGTCAAGTTCATGACTCACATTAGACTTACAGTTATAGAAGTAATTGTTACCCTTCCTATATTTCAGTATGTTTTCTTTCCCAGCTTCCTTTGCTAACTCATCACTAGACAAGCACATCTTAGATGCACATTTTAGATGCATCTGAATAGCTGATGTAAAAATGACCTATATTTTACAAGTAACATTATATGAAGTTGCAGTCATTTTTGAAAAACCACAAATGATGATCAACCCACTGATTGTCGGAAACTGATACCCTTCTTGTATCACAATGCTTATGGTTTAAGAAGCTTAGTATCCTGAGACTTGAATGTTCTATTTTGATGAAGATAAAATATATGCTCAACAGAGACCATTAGTCATATTTTGTAATGGTTCATTATCTCAAAAGTAGTTCATTCTCCTTAAAGAGTTTCAGAAGGAATTTTAAGTGCATAAATCTGGAGACAGAATATGCTTCTGGATCTGTTCAGTGCTACTCTAGACTACATTGATGAACAAACACTCTTATTGATTCAAAGTATTAGTCTACTTTATAGTGAAACTGTTTTCTTACATTTTATTACTTACTGTTAGTTGAGGAAGGGATAAGATATAGTCATTAATTTTGTTTGAATTACAATAAATTATTTCTTCTGAGTAGAAAGAAATATCCGCAGCATTTATGGTTATATTTTTTCTGAGGTCATTTACTAGTTTTTAATCTAGGAATTAATTTCTGATATTCTTTCTTGAGTGACTAAATAATCAATTCCTCATATGGCTATTGACCATATTTTCCCACTCTTAATTTCAATTTTAATAATCATAAGTTTTTAACATTCATGTTTTTATAATGTTTTAATATTATTTCAAAGAAATAATACTATTGAATAATATATATGACATAATACTATAGTAATGAGATTCCTTCAAATAACTGGTCTGCCAGTTTTATTCAGTTAGCCTAGGTTATAACTGATATGCTTGATGAAAATATGGAAAGAGCATTAACAGGGTCTTTGGTTTCAGAGAGAAATATAGGTCAGTCAGCATTGATTGGATGTGGGAGAAGGAAGGGGAATAAGGGCAGAAAGTAGCAATGAGAGTATTTGAAATTTTCAGGTGGGAAGGGGATGATGAGGCAAGCATCAAAGCCGTGTGGAGGAAATCATGGGAAATACATGGCTTTCATTGCTTGTGCACTCAAGATCAAACCAAAAATAGCAACCAAGGCTTGAAACATCCAGCAACCTTCCTGAATCTCTTTCTTAGGAAGAAATTACTTGATGGCATAAGAAATCTGACATTCACATGTACAATATTTATCTATTTTCAGTTATTGTGTTAGGGAATTCACTTAGTAGAATAAAATCTTTGTTCTTGTTTAAGCATTCAGTGTCAGAGTTTTGACTCTCATCTCTAAAAGGAAAGTTGTTTCTCAAGCAAGGCTGAAAAAAAATTCAGTACTCAATCATTTGCCATGACTACAGAGTTAATAACTGGGAAAGGACATCTAGAATTAAGCAGATTCTAGTGAGAAAAATCTTGCTTATGCAATGGGGTTTGGGTAATTTAGAGATTTACAATAAGTTAATAGAGCTTAATAGTGTGAAAAAAATCACTCATGGTTTTACATTTTATATTTGGAAATGTAATTTCAATTTTTCTATTCATCATTCATTCATTCACTCATTCTGTCTCTATATCTCTCTGTCTTTCTTTCTATCTATGTCTCTGTGTGTATATGAGTGTGTGTATGTGTGTGCATGTGTGTGTGTGTACATGTACCGGAGCTTATGTGCACAATCTCTCTATGCTTGTGATGGTGGAGTGCAGAAAGCACATATGAGAGTTGGTTTTCTCCTTCTACCATGTGATTGCTGGGGATTGATAGAACTCAGGCCAGTCAGACTTGATGGAAATGCCTTTACTCTCTAAGCCATCTTGGGAGTTCAAGACCCAGTTTTAAGTAAAATGTCCCACATATACTAATTTTGTTAGTACTATTTGTTACCTGGCCTATATTTAACCAAATAATTCAGATTCTAGATAAACATTTACATGGAGAAGATGATATTATAAAAACTGTAAAATGTTATTCTTATGTATCTACTGATTTACATTAATCAGGATCATCTAGATAGGGTTCCTTAGTAGCTTTGTGTTGTGGGTTGCCCTGGTACTATTTGTATTCTGATGTTAATTCTTCTTCCCCCAGAGGAGTGGATCAGGTGATTTCATGTGAACCTTCTCCTCATTCTAACTGGTCAAGTAAAGACAGGAGCCTGTGATTAAGCAGTGGAAGGGAAAGATGGAGCTGGAGGTTTTAGAGAGTGGAGGGAAGGTAGGGGATGACAGAGGAGAGGGAGAGAGGAAGCAGAGGTAGAAAGAAGATGGAGCAGAACCACATGGCCTGGAGAAACCACAAGTGCAAGGGATCTCATAGCTAGGTAAGATTAGTATAGTGGTAGATCTGCCTAACATAATATAATATAACATCATATAATATATATCTGAGTTCTATATTTTTGCATGAGCTTATTTGGGTTGGAAGTTTACTGCAACACCCTTGTGGAGTAGGAACATTAGTCAGGTATTTTATTAAACATAGAACAATTATCAAACTGTATGTGGTCCTCAACTGTACTTACTGACTTGTGTTTGACTCATCATTGGAATCTGCCTCTTTGTTGCTCAAAAGTATTGCTGAATTAGTTCAAAGCTATCTTCTTCTCCCTTCCTTGTGTTATTTGAGTCTCAGAGCTGACTTGGGAGCTATGAGCTGGTGTTAGTAGACATACATTTAAACTCCTTTTGTAATGCAGACTCCAGTGTATCTACCCTTCAGATCAATATTGTCACTCTTCAGGACAATCTCAGTCTAGTCAGAGGTAACACTTAATTGGAAATAGAGATGGTGCCATAAGACATTAAATTCCAGGACAGATCACATGGTGTATTTACAAAAGGAAACATTCAGGATTGTGAAAACATGCTAAACTCGTAAGTAGTTTCATTCCATTGAGAGTCCAAAATCATGTATCTCATAAAGAACAGCAGATAGCTAAGACTCTTGATGTGTTTACAGCATTAGAAAGCAGAATCTGTCACCAGGGTGATGCTCTGAGTGATGGTTTTCTCAGCTAAGATTAATGACACAGAATTCTGAAACAAAGTGTCACAGAAATATTGCAGTGGAAATATTGAATTTAGATAACTTCCCTTCTCTTTTGACTTAGGTGAGGGAAACCTCAACTCTCGTTCTTCCTTCTTCAATGCAACATTTTTTAAAAGTCGATTATCGAGGAAGGACCCAAGTCCCCATTTTGTTACACTTATGCTATAGGGCTTGCTGTTAGCTCTTTTCAGTATAAGTCAGCATATAAGTAAGCATAAGAAGATAGTCAAATCAAGTAAAGAGCCCTACTGTGCATCAAAAAGTAAACATTGAGGAACATTAAAGCATGGCCCAGACATCCAGATGCCAGGGATTGAATGCCAAGTGTGCAGCTGACTTTCAGGCGCCTCCTTTTACAGTTTCTGCATAATTCTGCTATTAGTGAGGTAGCAGTGGCTACAGGACCAGGAATAGGGCTCTAAACCATAGGCTTTAATTTAACATAATTAAATTAGTTTTTGTGTATACAGTATTTAAATAGTATGAGCCATTTGCTACTCCTTTAAAAAGGTTTAATTCATTAGTAATGCTAATACATGATTGGGCACTTTGATTTGTATATTGAAGGACAGTGAATTTCAATGCTCATCTGTTCTGCTTTCCTGCTCTCTTTGTCTTTCTGATCCCTTTAAAGGGAGAATAAATAAAACACTGTTTCTCATATTCAGTTGATACAGAGCCAGAGCACTTCATGTTACAGATTATGAGGCTGTTTCTCTACACATAGAGCAGTTCTCCTGTGGATGACAGCTACGTGCTCATAGACTCAGTCTCATTCTGTTTACCTTGAGACAGTGGCAGAGCCTATGGTTTAGCAAGCTCAGTTGAAAGTATAATCTGTGGTCTGTCTTCAGGCCAATTAGCTATATTCAGGGTTCCAGGATCCCCTTATCAGGTTCTAATCAGCTACAAGGGTTAGTGTAATTCATGAAAACAGTTCATTACATTTGTTGAATGATTTTTAAAAGATAGAGACAATAAGACAAAAGTCTTCGATGCAGCAGAATTGGCAGAGAAATTGTTTAACATCCACGATGTGCTGGATTCATTTCCCAGCATTCCCAGCACTACGTAAAGTGGGCATGGTGTGATGCACCTCTGATCCTAGTACTCAGGTGCTAAAGGAAAGAGAATCAGAGTTTCGGAGCCAGCCTTGCCTATAAAACATGTTTAAATGAAGCTGGTGTGAAATGAGATCTTTACTCAAAATCAAACCATCAATTAAAAAAAAACAACAACATGTAACAACAACAACACACACATACACAAAATAATATACTGAAGAGATTTTGTTTTTACTTTGAAGGAAAGGAGTTCAAATGTGAACACTGTCACTGGGCTTTTCTGTCAATCTGTGTTAGATAATGGCACAGATACACAAACCAAACACAGGTTCAATTAATAATGTAAGCAAACACATGTAGCAACAGCCAAACTCAATGAGAAGGAAATAAACTGGGATACTGACATTGAGAGTGAGACAGAACTGTGCCATTAAAGCTATTTGTGCAAGTGCTTTATTGAAATCATATTTAGCTGACTCCCCAATCACTAAAAACGTACGACCCCAGCAAACACTGGAGAAAAACATTCCCCTAGATAGAATGATAAATTGCAGCTTGATGCTCCCATGACTGTTATATGCCAAGAGCTTCCACATCTCTTTCATAGCTAGCTGTGTAGCTTCTCTGAGATCATCTCTAAACACTGGGAACCTCAGGACCCTAAAACATTCTATCCCTCAATGATGGACCTCAACCATGTGGGATTTTATTATAATTATAGCCTAATATAAATACTGGAAGTATTCCCATACTTTTACAATTGAGGCATGCTAACTAGGCTAGCTGTGAATTAAAAAAACAAAGTCAACACACTTATACAATTCACCGATACAATATACTAATATACACAATTATTTTGCCTTAAAATTGCTTTGGACCCAAGGAGATAATGACTTTGAGGGTAAATGTGATATCTGATAACGTAAAGATACGGGTATGACCTTCAGCTCCACAAGGTAGGTGAGGGATACAGCACCCAGACACAAATATAAACAAAATAAAAGTAAAAATACTTCTGAGATTGCGCAAGTGGTTGATCAACTCTTAACATTTTTTTCAACTTCTTGCTCGATGACTGTGACTTTGAAAACTTTTAAAAGTTGAATGAATATTAATGATGAACATTTTGGTATGATTATGTTTAGAGCACATAACACTGTGATGCATTAATCATAAAAATGAGACATCTCCTGAGAAAGTACTAGGTGAGGAATTAAATCTCTGTCCAAATTAACACTCTAGCACCTGCTCCCTATCTGACAAATCCTGAAAATGGCCAGAAGATTTTTGTTAAAAATGGAATTAAAATCCATGCTCCTCCATGAACACAGTATTGGTAGCTTTGTGGCAGGGAAAGAAGGGAGGCTATATGACAGCACCCTCCTTATATTATATTAAGCCTCCTTTACTGATACCTAATAAATAAATATACAAGACATGGTGGTATACAGAAAAGTGAAATATTGCCACACATTGCCAAACGCTCACATGACTGAATGACCATACTTTAAACTGCAATAAAGTAATCCTTCCCATTTTGGTGTTAATTTGTATTATATTAACAAAACCTATTCATTGTTCCACTATCATGTTTGGAAGATAATGTGTCAAAACTTAAAGCAGAAAGGTGGTTTTCCTTATGTAGACATTTTCCATGAACTTCAATTATCAAAATAATGGCAATGGCACTGGGGAAGCATCTGTCAGTTACAATAACTGTTCTGCATACCACAGACACTGGGTTCAATACTCAGGTCTCCCAAACCTGGATGGTGCCATACAAGCCTGTAATGCTAACACTACAGAGAGAGAAGCTTTGGTGCTGGCCAGTCTGAGTTAGAATGACTTAAAATAATAACAGAAAAAGATTTTGCTCAACAAAATCATGGGAATGAGTCAGGTCAGTGTTTATAAAAGTCAATAAGTTGATTTAACCACTTTAAACCTATATGAGACTAAATTATTTTTGAAATTAATAAATATTAATTATTGACATATTCAATAATTATTGACATATTCAATAATGTTATTCATCCTATTCTGGATAGATATTGTTTAAATTTGACTTTTTTATGAAACGTCTTGTTTTCTCTGTCTATGATGATTGAACGTTTTGTTGGGTATAGTAGTCTAGGTTAGCATCTGTAGTCTTAGATTCTACAAGACATCTGTCCAGGCCTATCTGGCTTTTCAAGTCTCCATTGAGAATTCAGGTGCAATTCTAAGAGATTTGCCTTTATGTTTTTGACCTTTTTCACTTGCAGTTTTCAACTTTCACATAGAACTTTTGTTCTGTGTGTTTAGTGTTTTGACTATTATGTATCACAGGGACTTCTTTTCTGACCCAATCTTTGGTGTTCAGTAAACTTCTTTACCTTTATGATCTTGTCCTTCTTTCAGTTAAGACATTTTTTCTATGATTTGTTAAATGTAGTTTCTGGACTCTTGAGCTGGGAATCTTCTCCTTTTCCTATTACTCTTAAGTATGGTCTTTTCATAGTATTCCAGATTTGCTAGATGTTTCATGTTAAGAAAATTTATATTTATCATTTTCTTTGACCAGTATATCTGTTTGTTCTATCCTATCTCAACCCTTGAGATTCTGTCTTCCATCCTTTTAATTCTGTTGTGAGGCTAGCCTCTCTAGCCTGTTCACTTACCTAGATCTTCCATTTCCAGAATGCCCTTGGTTTGTGTTTTTATTTATTTTTTAATTCCATTTCTACTTTCAGATCTTGTACAGTCTCTTTTACTAGTTTGTCTTTCTTGTCATACTTCAAGAAACTTCTTGATTTTCTCTAATTTTTTTGTTTTTTGTTTCCTTGATTTCCTTAAGGCTTTTTTTTCTCATTTCTTTTTAAGAATCGCTATCATCTTTATAAAGTTGTTTTATATAGTCATTTTCTTGTGGTTCATTTACATTAAAATATTCAGGTCTTGCTGTCATGGGGTAGTTGGTCTCTGGTGGTCCCATACTGCCCTGGTTGCTGTATTTAGGAATTGGGCTTTTGATTATAGGTTTAGTTGCTGATTTTTGAGTTTGTCTTTTGTTGGATGGGTGTTTTGTACCTTAAGTTCTGTATCTTCTTTGATCTTCTTGGCATTGTTGCCCAGATTTCTGGTGGCTTGCTTCACCTCAGAACCACTAAGGAGTCTCTGATCAGGTTGGGAGCTTGACTTCTGGCAACTGGCTTGGCCTTATGTACAGCAGGGGCCTCTGTTCTTCTGACTGATATAATCTACACTTGAGCAGCTGGAGTCTGTTCTGACTGGTGTGGCCTACATCTGAGTAGCCGGAGACTGGAAGAATAGAGGCAGGGACCCAAACACTTGGAATGTGATGGGGTGTGAGGCAGAGATAGAAGAATGGGTCCTGGTGAACCAAGTCTAGGAAGTGGGGCAGTTCAGCTGGCAGGTGTGTAACTCACCTATTAAGACTGGTATGGCCTGTACCTGAATAGCAAGAGTCTCTACCCTATTCTGAATAATTCTCGTTGAAATAATAAACATTTCTGCAGGAAACAAAACACTAAGGCAAACATTTTTATAGATATAAACAAATTATTTAATGATAATTAGTGTTTATTAAACTCAGAAAGGAGAGGAAGCATAACATGGCAGGTTCTGTACTGCATAATTTTTCTTAATAACTATGACAACAATCCTTATAAGCCAATTATCACGGAAAAAATGACAACTGATGGGTTTTTCTCTCCCGTGGTACAAGCTACTACCTGACTGCTCAAATAAGTTGGAAGTGTCATTTTTTTCCACAGTTTACAGACTTCAGGAATATGCTGAAAGTCAGTGTGTGAGTCTATTACCAACCTTCTGTCAGAAACCTGCTCTCTTTTGATTTTGTACCATCCACAATGTTTCCTTTATTTGTGTGGTAAAAACTAGCTTCTTGGTACCTCAGGCATATCTCTGCGGACTGGAAAAAAATGAAAGGATGGCATTCCATTAAGATAATGACCTAAAATCTTCATTCATTTCTTAACAGTGAAACAAAGGGAAAAGTGCATCTACTGTTCTGTGACAGAACTGTTTAGAGGGGGAAAGTGTTCTATTGTTGTAAGGCAGATGGGAGAGTAGATACTGGTTTAGGGAACTGTTGGTCTGAGCCATAAACATAACGAAGTATGACTTGATGAGAAACCTCCTTAGGGTTCTGCTCACAGTGGCGCGTTCACAGCACATAGGAACCCCATGTGTTTATAAGTGAATAGAGTAATGGATGTAGAGTTTGGTCTCTGTTCAGTTGCTGAGATTAAGTAAGGCATCTGCCTGTACTCAGGTTAGAAGGGGAATCTGTGACATTTCATCTTTTATATTCTTTGATAATACAAAGTTTTTAAGTTCATTGAAAATTCCTAGATAGTAAAAGTATCCTCTGTTTTAACGGCTGCCAATGGCTGCTAATAGACCTGGGTGGAGTGTCTTCTGTTCTACTGATGGCCACTAATGGGCTGTGAATGACAAATGGGCGTCAGAAAAATCAAGTCATGATAAAGTTTTAGTCTTCCTTTTCTGCCCATTCTGTCAGAGTAGAGACAGCTTGGTAGCAGAGTTATTAATGGCTTCTGCTTCATAGTAAGGTGTAAAGCAAATCCATGAATCATGGAAGGAAACACAGTGTTTCTGGTACATGAAAATGTCCATTCACCAAGAGTGCAGTACCCACACTCCATGGGTACCTGCCACCAGGGATATTTTCAGAATTTTATTTTTAGTTTTGTTTTGCTGTTATTGTTTTAATTCTTTTATTTGGATCTTCATCTGCATATATGTGTTTATGTACTCATATTTATTTTGAGAAGGTCTCATATAGTCCAGGGTGTCATTGAACTTGCTATGCAGACAGTGATAGCCTTGAACCTTTGAGCCTTTGACTCTGTCTCCTAAGACCTAGAATTGTTGGCTTGTACCACTATCACATTCAGATTTTATTACAGTATTTTAAAAGAATAAAAATCTCATAAGTTTTTCTGTGAGCAAATATAATAAATTCCTTTACAGTATTAAAGCCAGTAAAGTCATGGAAAAATCATTTATTGACACTTTATGTTTATTCAGTGTCTTTGACTGTCAAAGTATTGAGAATATATTATTTAAATATTCCAATATCTGTGGTTTTGTTTCTAACAATTTGATATACTGATTCTTTAACATTATTGTGTTTATAAGGTAGGACATATTTTCTAATAATTGGCTTTGTGTGTGCATGTGCGTGTGTGTGTGTGTGTGTGTGTGTGTGTGTGTGTGTATGTGTGTATGTGTGAGCATGGCCATACACCATAATTCATGCAAGACAGTCAGAAATTGATTATCTTCTACCACCAAGTAGAGGCTGGAGATTAAACTCAGATCACCAGGCTTAACACAAAGAGCTGTATAACCTACATTTAAGGTCATTTTGCCCACAGAAAAATTCTGGCAACATGTTTTTGTTAGAGTTCAGAGAGAGAAAATATGTCTTGTCTGTGTCTGTTATAGTTGCCAATAATAATAATTTCAAATAATAGAAAATCCAAGTATAATATTTATAATAGTATAGACAAAATTCAAACATGCACACATTTCTTTCACAAAGTTTAGGTGAAATATGATGTATCTTTGCACCTCTATTTCCTTCAAATGACATGATGATACAAGCTGCCAGTAACATTTACATGTAAAATAGTTTCACCAGACCTAAGACAGCAAATGATAGCTTAGCAATAATTCCTCAGATAGAGATGACTCTGCTATGACTCAATGACAAAATGAAATGGTTTGTCTGATGAAGCACCATAGATTCTTCACCTTCCATAATGTTATATATGCCTGCAAGCTTGCTACACCCCATCACCCTCCTCTCTATAACATAAAGCCAACTGACATGTTCAAAGAATGATGTACTCGTAAAACATCCCCAAATCCTGCTTACCATTATTAATAGCAAATGATTCCTTTTGAAATAAAGGGAGAATGTCAGGCTATTATTGGATATCTTCAAGTATTTTCTGTATTATTCTATAAAGATGGTTTTCTAGGGCAGGTTATTAATTAAAGGGATTGTGGTTTTTCCCCTTTCATAAAGCATATCAGTGAGGATTTCTATGAGTTCTACCCTCTGAAATCATGAATTAGTGACACTTTTACACTACTGTCATTTATAAATCACAATTTCAGGTAATAAGGCAATGCCATAATTTTAAATATTAGTAATGAGGCCTATAAAATATCTAGTATTAATGGAGAACGCTCCTTTGACCTAGGGGCCTCACGCTAAATCAAAGACAAAATGTAGATCGGCTCCTTTAAAGGTTTTCAGTGAATGCCTTCTTACTGAGGAAAGCAGAGTTGGTTGTGCTTTCTTTGCTGTGATTTTTTTTTTCCTCCAGCAAGGTTTTCATCTAACTCACTTTTCAAAGAGAAAAATTACCATTGTGAGTATTGAGAGGCATGCATCCAGCTTGGGTCTCTGATTCCTGCAGCTCTGGGCATCTCTGGTTCTCAGTGTCTGCATACTGACATTTCCTCAGTCTCTGAGAGACTGATGATGGGATTCAAGTTTACTGCATAGTATCTATTAAACAACTCATTCACTTAGTAAGCAAATGAGCTCAGACTATTATTAACTAGAGAATGGACAGGTTGATTTAAGGCTAAATAAAAGTACAATTAAATTACGCACTTCCCACCACCATGAAATGGGTTTTATTTCCCACAACCACAGTATTTCCTTTCTATCTTCCCCATAGGTCTTTCATTAGGTTTTAAGAAGAAATCAAACTTTTCAGGCTCACTTATGATTCTTATAATTATAAAGCCTCATGACAATGTGAAAAAAATATTACAGAGATGTTGAAGGTTGAACTAATGATTGAAGAATTTAAAGAAGAAAGTGATTATTTCAGCCTTCTCTTAACATAATATTTACCCTCACATCCTCTCCCTGCTTATATGTGGGATGGGTATCTCCAAGTGACACTTCAGGAACCCTCATACAATTGACAGAATGGAAGGAAATATATCTGCTCTAAATAAATAAATAAATAAATAAATGCTACTAAAAATGCTGGAATGTGCTAGTCCAAATACAAGTCTCTAATGTATCAGGAGCAAGTTCATAAAGCTGAAAGAATAGACTGATCTTAAGGGCCTCTAAATAGTCTCTGTTCAGAAAACTGAAATATTAACAATACTATATATAAGCGTATACACTCCTCTAAATCACATATCTATTGATGCCATTTTTCTCAATTACGTATGCATAGCACTGGAATAAAGAGTCTGAAAAGTAGTATAAATAGAAATATTCAGTTATTTAAATGTTTCATGAACTAGCTAACAGCCACATGATATATTTAAGTCATTAGAATGCCAACATAATGTGGAGGGCATGAGAACATACCTACCATATAAAACTTAAATAGCATGAAAGGTCTCTGTTCTACTGTAAGATGGATTTTAATGTGAAGATTTATGACAGAGATCAGTAATGGAGAAGTTGAGCTTTGCCCAGCATCTTCATGCTCTGCTGCTTCATCCTCCAATGAAGAATGGATGTGCTGATGCCAAGGCTCTCCCTTTAAATGCACTGTCTGTTGGTTCCAAACCTTTGCTTAAAAATATCAATAATTTACTTATGGGAAAATGTTTTTTAAAAAATACAAGAGAATGGATAGATTTATAAAAAAAATACTTTATGAATTACTATGTGTTATCACCTCCCCTCTGTGTGTGCATGTATATGCATGTGTACAAATGTGCATGGGAGTGCATATATTTGCATGTGTGCGAGTGTGCATGTGTATGAGTGTGTGTATGTGTTTGTATTCTGCATACACACGAGATTGTTGGGTACATGCCTTCACACATGTGTGTTGTCAGATAAATACTTTTGGAAGTTAGTTCACTCCTTCTATTGTGGGTTCTGGGAATCAACCTCAGTTTATCAGGCTTGACCAGAAAAGATGTTTACCCACTGAGCCATCTTGCTGATCCCTAAAACAAATAGCTTTGAAAGATAAATTATATTAAAATTATACATTTTATATTTTATCAAATAATTTCATAGACAATATATGCATAGAAATAAAGTTTGTGTATATATTTTCTTCAGTTTTCTCTAAAAAGAACTTATGTTTAAGCTTGAAGCATCATTTTCTTGTTTCAAAGGCATAATTTCTTCATTTGCTTCTAGTTTTCATATGCAGGTGTTTGTGACAGACATTTAGACATCAGTGACATTTGGAAATCAAACATTATTGAGCTTCCTGTGTATTCTCCAACCCATACTGAGCTGAAACCATGGCCCAGTCTCATATTTTGCTTTTAACTGATTCACTGTTCAGAGAACTAAATTTTTTACTCACAAATGTAATGGTTACACTCAAAAGCAGTTAGTAAATTCCTAAAGTTACTTTTCTTAGTGACTGTGGGCCAAGTGGCCCAAACTACCAAACAGAAGAATTGATAATGTTGAGTGAGACCAAACCCTGTGCAATTCAGGATTGAGAAGAGTAGGAGTAAGACCAACTCCCTGCCTACCTCTATCTGCCCTGGAACCACTGAGAGGACCATGGCAATCAGTCACATAAGGACAACACCTAAAGTCTTTCCCCATGCAAATAGAGTATCACTAGCATCTCAAACTTGTCCATTGGGAAGCATCTACCCTAGGATTCTACCCTACTCCTCAATGTTTATAAGGTCCTTAGCCACATGGAATAAAAGTGCACTGAGCATTATTTCACTGAGAATCATACAAGATTGGCTGTTTGTACTGAGCTGTAACACTTTGATGGAGAATTTTCTCTCCCATAGCATTCATCACTGTACCTTGGACCCACATGGCAGGCTGGACCCACTGCTACCAGCTGCTGCTACAGCTAGGCCTGGTTCTAGTATTGGTGCTGTCATGGTAGTAGGTCAGACCTGGGAACCTGGCTACCTGTCCTGCAGGAGCTTTTCTTCTGAGAGTTGTAACTCTGCCATTTCTAGCCAGATTAGAAACCAGTGGAACCCTTGTTCTATGGAGGATGCCAATCTTAAAATAGTTTGGAATATATCAATACTTCAGTCAAAATTGTGATCAAGGAATCTGACACTTGGCCTTCAAATACAGCATGGGTATAAGACACTCAGGACAGAACAGATTCCTGTGTTTGGTTATTTATTCTGTTGTTAATTACTTTTGCCAAATACCTGTACAACACACTCTTTAATGCTGGTATTTATTCATCAATGAAGATAGAATCATGGCTAATGAGGCTTTTATCTTGAGGGTTTTATATTCGGCAATCAAGACTAATAGTACATTCACAATAGTGATATTTAAATATATTTACAGTGTAACTGCACTACAAACAGTTTCGTAAGAGACATCATCTATTGTAAGTAAGTATGAAAGGATAAAGATAAGACTTAATTAAGAAAGATAAAGGTTGGGTTTGGAAGGAATGAAGAAAGAGAAGAGCAGAATAGATAGTGGCTTAGGAATAATGATTGATTCTGTGCTCATTCACCCTCTGGAATGTAGCAGTCACTGTTGTGAGCACTGGAATACAATGGAGAGGAGAGGAGAGGAGAAGAGAGGGGAAGGGAGAGGGGAGGAGATGGGAGGGGAGGGGGAGGAGGAAGGGAGGGGAGAGGAAGGGAGAGGAGGGGAAGGGGAGGAGAGGGGAGGAGAAGGTGGGGAGGATAGGAGAGGAGAGGAGAGGAGAGGAGAGGAGAGGAGAGGAGAGGAGAG
>JANHMN010000021.1:43240120-43262489 GCA_030674055.1 Rhabdomys pumilio
GGAGAGGAGAGGAGAGGAGAGGAGAGGAGAGGAGAGGAGAGGAGAGGGGAGATGAGAACATTTTGCTTGTGGGATTTTGTACTTTATTCATCAGGGAACCATACACTTGTGGAATAAACAATCATGGTAACTTTAAAGGAACAAGACAATTTGGCTTATGGGGAAAGAGGAGGTCTATAATTTACAGTAGCAAGTCTGAAGGAGGATGAACTGCACAAGCTTTCATTAGAATGTCCAGAAACAAGTGATGTGTGTGCTATGTGTCATGGACTCTAGGAAGAGCATTGCAGACTGGAGTGACAGCTGTGCTTTCTGGTAGAGCAAACTGGAGAATTAAGAGATGGGTGAAATGATGCAGCCGAGAGCTCAGTGAACTGTGGGAAAGCAGAAGTGAGATTTGAGATGTGATGGCAGGGATGACTATCCCAGCCCTTTGAAGCTATCTGAAAGACGCTGGTGTTTATCTAAGTAAAAGAGCAAAGAGGGCAGGGACTGTGAAGTTCTGAGCTGTATTTAAGTCCTAATAGCTTTAGTTTAGAGAGTCTGTCAGACAGAGGCTGGGAGGGGAAGGCTCACAGAATCAGAGAGAAGAATATTAAACAATTCACAGAAGAGACGATTGAGTTTGTTATTTAAGAGGTATCACTGAGACAGCCAAGGAGAGGAGTGTACAACATGAAGAAAGAGGCTGATTCAAAAGAGGCTGACTCAAAAAAGTTTGAAAAAAAATTTTAACAGACTTCATTTAGCAAGACTATAGTTAGGTCAAGAGAAGGCTGGGGGGCAACGCCCACTTCATGGAGAACTTTATTTTTTTTTTACACATTCTATTCTGTTTTATCTGTGAGCATGATGAAATACTTTTAAACATGGATTAAATAACAAAGCTTTGGAAGTAATATACATTTATTATGCCACTGCCAGGATCAGGGTTCTAGTTACTCCTTGGCTGTGTGGGACTCTGCTGGTCTGCAAATCTGGAACAAGAGCTCTCCCAAGTACAGTCCAGAACTGAATTAGTTATGTGGCTGAAGCCCATCTTCTCCTAGTGGCAGCCTCAAAAGTAACTACATTCCAAAAAACAAAGGCCCTGAAACTCAGCCCAAAGTTTCCAGAAACCAGATATTTGAGAACTGCAGAATAAAAGTGACTTTCTTGACCCTGAATCCCAGAGGTTGTAAAAAAAAAAAAAAAATGCAGTTGCTCCTGACACCATAAGCTGAGTGGGCGCATGAAGACATCACAGAGCCCACAGTCTCAAGAACAGCTTACCTAAGAAAAACATCTATTTCCCCATCGTGCCCCTAAGGATCTCCCATCCAACTCCCTTCCCTGTCCTTAATACAACACATCTAGTTTTAAGCAGGCAATCTGATTCTTTTCTGAACCCAATTATGTGCCTAGATCACAGTGTAACCAGATCTGGAGGACCACATCCCCTGAATTAAATTAAGCTGGTTCTAAGCATTTCAGGTCATTTAAATTCTTGTTTCTTTCTAGAAACATACTTCTTACTATCCCACAGTTTCTCTTCACTGAAATCACAACATAGCTACTGTACTTCCTTTTGGCCACCAACACAGTGTCTAATCTGTCTGTTATGGCATCCGATTAGTTGTGACTGACCCAGGATCACTTCCAAATTTGTTAGCTATGGTGAACTGAGAACAATGGCATTGCTACAAAATGCCCCAACATTCAAAATCTAGAGGAATGTAGTCAAATTGGGATACGTAATTGCTTTTATCTTATTCAGAAGAAATTATCATTAATACTCCAAGGAAGGAATTGTCCAAGGCCTTTTCACTAGATGATGGCAATCTTATAACGCTGTCTCCAAGATAGATACCCCTATGCTGGAGTATTTACAAGTATTATTTTTTATCTACCTTTTGCATGGACCTTCAATAGACCAGCCTGCAGGCGAGAGTTATGGGAAATTAGATTAATATCAGACACTTGAGAAAAGTTTACTTGGAAATTGAAATATACTTGGAAGTTGATGAATGAGAATCAGAGAGTGAGGGAAGAGGTAGAGTTGGAAGCAGCCACACACAGGTAGAAGTCAGAACTAGCTGTAGCCTCTAGCTGTGGAAACAGTTTGAAGGAATATGTGGTGGTGTTATTACATAACTCAAAAAGGTCAAGATGATGCAGAGGGAGCTGAAGGGGAGGATTAGAAGAAAATAATGTTATACATATGCAGGATTTATAACATGCAGAATTGTTGTAAACTGTGTAGCAGTTTTCTATCAGATTTAAACATCTCACCTTGCAAGGAAGCTCTACAACACAGGAAGTATACAACTCAATAAGTTCATGAAGTCCCTGAAACTGATGAGACTCAATAAGCTCTTCCCTTCTTCAGTCTTACCTAGGGCTTCTATTGCTGAGAAGTAACACCATGACAAATAGAATGAAAAAAAATATAAGGAAAGTGGAGGGTTTGTTTGTCTTACACTTACATACTATTGTTCATCACTGAAGGACGTCAGAACAGAAACTCAAACAGGACAGGAACCTGGAGGAAGGACCTGATAGAGAAGCCAGGAAGAGTGCTGCTCACTGGCTTCCTTCACACGACTGGCTTGCTTTAACCTTCCTTATGAAACCCAGGACCTTAGCTCAGGGATGATTCCACCCACCATGAGCTGGGCTCACCTCCACTGATCATTAACTGAGAAAATGCCTTACAGCTGGATCTCATGGAAAGATTTCTCAAGTACATAAGCAGTAAGGACAGATGAGAGTCACTCTCGGACAAGACATACAGCAAACACTCCCAGAGAGGCTCAGCTTTCTGGAAGAAGCAGGGACTCACCAAGCTGCTTAAAAAAAAAAAAAAAAAAAAGACAAAATGAGCTGCCAGCAAAAGGCACAGGCAACCTAGACAGTCAGGAAAGGAAATTCTACAACCTCCTAAATAGCCCGCAGGTTGTTCAGAATGCACCAGGTTTCTATCTTTCGAGAGCTGTCTTTCATGCTGGGATGGGATTTGGTGGTGCAGCTGTGTTACCTCAAGCCATATACCTATAAATAACCCCAATAAAGCTTCAGGTTCACAAAGTTGGACTTTGGTGTAGTCATACATCAGTTTCGTGGTAAAAGTGAAACCATTAGAAAGACTACCAAAAAAGGAAAGTTGAGGAGTTGAGAAAAGGCAGGAAAGGAAATGTAACAAGCAGTACAAAAAGATGAGTCCCATAGCCCCAATAACGGATATAAGGTCAGAAGAGATACATGATCTGCAGGAAGAAGAAAATAACCCAGGCCAGAGGATGGACTCAGAAGTAATCTATTTTGAAGGCTTTGTGCTGAGAAGATGGGAGGGAGGGCTTCCCTCTGACTGAATCACTCTCTACAAACTCTTAGAAGTAAGCAATGAGGGCAGTTACAAAATTAATTGTCTGTCTTTTGAAATCATGTCTTGGTAGTCATCCTTGGATATCTTCCTTCCTATTCTATCCACCATTTCACCTATAATGGCTAAGTCTCCAATGATGCAATAGCAGGGTGTTATAGAAAATAATATAATGTAGAGTTGTGCAAGATGAATTTTACAGAGAGACAGAACAAAGCCTGGATGGGATCAGCAAATCCAAGACCTAAGACATGAAGATAATGTGCCTATCAGAATAGAACAGGCAACAGTGAGGTTGTTACAAGCTGATACAGGTTTCTAATAGTTCACAAACCTTTGCTTTGCATCGTCAGAATGTGATTCTGAAAATAAAGGTGACTGACTGAACAATATAATTTTTTTTTTTACCTCAAGTGATTTGTATCACCAGAGGAAATAAGAAACTCAGAAGCAGTTACATGTTGAAGAAAAAAGGTCCTGGGAAGAGCCAATGAGACAGTGGCCACCTGCAATTCATGGACAGTGGGCTCCCAGCAACTTGTGGCTCTTAGATCAGCAAGGAAGTCAATACCTGTTGTTTGCAGGACCCAGTCCATGTCGTTTTGTGATGGCAATGGGACAGAGTGGGACAGAGGGTAGAATTCACCTCAAGTAGGAGATAAAAGCAATGGTATGTTCTCCTTAAATTTACCTTGTAAACTTGGAAATGTTATGAAAATGCGACTTCAACTTAATATATCCTAGGTAGGCCTACATTTCCACATTTCTATCAGGATTGCACAGCCTGCCAAAGTTACTTCTTTGAGCAAGAGTTTAGAACTTGTTACAGGTAAGTTGGTCAGTAAATTCAGGTAGCTAACAAGTACATTATTTATTATAATTATGAATTCTGATGCTAAAAATATAAAATATGCCTTGAATTTCAAAATGTTTATGCAAAAGGTCAAATATTTTGCTTACAAATAGATATTAATATATAAAAACGAATTTGTATATAACATAACATATGACGGCTAGAAAGCATTCTCACGTAATAACTTACATGGTTAACTTGCTCAAGAAGCTTATTTATGTAGGTATTCTAAACTCTGTAATGAACCAGACTATTTGAATAGCACAGAGACCTCCAATTGACACTACATTAAACTAAATAGGCAAGAAGGAATGGCTCAGTGATCAAGAGAAACTCCAGAAGACCCAATTGGGTGCAAAGTGCCCAGATCAGGAATTTCATAACCACCAGTAACTTCAGGGGATCCAATGTCTCCTTCTAGCCTCCGCTCATACCGGCACATATGTATCACATGTTTACAAAGATATACATATATAAAGATACATGAATAAAAAGTTATAAAGAAAATAATAACCATGCCAGAATTCATCAAAAATACTTAGCAATTCAATATACAATGAAATAATGTTACATTTTTAACAAATAAGTTCAGAATAGCTAATTACATAGCAGTAGCAGACTAGAGTATCATTTCCAAATAGAATTTTTTATTTCCCTGGATAGCCCAGCAAGAAGATAAACAGAACCCAAGCCAATGAGACAGGTTGTCTGCCTGTGTTTGAGAAAGGTAGAAAACAACGTAGGGTGAAAACCACAGAAGGAACAGGTAGATATGAAATCCATTACAGAAAAAATATGTATGACTGAATGAGTACACAGGGTAGGGAGACATGTAAGAAAATTGTTAGAGAAAGCCAAGAGTAGGCATGGGAACAAAGAAATGTTTTGCAGTATTTTTAAAGAAGTTTTTCTATGTGAAATCCTAGGCCATCGCTTGAGAAAATATGTGAGTCAAACCCTTGGACTGCTCTGACCTTTTGGTAGAGTTATATCTATCATAACATACACACATGCACACATACATACACATATAAACACATACACACGTACGTACATACTATAGTGTGCATATATAAACACTATAGAAGGTATATGTGCTTTTATGCTTTTATATAAGTTTAATATCTTTGACTATTTTCTTCTGTGACCTATGCTTCTACTGAAATTTAAATTTTGACTTCAGAAAAAAAATTGCATGTATCATATGAAAATTGACTTTTGTGATTAGAGTGTCCTGGCAACTCTCTGTCCATTTCTTTGTTTTACTTTCAGTTTTACTCTCCGAGTGCTCTATTGCTAACCTGACTTTTCCTTTTTATCACAAGCATATAAAGATAATCAGGATATTTGAGCAAAGGAAAACAGATTCTTCCTGGTATTCACTGCATAAAACTGTGCTCAGGTCCTGTTCAGCTGCCGTAGCCCATCCTTCTTTTCCTAACACTCATCCATCTCCTGCCAACAGATCTCCCAGAGCACCTTAACTCTCTTATCTCTTCCTCAAACCTTGTCAATGGCTCTGATCTCTCTTCATCCACATTTAACTGGATGTTTAATCATCAAGCAGGATATAAATTTACACCAGTACTTTAAAAAACAAAACATATAAGTCATATACACACACACACAAAATGGCCAAGATCAATCTCACCCTTAGAATAAGGAAGATAAGATAAGTATTACTCAGCTATTAAAAATAATGAATTTGAGAAATTTATAGTCAAATGGATGGATCTAGAAATTACCATCCTGAGTGAGTTAACCCAATCATAAAAGAACACACATGGTATTTACTCACTGTTAAGCGGATATTAGCCCAAAAACTTAGAATAGCGAAGACTCAACCCACAGACCACGTGAAGCTCATGAAGAAGAAAGACCAAGAGTGGATGCCTCAGTTCTACTTAGAACCAGTAACAAAAATACTCAAGGGAGCAATTATGGAAACAAAACATGGGACAGAAACTGAAGGAGGAGCCATCAGGAGACCATTCCACCTGGACATCCATCCCATGTACTGTCACCTAAGCTAGATGTTGATGTGGATGACTGGAAATGCATGCTGTCAAGAACGTATTATAGCTGTCTCCTTAGAGATCTGCCAGAGACTGACACATTCAGAGGACGATGCTCACAGCTAACCACTGATATGATCAAAGGTTTCCCAATGGAGAACTTAGAAGACTGAAGGAGCAGAAAGGGTTTGTGATCCCAAGAGGAAAGCAACAACACCAAACAATCCAGAGCCCCCCAGGGTCTAAACCACCAGCCCGGGAGCACATAGGGAGGGACCTACGACTCTAGCAGTACATGTAGGGGAGGACAGCCTTGTTGGGCATAGGTGGGAGAGGAGATTCTTGGTCCCATGAAAATCTAACACAGAAGGGGGTAATGTGAGGGTGAGGAGGGGGTAGTGGGGGTGGGGGGTAGGTTTGGGCACAGCCTCATAGAAGGGATATAAGGAGGGGGGATGGGATAAGGGGTTCCTGGGTGATGGGGGAAATGGGATAAGAGGATAAAACTTGAAATGTAAATATTATAACCAACTACATAAAAGGGGAAAAAAAGTTGTTAGAACCAACATCTTTAAAAAAAATCTCAGCCCTCTGGGGAAAAAAAAATTTTTTTTCTTGATACTAAAACTTGTCCAGAGAATTGTATATTGCAGAATACATATCCTTGGTGTATCTACTCATCAAGCAAAACGAGCAGACCTATTTAAACCTTCGGTGTCTGGGAATTCCATCTGGATGCAGTGAGGATACAGCGTCAGAAGCTTATCAATTTACTCTTCCCCCGACCCCTCTTCTAATATCTCAATGCCTGTAATCAGCTTGAAGAAGTTAAAGAAGAGTCAGCGCCCCTATTCTCTGGGCTTGGGGACTAAGGTGGTTAATATGGGGCTGTCTCTCTAGGGAAAAGTAGTGATTTTGTTGGAACAGGGAGGATTAGCTAGGATTTATGGCATAGCCATAACCTATTGGTAGAAATCTGTATAATTTAGTATCAAGATGAAGTTATAATTTCTTAAATGGTACAAAATTCACATGGATTTCAAAGTTAAGGTTTTCATTGGTATAAGCTTCTTATCGATATGAAAGTGAAATGAATATTGATACTCTCCTGGGCATTGTGCCTGTATAACACATTTAGAAATACAAGGCTTAGACCCAGTCCTTCTTTAACTTTTTTAACTGACTTGGGATGATTAGCCTGTGAGTTAAGGGACTCTAGCAAATTCATGACTTTGAGTCTATTGTTAGGGTGTTTTCTATATTTTATTTAGAAATAGCTGAGAGGAGATAACAGACAACAGTCCAGGTTACCTTACATGGATAGTTGGACTTCAAAACGTCAGAAATCCATAGAATTGACGTCACAAATATTTCTATATTAATGTTCATTTTGATTAGAGACCTGTCTGTTCCTGACAGCTTCCTGTCTTGGATTCTAAGAAGAAATTGAGCATCCTTGGAGTTACTCCAGTTGTGATGAGACAGCCACCAGGCAAGAATTGCCTCTCTCCATCTACAGACAAATTACTGTCCAGAAAAGGACACACTTGCAGAATAGTCGACTGATTATATCTGCCTAGACAGAGTAACCAGCCCTTAATAATTCTGCAGCACTAAAGTCTGTCAGATGAGTTTGGGCCAGAAGGCTGAAGATTTGATGCTCCAACATTCGGTAGTATAGGGGTTTTCCAGGTGTTCAGCGGTCTCTATGAATTCGCTAAGTTTTAGAAGCTATGCTTAGTGCTTCCCATAAATTCAGATAATTTAGTCATTCTGGATTTCTGACGGCATTGAAGACCTATAGACTCATAGCCAATCCAGGCTATTTACCTTGAGAGAAAAGATCTGAGTGGAGGGTTCTCAGCTGACATTCATTCTAAAGCCAAGAAAAAGCCAGGTTCAAAACTAAGTGTTCTAGTCAAGAGAGATGGCAGAGGTTCTGGCTAGTCAACAAAAGGATGGACTGGGTATTAAGACTATCTTGTACCTCACTGGTACAAATAGGAATAATTATACTTTAATTGTATTCTGAGAGAAAAGTTTTATTTTAACAGGAAGGGTAATATGTAGGAGGAGCTAAGGAGGAAGGAGCACTGAGAGGAAAAGATGGGGTAAGGAGAGGAGAAGATAAAGTAGATGAGAAGCTCGGTAATGAGAGAGAAAGAGAGAGAAAGAGAGAGAAAGAGAGAGGGGGCATGGAGGCAGAAGTTCACGTGTCTCCACTACTCAAAGATAGTTTAGATAGCTAGGTTTGGTATTAGGTTACACTTCTGATTGAGCATTATCATACTTATAAAGTCCTTGATTAACATTTAAAAAAATTGTATAAAAGCCAAATGGAAAAGGGGGGGGGCATGGGATAGGGGTTTTCTGGGGAGGGGAAATGGGGAAAGGGATTGGCATCTGAAATGTAAATAAAATATCCAATTTAAAAAAAAAAAACTTCTGCAAAAAAAAAAGTTTAATAGGCCCGCTATTAAAAAAAAAAAAAAAGAATAAGGAAGACAGGCACATGTAGACACACAGATGCATTCAGACCCACAGACACACACACACACACACACACATATATATATATATATATATACATATGTGTTTGTGTGTATGTGTCTGTCTGTGTGCGATATATTATATATATAGAAAAATTGAGAGACACATATACAGATATATACACAGTCAAACACACATAATTACATATACACACACACACAATGACTTATAGATTTTGCATATTGCTGTTGACATTTGACAGTTTTCTGTACATTTAAAGGTGAGACATCTGTCTCTTTTGATACCCTCTATCTCATCCTTCTTCACTCACCAAAAGAGGACATGGTACATTGTTAAAACAGCAGCTGATATTTGCTGCCTCCTTCCTGGAATATTCAGATTTATGTCTTCACTTCAGCATAAGAGGACATTCTGAGAATTTTTAAGACATAAAGTCCACCCAAAAGATATTTATGAAAGTCCAGTTAGAAAATGATAACTTCAGAAATAGAAATGATCACGCGGTATCAGATATTACTAATGGCTAACATTCACAAATGTTAGCAAATGTTATAATCTGCAAAGAGATAATTCAATAATGCCTCTCAAAGACATGTGAAATCTAATACCAGAAAATTACCTTTAGGATCTCTTTGTATGGGCTGCTCTTGGGATCAAAAATTGTATTCTGAGAGTCAAGGTAAGGTAAGGGATGAAAAAGACTCTCTGGCTAATGTACAGGAAGAGTTAAAGTATAGCAAGGTAGTCTAGGAGGCACTGCCATGCTTAGAGTCACAAGACAAAGGAGAGGAAATACAAAAACTTCAGGGTGAAATGAGGTACAAAAGAACTGCCTGGTGGAAACTGAAGTCCCCTTCACAAACAGCTACTCTTTTATTTTCTTTAATTGAATATTTTATTTATTTACATTTTATTTATTTACATTTATTTACATGTCATCCCCTTTCCCCATCCCACAACCCACCCCCCAGAAACCTCCTATTCCACCCCCTCCTCTCTTTTGCTTTCATATCATTTTAATTACATGCAAGTATTAAGGTCAGTTCTAAGTTGAGGCACTAGCAATACAATAGATGCAAAAAGTTAAGGAACAAGTAAGACAATAAATCCATATATTCAAAGAACAAGAAAGGCAATAAAGTTTCTAAGGGCTTATCAGGATGACCAAAATATGTGAGCCTACTTCTCTGTCCAAGCACAAAGTCATTTTCATGTCTGAAGCCTCGACACAAACAGCTACGCTTAAGGAAGGCATTTTGTGATGGTTTATATATTCTTGGCCCAAGGAGTGGCACTATTAGAAGGTGTGGCCCTGTTGGAGTAGGTGTGTCACTGTGAGTGTAGGAAATAAGACCCTCATCCTAGCTGCCTGGAAGCCAGTATTCTGCTAGCAGCCTTCAGATGAAGATGTAGAACTCTCAGCTCCTCCTGCTCCATGCCTACTTGGATGTTGCCATACTCCCACCTTGATGATAATGGACTGAACCTCTGAACCTGTAAGGCAGCCCCAGTTAAATGTTGTCCTTATAAGAGTTGCCTTGGTCATGGTGTCTGTTCACAGCAGTAAAACCCTAACTAAGACACATTTAGACAGGCATGTGAAATGTGTTTTCTACACTTCTCTTGTAAGCGGAATCTTAGTTTAAGGTGGCTTTATTCTGTAACTAGTTTGATTTAAAATGTGCAATTTAATCTGGCAATAATACCTAGCTGAATATGAGTTAGAGTCCTTGAGATAACTATTATTTCATGGAGCTCATGCAGAGTCACATAATAAAAGAAATTAGCAAGTGAGCTCTTTGCGTTTGCTGAAAAAAATACTAACAAAATTTAAAATATAATCAAACTTGGAGATTTTTATTAAAGCATTGTCAAAGAGAACAGCATAATATATTAATTAGCATACAGAAAAGGATATAATTTGGAAAGTCAACCTTGTATTTAATTCATAAAAATCTCCAAAGAGCAGAGAGGCCTGGCCATTCTTTTGTCTGTTGCTTTGACATAAAGAACATTCAAATGAAGATGAAAGTGTGACTCAACCTCTAAGCTTATTCTTTCCTGAGGAACACAGTAGGCCCATTAAAAGAGAAACAACAAATACTTAAGAGGACTAATACAAAAACCAAATTGCTCTTTTGAAAATTCAAACAATTGTTGCTTTTCAAATTTGGAACCCCTCAATAATTACACTTTTTTAACTTTAATTTACACCCACAGTATCTTTTTTTTCTTGTTTGGCTGGTATGGTTTTAATTCTGTTTTATTTGCTTTTGTTTGATTGTTTGGTTTTTTAAAAAGAGAGAGAAAGAAGAGGCGCAGTTGGATAAGTAGGGAGATGGATAGGGTCTGAGAAAAGCTGGGATAGGAGACCTGTTATCGTGACATAGTCTAAGAGATCTCAATAACAGTCAAAGAATACCTATTTCAGTCAGTAAGAGGTTCACTTCACAGACAGATAAACAGAATCTTCAAACAATCATTCATAAACAAATTCCTGCTATTTTAAGGTTGAATTTTCCTTGCCTTTCTTTTATTAGTCACTTGTGTGAGTTTAATTCATATTTCATTCAACTGAAACCAATTCAACTAAAGTTATTTATTTCAAATTTCCCACAGAAGATAAGGATTCTACTGGTCTTGTAATACTTTTTAAAAATTTATCTTATTTTTCAAATGGTGTATGTTTGTGTGTGTATGTGTGTGTTTGTGTGTATGTGCTTATGTGTGTGTGTTTGTGTGTATGTGCTTATGTGTGTGTGTGTTTGTATGAGTGTGTGTGTATGTGTTTATGTGTGTGTGTATGTTTTTCTGTGTGTATGTGTGTATGTTTGAATATGCATGAGTTTGTGGGTGTATGTGCTTATGTGAGTGTTCATGTGTGTGTGTACATGTGTGTACATGTGCATGCGTGTGTGTTCAGATACCAGAAGAAGGCATCAGATCCCCTTGAGATGGAGTAGTAGGTGGTGAGCCACTCTTGTGGTTCTCGGGACCTGATCTCTAGTCCTCTGAAAAACCAGCACACACTCTTGCCAACCCCGAGTCATCTCCTAAACTGTACTAATAGTGATTTCAAAATAGGTTTTATATGCAAAGCACTGTATGGTTACCAAGAAGAGAAAAAAAGATCACTTTAACATTTAGTATATTTTTCATCATACAGAGTTGCATTTAGTTGTGCATACTACCACTGTATTGTAACGTGTGGAAACTCTTTTTGTCTCTTCATACTCTTCTGCTAATACATATGCTCTTACAAAAGCTTGCCTGTTCAGAAAGATGGTAGTAACTAGTACACTAACACACCATAGTTTTGAGTCTGATAGATTTGCCTCTGGACAGAACAAGGCTTAAGGCTCAGGCACTTTCATAAGAAACTTTCACACAGAAGTAGCAGAGCAGGCCCTGTGCCATGCCTGAGTTCACATTCTGTCCTTTGATGTTGTCTGTTGGCCCATCACTCTTTGTCACTTTGCCCTATGGGACACTCGTTATTCACAGTGCTACAGTCTTTATCTTGCTCTCCTTTAGCTTGGGCTGGCCCTTCTAAATCAGCTTTCAAGACAGAGCCCTGCCTTCAGTCTTTCTCCTATCCAGTTTACCCCACCTTCAGCATCTGAAGTAATTTCCCTCAAAGCAACAGGACTGTAGGGCCAATGAAGCATTCCTCCCCAGCCCTTCCCCCCTCTTTCCCTCCCTATTTAACTCAGGACTGCCCTGGATTTTGAGGGGTGTGGTGGGGAGGGTGCGCATCCAGATCCATCCACCATGCACCATGCCAATAAACCTGTTTTGGAAACCCAAATACTTTCTTGTGTGTTGTGGCCACGGGGTGAGGAGCCGTGGAGAGGCCTTTAGTGAGCAGCTGGGCCTAACTTCCAACCTAGTGGGACCCAGAGCGTTCCCAGCCAACTACCCACAGCCTGGTGTGAGGAACTCTGCGTTCTCCAGCAGCCATTACCTACACATGACCTCCCTTCTCATGATGCTGAAGAAACTGCCAGTCATGTGTTCCCTCATATCTGATTTTCCAATCCTGGCCTTCAATGTGCTTAGCTGCTAAGCTTGTTATTGCCTTGTCATTTCTGCTTTTCCTTGTGTGACTAGCTCTTGCTGGATAGACTGATGTAAAAATGTCTGGGCACCTACCTTGCTCATGCATGTATTTAGGAATTCTGTTGCAACTGGCTTTGGACTACTGCAGTTTGCCAACTTATTATATTACATTGTTATGTATTATTTATTAATTACATTTACTTTTGTTTCTTTTTCACATTTTCCCCCTTTGAGCTCAGTTTCTTCACATTCAAAAGGTTTGTGTGACTTAATAATTCATTGTTGTTCCAAATGGTATGTTATGTATTACTAAAAAGCTGAGTCCTGAATTTCTTTTAGATGTACTGAGGAAATCCATCAACAAATGGGTGTGATATCAACATGGATGACCTGATTAGACTTTCCAAATTCTAGCCATCAACTCACAGTGCCTTAAACAGGATTCATGTGGTCCCACCTACTCTCACTGATAATATTTGAAAACACATTAACATTTTCCCTACCCACTGTTTATATAAGTATTTTTTAGGGAGCTAATACTTCATTACTAAAACCCAACAGCATTTTTACAACTTCTGTTGATTGACATCTCTGTCTTCTGATGTACCCCTTAGCTCATCTTCAAGTGTCAGGTGTAAAGCACACGTTGAGATCGAAGAACATGAACTGTTGTCTTTGGAAAGCACGTAGCCATAGAGAATTCTGGGGTGGCACGCATATGAGAGACTCTGCCTTGTCCTTGGCCTGCTTTTCTTTATGTATTTCTATGTCATAATTTTTATCTGCTGGGCTGGATTCAAATCCTCTGCCATTGCCCTGAATCCAGTTAGATATTAAAACAAAGTCTCTCACCAGTTTTGGGGTGTTTTATACTGTGTAAGCCAGCATTCCCTTACTTCAGTCTCTGATTCTAGGTTTCAAAAGCTGTGTAGAAATCGAATCAGAAGCCTTTCATTTTCCCAGCAGTAAAGGTGATCACAAAGACTGAAGCAAAACTTGAGAAACACACTTCCTGAGGAATTTTAGGTTTCTTCTGGCTGTAAGTGGCTCAGCAGAGCGTTTTGAATAATAATGATTCTGATGACAAGAGCCAGAACTAGCATTTCTCACTCAAGTCCTGTGCAGGGCTGACCTCCCATTGAGAGTTTGCAAAGAAGGTCTCTGGCATTCCACTGTTAAATGCACAAATTATAGCATTTAAACCTTATAAAGCTCCTAAATGGGACCATTTAACAGGCAACAGAACTGGGAGTACTTAAAGGTTAAATAGCATAGACAAGATGACCATACATGCACAGAGACCAGATCTGCCTGACACTAGTTCATACACAGTGTGCTAGAATGCCAAAATATTGTGCTTCTCTGGACACAATGATTTATAGGGAGAAGCAGGAAAATTATTTGAAATTTGTTGCTACTAGAAATTTTAAGGACATGCTAATGGTGCCTGAATAGTTTAGTGATAAATATTCAACTTGAGGATTTTTAAAAGACCAAATAACAGCCAACCATGTTTTTGAAGATATTAATGCCTTTTATATGTGACACTTGAATCAGGGAGCAGTCCAGTGTGAAGATGGCTCAGCAGGTTCTCCCCTCACTGGACAGGTTACACTGTGGCCAAAGAAAAGAAAGCAGCCTAAGGAGATGAACGCTGGAAGCAGGCAGAGCCACATCATTTCCTCTTTCCAGCTGTATTCATGAACACAGTATGAACCTGGCTGCTCTAATCAGCTGAGTTTTCACTGGTTGTTTAAGAGATTTCTTTTTTTTCCAGTCAGTTTACTTCCAAAGTTGGGTTACAGTTTGTGGTGAAATCTGTATGCAAAACTAAACTCTACGCAGAGGCAAAGTGCAAGTGTAGGATGAAGAATGAGAGAAAATAAATAAATAAAAAATACACAAATGAGTTCATTGTTTTGCTTCTTTTTCAAATGAAGCTGGACTTTATATGCACAAAATTATATTGTTCGTTTTTGTTGTTGTTCGGGTTGTTTTTGTTTGTTTGTTTGCTTGTTTGGTTGGTTGGGTTTTGCTTATAGTACTGATGAAAGAAGCATATTCCTTTCACAGAAGTAGCTATGTGTAAATTTCTGGTGCAATGGATATTATTATGAGTATTTTTTCAACACATACTTAGGGGCTCTACTGTTGTAAAGAGACAACATGACCATAGCAATGCTTATGAAGAAAAATAGTTAAATGGTCTGGCTTACAGTTTTAGAGGTTCAGTCCATTATAGTCATGGCAGCCTTCAGGAAGATGTGGTGCTGGAAAAAAAGCTGAGATCCATTGAGAGCAGAAAGGACAGTAAACCAGTGAGCCTGGGCTTAAGCATCTGAAACCTCAAAGCCTGTCCCAAGTGACACACTTCCTCCAAGGAGGCCACACCCACTTCAAAAAGGCCTCACCTCTTAATAGTGCCAGTCCCTACAGTCCAAACATTCAAACACAGAGGTCTATGGTAAACATTTTTATTCAAATCACCACACTAGGCATTCAGAAAGCCTTCATTTTTTTAAAATAATAACTAATGCCTAGAAATATATAGAAAACAATACTTTTTTTTTTGCCCACATAAGGACATTTGTTTATATGTGCTGATATCACATTATGTGTATTCTAAACTATCTGGATAACTGTGTGTTCAATTTTATTAAATAAGTCTCTCATAAGAATGACTGATGGGAGACAAAGAAGAAAAAAGTGAAATATTTACTCCAGTGTTACTTTTTATAACCTATAATAAGAAATGAAACTAGCCATTAAATTTAATTAGCAGTCACTCTAATGTACCCTATGAGAGCCAATTATAAAATGACCTAAATAGAAGTAGAGACCAACCTCTGGTATGCCTTTCATTTTCTTATGATAAGCTTTTGAAATGAACACAAAACATCATGAAGAGTCCTAAAATCTCCAAACTTTGAGTCTAAAGTTTAGAGGCAACATGGGATAAACTTATTTATAATCTTATAAACAAGAGTCACTTTTCCATGCCGCCTCTGTAAGTACTATCTGATGTAATGGAATAGCTCATCTGATATGTCACATGAATGGAGTTTAAGTGAGTTTTATATACTTTTGTTTATAATAACACTTATTTCTCGACATCCTTATAAAGCTTTGAGGCCTAATTGTCAACATTTTTTTTCCAATTTCTATATGAAATAAGCATATCCCTTACAAAAAATTCTCTCTTCTCTGCTTTTCTTTCTTTCCACCTGTATTCATTTGTTTGTATTTGTACACGTGTTTCATCTTTGTGTTTAAACATCAACAAAAATCTGTATTCAATATTTATTTTACAAATGTATTTCCCAAAAGCAAAAGCCATTTAATGAGAATCTGAGGTGGATCTGTAGGCAGTGGTATCTCCAGGACAAACATTGGAATGAGAGGCCCTGCTTCTGAAAATCAGTCTCTGACCTCCACACTCACATGTGGTATTAATGTCACTCAACACACTCACAGAAAGTCACAGAAAATATATAAACAATGGTTTATTCTTTAAGTGTAAGAGATTTTATACCCTGGTGTATGGACTAGGGAATGATGGGGCAAAGAACTTTGAGTCAACAGAGAATCCTCTGCCACCGTGCCATTTTTCTAAAGAGTTCTGAATGCGATTGTGTCGGGGGAATGGCTTATCCTTGAAGAGACTGGACACCCACTACCTCGTCCATCTGTCTAAGTTGGCATTAGAGATCATAAATCATCTCTGTGCTGTACGTACCCTTGACAATTGATAAAAATGGGGCTTTACCTTTGAAATTTCCTCCAAAACCCATAGCCCCAGTCTAATAATGAGAAAAACATCAGACAAAGTCCACCAGGGAGACGAGGTAAAGATTTAACCCAGGACTCTTGAAAACAGCCAGTGTCATCACAAACAGTAAGAGGCTGAGAAACAATAGGAATCAGGAAATGCCTAAAGAAATATGACTGATATGCCATGGATTGAATTGTGGATTAAGAAGAGTATCTGAATGAACCATGGGTTTTAGTTAATCTATTGCTATTGATTCATTAATAACAAGAAATGTTCACATACAATGTTATTAGTAAGAAAACCTATAGCAGAAAAGAACTATATAGAAACAGTGCCAACTCTACAATTTTTATGGAAAAATAAACAGTTAAAAATAAAGTAAAATTATTATTGTTGCTTTTGATCTTGATTTGTCTGCATTTTCTTCTTTATAATCTTGCATATTATCAGTAAATACAGATCGTTCAACTGATATGTATGACTTTGAAGAATCAGAGTTAGAAGAAATACGAGTCTTGTAGACAGGAGGCTTCCTACATACATTATCAGGATTCCCATCTTCTTCCTTTCTGTTTCCTTTTTTTTAAAATTGAAAATTGACTCCCTTTTCATGCCATATGTCCTGTTTACAGTCTCTCCTTCCTCTGCTCCTTGCAGCTCACCTCCACATTTCCTACTCTCTGGATCTATTCCCTTTCTCTTATTAGAACACAACAGGCTTCTAAGACACAGCGAGTAAACATGACAACATAAAATAAAAGAAAAGAAACAAACAAACAAACAAAATCACATCAAAGTTGGATAAGGTAAAACGACAGGAGGAAAGTTCCAAGAGAAGGTACAAGAATCAGAGACACACTTGTTCACATATTCGGAATTCTTACAAAAATACTAAGCTAAAAACTGTACAAGATACCCTAGTGTTCTCCACCTCCTCTGGATCTTACATTTTTTCCTGTCTCCCCTTGAGAGGGGTTCCTTTCCATCACCTTACAAAACTGGGTGGACTCCCAAGTCGCCTTAGCAACAAACAACTTGTAGTTGACAAGTTGTGGGAGTTCCCTGTAGGCTTTACATCTGGCAAGATAAATGATGTAGATGAAGAGAGAATGAAATTCCGTTCAACCTGATTTATGTAGCTGGTGCTGGGCAAAGACTTACTGGAATCTGACATCAGCTCATCTATAGCATCTATATGTTTGCCATATTTAAGCAAAGCACAATTTTGTAAAAATCCATATAAGAGTGAACTCAGCCCCACTTGTACAACAATGTTTAAGACAGCTTTATATTGAAGCTCTTTACAAAGTATATATATATATGGCTTCATCTGTAAGATAAGGGTTGTTGTGACATAGCAACAAACCTCAAGATAATGGTCTAGAGGGAAGAGCTGAGGTCAACTTAATGACTGTTGGAGTCAGGATTTGACCTGGTCCTAAGGTAACTTAGGGACCAGTCATTTAGATTGTTGTAAAGTACAAGTGACATCTTTCAAAAGGAGGAGTTTCACAGCCTAGAAGTAATGCTCAAGGATTTAGAGAAAAGGGTCTGGGGATAAGTAAAACATAAATTGTGGAAGATACAGGCAAAGTCTGGATCATCAGAAAGCAAAAGCACATTGGGTGGCAAACTATTTCGACCATTCCATGAGGACAGGTTAAACATATCTTTCCTTTGAAAAATGCCTGATAGTTTAACTTCCTTGCCATCTCCAGTGTTTATCTATATGTACAAGTACTTTTTTGTCTTCTACAACCAATATCCCTAAAATTTGTGTTCATCACTTTAAAATGCTTAATAGAGGTAGCCTTGGATTAAAAATCACCAAATCACCCACGTTGACTTAGTGAAATTTGTTAATAATATCATCCGTTTTAAATTAATGTTGAAATAATGTTCATTTTTTTTAAATAAGAGGATGACTGCTATTCTTTTACCGAGAAGACATTTAGGGGTAGTGAACGTTACTGATATGTCTCTTTAGATGGACTGGAGCATGGAAAATAGAGTCTCTTCGTTCCAGGACATCATCTTGAAAGAAGCAAGAGAACAGAGATAGAGAATTACTCTTCATCAAACTCAAGTAGTAAGTATTGGAGTTTGAGAGGTTCAAAATCAAAACGGAGTTAAGGATGAAGTCAGGTTGAAACAGGAACAAGAGGCTGTAGAGTGGATCTAGCAGAGAACTGAGCATCATGGCTAGAGAACATGAACAATAGGAGGACGAAAATGTCCATGGGGCAGCAGAGGCGTGAAGTGAGGCATTGTTTTAAGTGTCCAGGAAATACCTAGTGTTATTAATATTCATCACAAGCTTGAAAACATACAAGTAACATTGTACAAAGAAGGTTGGGTATATGTGTGTGTATTCATGTAAGGATAATGAGTTCATGAAAAACAGCCATGAAATTTTCAAGAGAAATAGTGGTACATATGGGAAAGGCTTGAGGGGTGGAAAGGAAAGGGAGAACCATCCAGTGTAATTATATTGTAATGTCAAATTTTAAATATTAAAAATTAAATAAAATAAAAACACAAGCCTGTTTCTATGGAAAGCAGAGGGATTAGATTTTGAATAATGGTACATGCTTTGTAATTAAGGCCTCTACTAGTCACATTCTACAAATGTCAGTTAGCCAAGTTATGTGACCTATTATATCTGTTAGTCTGTGAAAATGCACCTCATTTTAAATGTACTGAAAAAAATCTAAAGTTCTAAAATCTTCATATTCAAATCTTTCACATCGCTTTAGTGTTCAATATCTCATTGAGATTAATCACAAAAGGCTAAATTATAAACAATTTAGAGTCAAAGATATGTGTGGTTTTGGAATGCTCACATATACAGTTGCATAATTTCATATAGTTATATGTAACCATTCTTCTGCATTAAGATTACTCTGTTAACTGCAGGTTTTGAATTATTCAACACGCCACACTGTTACTTAGATTTCTTGTAACTTAGATGTATTTTGTTATAACTCAAGTCTACCTTCATTCTTTCTGTATTTTCCTATGAATAAAATTACTCATTCCACAGTAGTTTCATGGATTTCTTTCCCATGATCCATATCAAAATGGAAGGGAGATTTTAACAAAACATGCTAAATGCAAAAGTCATGTCTAGACCATGTGGCTCTTTGTCTAAACTTCAGAGGAAACTACACTGCATGGATAATTCAGATTTTTAAACTTTTGTACATATATAACCAGCAAATTATATTCACTACAATAATAAAATTTGACACATAGCAGTTAGTGAACTATTTTATTCTGAGACGTTAGTCCCTAGTGAACTGTTTCCTTCTGGAACACTGTTAGTCCTTAGTCTAAGAAGTGTCAGATAATCTGAAAGAAGGAACATCTTTAATGATTCTAGTTATGTTCAGATTTGCTTTTGTATTTTTTAAAATTTATTCAGTCCTCTCCCACTGAAGCCAGACAAAGCAGTCCAGCTATGGGAAAGAGATCCAAAGGCCCACAACAGAGTCAGAGACAGCCTCTGTTCCAATTCTTAAAGAATCCACATGAAGAACAAGCTGTACATTTGTTACAAATTAGTAAGGGGCCTAGGTAAAGCCCATCCATACACTTTGGTTGGGCATTCATTCTCTGTGAGCTCCCATGGGCCCAGGGTAGTTTACTCTGTAGTTCTTGTGTTATCCTTGACCGCTCCAGCTCCCTCTTTCCTTCTTACTCTCCCACAAGACGCACCGAGCTTCACCTAATGCTTGAATGTGAGTTTCTGCATCTGCTTCCATCCACTGCTGGATTAAGCCTCTCAGATGACAGCTATGCTAGGCTCCTGTCTTCCAGACTAACAGTGTCATTAATATTGGCAGAGGTTGACTCTCTCCCATGGGGTGGATGGGTCTCAAGTTGGGCCAATTATTGGTTGGCCATTCCCTCAATCGCTGCTCCAATTTTATCCCTATACTTCTTGCAGGCAGGACAAATTTTGGGCCAATATAGTTTTGTGGGTGAGTTGATGTCTCCCTTCCTCAAGTGGAAGTCCCACCTGGCTATCAAAAACACCCTCTTCAGGCACCCCTATATCTTCCACTTCTAGAAGTCTCAACTAGGGTCATACCCAAAGATTCCTAGGAGTCTCCTCATTTCATGAACTCCACCCAAAATTGATTTCTGTTCTCTGTCCTAGTCCTCCACCCTCCCAACACCTGACCTTCACTCTGTTCCCCTCCTGGCTCCGTCTCCCACTCAGTTCCCTTTCTCCATCCACTTCAGATATCTATTGCATTTTTTGGGAGATTCAAGCTTCCTCTCTTAGGGCCTCCCAGTTACTTAGCTTCTTTGAGTTTGTGGAGTATAGCATGGAGGTCTTTTATTTTATGACTAATCTTCACTTACAAGTGAGTACATACAATGTATGTCCTTTTGGGTCTGGGTTACCTAACTCAGGATATTTTCTAGTGCTATTCATTTGCCTGCAAAGTTCTTGATGTCCTTGTTTATAATAGCTGAATAGTATTCCATTGTGCCACATTTCTTTATCCATTCTTCTATTGAGGGACATTTATGCTGTTTCCAGTTTCTGGGTTTCTGGGTATTGCCTTTATTGTGTTTAGTTATATACCTTGTATCCCTGATCTCTCCAAGACTTTTATCATGAAAGGATGTTAGAGTTCATAAAAAAAAATTTCAGCATCTGATGAGATGATTGTGTAGTTTTTAAAATTCAGTTTGTTTATATGGAGTATTAGGTTGATATATTTTTCTATATTGAACTATCCCTGAATCTCTGGGATGAAGCCTACTTGATCATACTGGATAACGTGTTTGGATTCAGTTTGTGAGTGTTTTATTGAGTATTTTTGCAGCAATGTTTATATGTGGTATTGATGTGAAATTCTCTTTGTTGAGTCTTTATGTGGTTGACATATCTGGCTGACTCTGATCCCATAGTGTGTGTTTGGCAATGTTCCTTCTGTTTCTATTTTGTGGAATAGTTTGAGGAGTATTAGTATTAGTTCCTCTTTGAAAATCTAATAAGATTCTGTGCTAAATCCATCTCACCTTTTTTATTTTTTATTTTTTTTCCTTTTTTATAACTTCTTTTATTTATGTAGGGTTTAAGGGACTATTTCAATAGTTTACCTAATCTTGATTTATCTTTGCTAAGTAGTATCTATCTAAAAAAATTGTCCATTTTGTTTAGGTTTTCCAATTTTGTGGAGTACAGGCCTTTTGAAGTAAAACCTAATGATTCTTTGGATTTCTTCAGTGTCTGCTGTTATGTCTCCCTTTTCATTTCTGATTTTGTGACTTAAATATTTTCTCTTTGTCTTTTATTTAGTTTGGCTAAGAATTTGTCTATCTTGTTGATTTTCTCAAATAATCAGCTTTTGGGTGTTTTTATTTTATTAGTCTTTAAATTTTTCTCTTTGCTCTAGTTAATTGATTTCAGGCCTGAGAGTTATTATGTCTCGTCCTCTTGCACGTGTTTGCTTCTTTTTGTTCTAGAACTTTCAATTGTGCTTTTAAAATTGCTAGTAGGAGATCTCTCCAATTTGTTTATGAAGGCACGTAGTGCTACTAACTTTCCTCTTAGCACTGTTATCAATGTGTCTCATAAGTCTGGACTTATTATGCCTACATTTCCATTGAATTCTAGAATATCTTTAATATTTTCCTCCCTCCCTCCCTCCTTCCCTCCCTTCCTTCCTACCTTTTTACTTCCCTTTCTTCTTTCCTTCCTTCCCTCCCTCCCTCCCTCCCTCCCTCCCTGCCTTCTTTCTTTCTTTCTTTCTTTCTTTCTTTCTTTCTTTCTTTCTTTC
>JANHMN010000021.1:43262499-43289837 GCA_030674055.1 Rhabdomys pumilio
TTCTTTCTTTCTTTCTTTCTTTCTTTCTTTCTTTCTTTCTTTCTTTCTTTCTTTCTTTCTTTCTACTATTGAGTATACAGTTGTTTATTTTCCATGAGTATTTGGGTTTTCTATTGGTTTTGTTATTATTGAAGTCCAGCATTATTCTGTGGTGATCTGATAGTATGCAAGGGGTGTTATTTCAATTTTCTTGTATCTGTTGAGGCTTGCTTTGTGACCAACTATATGGTGAGTTTTGGAGAAAATTCCATGAGGTTCTTAGAAGATGTATTTTTTTTTCTGTTTTGATGAAATGTTCTATAGATATCTGTTAGGCCCATTTGATTCATAACATTAGTTTCATTATGTCTCATTTTAGTCTTGATGATCTGGCCATTGTATAGAGTGATGTATTGAAATCTCACAGTATTAATATATAGGTTTCAATGTGTGGTTTAAACTTTAGTAAAGTTCCTTTTACAAATGTACATGCCCTTCCATTTGTGGCATAGATGTTTAGAATTGAGATTTCCTTAATGGTAAGTATGAAATTTTCTTCTCTGTCCGTTTGATTAATTTTGGTTGAAAGTATATTTTATTAGATATTAGAATGGCTACTTCATGTTTGTTTTTGGGTCTGTTTTCCTGGAAAACTGTTTTCCAGCTCTTTACTCTGAGGTAATACCTATCGCAGTTGCTAAGTTTTTTTTTGTTTTTTTTTTGTTTTGTTTTGTTTTGTTTTATATATATATAGCAGAATAATGGATTCTGTTTTCACAATACGTTCTGTCAGCCTTTGTCTTTTTACTTGTGAATTGAGTTTATTGATGTTGAGAGATATTAATGACCAATGATTGTTAATTCATGCTATTGTAATGTAGGTAGTTCCTTCTTTTATTTTGCTGATGTGGAGTTATTTATTTACTGTGTTTTTTTTTTTAGTGTAGTTAACTCCTTGGGTTGGAGTTTTCCTTCTAGTACCTTCTGTAGGCATAGATTTGTGGATAGATATTGTTTAAATTTGTTTTTGTTGTGGAATATTTTGTTTTCTCTATCTATGGTAATTGAGAGTTTTTCTGGGTATAGTAGTGTGCCCTGGCATCTGTTGTCTCTTAGACACTGCAAAACATCTGCCAAGGCCCTTCTGGCTTTTATTCTCTGTTGGAAAGTGTTGTATAATTTTGATAGGTTTGCCTTTATATGTTTCTTGGTCTTTTCCTTTCAGCTTTTACTACATTTTTGTTTTGTACATTTAGTGTTTTGATTACTATGTTGCTGCTGGACTTTTTCTGATCCAATCTATTTAGTGTTCTGTAAACTTTTTGTATATTTATAGGCATCTCTTTCTTTTGGTTGGGAAAGTTTTCTTTTGTGATTTTGTTGAAAATATTTTCAAGTCTTGGAACTGGGACTCTTTATCTTCTTCTGTTTCTAGTATTCTTAGGTTAGGACATTTCATGGTAACCCAGATTTCCTGGATGTTTTGTGTCAGGACAGAAACAAAGGTAGACTTGTTAATGACACCAGCAAGTAAAATTTGCCTTTCAAGAAAATAATCTACTTAGTCACTTTTGGAGCAATCAGTGACAGTTACCTATAGGTAGAATATATTCTCAGTAAAACTATTACAGAAATAAAATTTAGAGAGAAGATAACATAGCTGCATATGTAGTGCCTGAAGTTTGGGGAGATGACGTTGAGCAAGTAAATAGTGCTGAGATCTCCCAAAACTGAAGCAAGGTTTGGTTAAAAACATGCGATATCACATTAATAATGACAGTATCACAACAACTCTTCAAAAACCATTAAAGAACATGCAGTTATGATAATTTTTACAATAGCAGGTGTGGGTGAAGTATATGGAGTAATGTAGCCAATTTCAACAATCAAATGAATATAAAAGATAGCAGAGACAAAGCAGAGTGGAAACTGAATGTAAGATTGATCTTCAGCTGCATAAATGAAGAAAACACTGTAAGTAATGTTACTTCATGAATCCATGTGGATTTGGTTAACATTTCCAGGAATATAAGTGAAATGTTTACAGCCACAGGAGGAAGTTTTCAAATAAAAATATGTGACAACTTAGGCAAAATCATAAATGAATTTGGCCTGTCTCTATCCATGGGCAACGACATAAAATAAAATTTATGTCAAATGCACACAAGGCAGCGAGTCATGGCTAGGTCAATTCACATTGTTAAAGATTAATTCATGGAGAATGATCATCATTTAATATGTATCTTCCTGTTAGAGCAATACTAACTACCTATACTACTTTACTACCTACAACAAATTGTTTTCTGAAATTATGTGAGGAATATCAGTAAATTTAAGAAATTTTAAAATATGGTTTTTGTTATAGAACCAGCAAGCATCTAAATCCAGTTTTACATACAACTGAGTAACTTAATAATGTATTTCCATCACACCAAGAAAATACCACAAGCTCTGTGCAAAATAATGATTTCTGGAGAAACACAGTAACAATTTATCAAATTATACTGGATAGTGGTCGCTAAAAAGAATGGGGGCGTCTTAGGCATTTGAATCCTACAGGACTTATACACACAGAAATATAATCACCTCAGCTGGACAGTGGTGTCACATGCCTTTAATTCCAGCATTCAGGAGGCAGGCAGATCTCTGAGTTCCAGCCTAGATTGTCTATACAGTGAGTTTCAGGACAGCCAAAACTACACAAAGAATCTCTATCTAAAACAAACAAAGAAACAAAATAAATAATATGCTATAATATAAATGATGTATCATATCTATGCCATGTCATACAACAATGATATAAGCATATTTACCTATAAAAATGTATATAAATATTAAAAAGTACATTTTAAAGTAACCTTTGGGTCAAGGAAAATATTTATTTGTGGACTTTTAAGAACATGATTACAGTACTTTTAGCCATAGATAAGCTATGGTCTCCATGAAGATAAGACTATATAAGGAAGATATAAACATTATATACAACAGAAATGTTTTAATATATAAGTGGGGTTAGCTACTTGAGTGAGCACTTAGAGCATTTGATGCTTCTGCAATGAACACAGGTTAAGTTCCTCACACCTACACAGCAGGTCACAATCTTCTTTAATTACCCTTCCAGGAAATATGACTCACTCTTCTCATTTCTAAGTGTACCAGACACACAGCTAATTTACACACAAACATGCAAGCAAACAAAAGAAACATTTTTTTTTAAAAAAAAAAAGGATAGTTATGTAATTTTCAGAAAAATTGGTGCAAAGGTAGGTAATTATGTTAAAAAAAATATGTCAGTCATAGAAGACAATTAAAACTGCATGCTTCTCTCCTTTGTGGTTCTTAGAGTTTGTATGGACATAATCATGACAGAGAGCACTGACACTGACACAAACAGTCTAGTGCAGTAAAGAGTGAGGGGAAGAGGAGAAAGGGAGGATGTTCAAATGACCTTTACAGGTTTGCATGAAATCGGCCTTATGTGTATCTTAATTTTATAAAGAATGGAGGAGAGAGAAAAAGAAACAAAGAAACAAAGAAACGAAGAAAGAAATCAACAGCTTAAAGTCCATTGCTTCCTAGAGAGATAATAACAGGTCAATAATGGGAATCCCATCTGCAGAGGAAGGCATTCCCAGGTCTCTTAAGCAACATTCTTCCTGCTCTGTTCTGCATGTTTGTTTGATTTTCTAGTAAGAAGCTTAAAATCAAAATTGGACTAAACAAAATGTCATTTTTCTGCTAACATTTTGGTACAGCAACAGAGGGGAGACATAAGGGTCTAAAACACTTTGCTGTTTTTCAACTTGGGAACAGTGAGAACAATTTGGAACAGTCAGTTAAATTTTAGTTTTAGATTAACAATGATTTCCAAAATCAGGAACCAGGCATGGCAACTCAGGTCTGTAATCTTTGCATTTGAGAGTGTGAGGTTCTTGGCCAGCCTAGGCTATCTAGTAAGTTCCAGGCTACATAGATTATAAATGTTATAATCTTTAACACACACACACACACACACACACACACACACACACACACACATTAGTATTTTGGTTACAAAATTAACTATTTAAGAAAATGCATATAATAACTAGATCTATTTAAGTATGTCTTGGATTATATAATTCAGAACATTACATTATGTACAGTAAATACATGTATTTCCTTTTGCCAAGTCTAAAACTCCTAAATTGTATATCAGTTACCACATGTAATATATGTATAGTAAAATAAATTTTTACTATTTGCCTGGGATTAAAGTTTAATTGATAACCTGATTCCTTTTATCTCTTTCTTTCTTTCTTTTCTTTTCTTTTCTTTTTTTTTTTTTTTTTTTTTTTTTTGTGAATCTGTGAATGATAAACTGAAGATATGTGCTAAATCCCCAGAGTTTCAGGAAACAGAAAAATAACTAAGTTCAAATTTAAAGTTTTTAATATTATTAAGTATAAGACAATCATTTGCTTTATTTATATAATACCTGTAAATACATAATAACCATAAATAATTACATAATAAAGCAGAACAAGAACATATCATTTCATCATGTAGCAAAGCAAAGTGTGGGGAGCCGACAGAAGGTGGCTATCATCCTTGCAGCCATCTTGAACCATATACCCTGATAAGAGATTTAATTACAATAGCCTACAACAGTTGAGCACACTCTGATAACATCTTGTTTTAGATACCCAGGATTTTCCCTTGGGTGTTTGAGACTTAAAGGTGTGTGACTAAAGGGCATGACTTAGAAATCAGATTTAGAGACAAGACCCAAGGGCATGACTTAAGCCGGGCAGTGGTGTCGCACACCTTTAATCCCAGCACTTGGGAGGCAGAGGCAGGCAGATTTCTGAGTTCGAGGCCAGCCTGGTCTACCGAGTGAGTTTCAGAACAGCCAAGGAGATAGATTCTGGCAGCAGATCATGATAACGTGTGAATCTCAATGAACACAGGCAGGTAACACAAAAATTAGATATGTCAAAGAGGAAAAAGTGAGGTTTGGTGTCAAACACTGTATTCTAGTACAATAACAACAAAGCTAGTGAGTTAAAAATAGTAAAGCACATTTGTATTTTAATGAAATATAGACACAATGGGATGAAAATATTCTTCCAATATAATATATATGATATAATATTATGTATATAATTCCATACATATATATACATATATAATTGGTTATCTAAAATATGCCTTTGCTGCAACTGATAAATATTGAACGTTTAGTATTGTACTGTTTTTACTTGAATATTTGCTTTCCATAGTAAAGTTGAAGACTGTACAAATATCACACATGCTGATAGCAGACATATCTAATGTCTATTACATAATAAAATAAATATCCATGTTTGTTACTGCTCCTTTCACAGTAGTGAGAAAATAGATACCACTTAGATGGCCATCAAGAAAAGATCATAAATTTTGTTATGCAATATTAAAAAATACATGGAACATTCTTTCTGCAATTTGCTCCCCACAGCCTTTTCTAATGCACAGAGCATGGATGAAAGAGCAATCATTAACTCTAGGACTCCTTCATGATCAGGTTAACTGAAGAGATAGTCTCAGTTCTTATTCTTGATACCGCACTATTTGAGTATCAGGAATCATCAATCCCTGGGCAGTGCCTAACTTCTAGCATCTGTTTTTCAAAGTGTTGGCTGAGGCATCCCTCCACAAGAAAGGAAACCGTGAAACATTTACACCTGCAATTTCAGGGGAGTTCTGTGAACTCTCGAACTTAAATCCCAGTCTCTTCTAGGTAATAGAGATGGCTACCTACAGCTTATAAGAAAGAAATTCCCAGAAGAGAGAATTCTTCTCACAAATAACACGATGGTCTCTTAAGCACTCCAAGGTCAATTCTCAGAAGTTTTCAAGTTCTAAGACAAGAAGTTAAAGTTAACGGTGAACTGGTAAACCTGACACTCTAACTGTGAGCATTGGAATACAGTAAATTCTAACAATAGGTTAGTAGAAGCTTTATGAGAACACTGTCATAAATTGTTACTTCCAATTTTAGAGTTCAGAGAAGGCATTGGGAAAGTCATACTTAATTTGTGAGGAAACTGATATGTAAAATCTAAAGATATCAATATATAAACATAAAAATCACATTAAAGAATTGTTTGTGTCATCACTCCCTAGAAACATGTATTTCCCTTTAATTAAAAGAGGTTTTTATTTGTGTTTGACCCATGTTTTAAAATTTTAATTTTACCTACCCCTCTCTCCCTTTTCCCTTGTGGTGTGTGTGTGTGTGTGTGTGTGTGTGTGTGTGTGTGTGTGTGCACGTGCATGCGCGATGTATGCACGTGAGTATGGTATGGCTGCATACATGCTATGGTGCATGTGTAGTAGTGAGCACACAACTATTTTGAGTTAGTTTTTGACTTTTAGCATGGCTTGGGAATAGAATTCTGCTTGTCAGCCTTTGAGGAAAATACTTGTGCCTACTGTGTATCTGACAGTCCATGTTTTGATTTATATGTAAATATTATTATTATGTTAATTACAAACACATTATAAATTAGTTGTACAATGCTTCCAAATGTAAATCTAATTTAAAATTACATTTCTTAATATGAACTTTGAAGAAAGTCTTAAATGACATTATACTAATTTAGAAACCGAGTAATTTAATTTAGAATGGCTTTTTAATATTCATTCTCTAAAAAATGCTCTAAGTTTTTAAAAATTTAATCTGTAATCCTGCAACAGAAATACCAAGTTTTACAAGACACAACATAGACAGAGGCAAGAAAGGAAACCACTTATGCACACTCATCAGTAGTAAAATTGTATTTAGTAGGATGTGATGTGTGTTTAATTTTTCTCTTTGACATTTCCAAGCAACTGTGGTTAAGTTGCAAAGGCACTGGTCATTGGTGCATGATCATACAACCTTGTGAAGAGTCACAAAAAATACAAAAACCTTTGGTAGTGTGAAGATAATCTCTAACACAGTCCATGAAGGAAAATCAGGAACAGTTCAAATGGGCCGTGCCTTGTGAATGACAGAGGGTTTGATGAAGATGGTAAAAAGGCGGAGAAATACAAATGAAAGGGGAAAAAAGAGAAAGGAGATTTATAAATCAACTAATTTACTTTTCAAATGGAAACTAATTTATTTTATTTAAAGTTCTCAGGCACCTTTCTTCTACTGGTATTTGTTTTTCCAGCTCATTAAGTTTCTGAATGATTAATCTTTACTCTCTAAGGAAGGAGAATGAGATTATTTAGTGACGTGTGGGAGGGCTGAGCCCCTCAGGACAGAGCTGAATCCAACAAGAGAGAGCTCAGAGCTAAGGCTCCCATACCATCCACACTAAGGAAAAAAATGATATTTCTTCTTGATTTGTAGTGCACCGTAAACAGAATGACCCATGACCATGCTATTTACCTAGTGGTCTACTGCATGTATATATGTATCTGTCACAGATCTATAGATGTAAACATTAATTCAACATGTTGTATTTTATTATCTAATTTTGATGTTAAATAATAAGACAAACTTTTATTAGAAAGCATCCTAAAATCACACTGATGTACAGTTTTGCCCTATTTATAGGAAAATATCACATAGTTTATTTTGGCTATTGATTCTTAGGCCCATAAGATATAACTGCAATATCCAAAATAATTATTTCTAATATATTATAAATGAATGTTCTTCGTGTGATAAATCATAGTGAACTGGATCAGAATATGTGCAACATTCAGAATTTAAGGCCCCTGCAAAATAGTTCAAGCCCAGTCACATTTTCTTACCATGAGGTCACCATGTGGACACGTGAGAATTGAGAAACTCTAAGTCAAGGGCATGTTAACTGTCACTCTCAAGGTGCTCAAGCTGATTACATTCTGGTCCTTCAGAAAATCTCAAAAAAAAAAAAATTCAATATTGATAATGTTTATGAGAATCACAAATATGTATAACTTTAATGAAGATAATTTTAAAGAATTGCCTTGTATAGAGCAAGTTTTTATTGTGTATAGAAAATTCACTCCTTAATTAACATAAAGGCCTATAGAATTTCCCTACATTACCTTTTAAAAATATTATATTTGCATTTTATGTTTATATCTGTGATTTTTTTTTGAGAAAAAGTAAAGATTTTAAAATATTAGAATGTTCACAACATTACATTTCCATATAATTTATAGTCTAAAAAATCAAGTCTTGTATTAGTTCATTGAGAGTTTCATAAGACACTTTTTGGCATTTTATCATGATCACATGATAGATTATATTTAATGAACCAGATTTGTAAAACATCTCAGTTTATTGAATTATATAATTCTTTTATATATGATATATTTGTTTGTATATATAATATGTTGGATATGTTAATATATTGATGGAAAGTTTTTAATGTGTGTTTAGAAACTATATCTATATGTAGTTTTTTTCAGGTTTGAGATGTCTATTTTTAATGTATTAGGATAATGTGGCTTCATAAAATAAACTTGATAAAAACCCTTCTTTTATTTGCTAGAAAGACATTAGAGTACTTTTATAATTTCTTCCATAAATATTGGTAGATTTTTCTAGAGAACTCATCTTATTCTGGTGTTTTTGAAAATTAGTACTGGAAGACTGATAGTCACTAAAGCAATGACTGTATATGTCTACTTATATTATCTTGTTCATATATGTGTTAACAACTCTATTATTTATTTTGAGACAGCTAGTATAAATCACAGGCTGGCTCGGTCTCTTTTCTCAATTTCTTTCTTTCCCTCCCTTCCCTTTCCTCTCCCCTACCCTCCCACCCTTTACCTGTCCTTCCTTTCTTTTCCCCTCCACTTCCCTCCCTTCTCTCCCTCTCCCTTCCCTCTCCTCCCTTTCTTCTATTCTCTTCTCTTCCCCTCCCTTGACTTCTCTTCCTTTCTCATACTTTCCTACCCCCTTTTTTCCTTTATTTCTTTCTGTCTTCCTTCTTTAGTTTTGCTTTTGAGACTGTACCTGTCTGTGTAGTTTTGGTTGGCTCAGAACTCAGGACAAAATCCAGGCTTTCACCTAACTTTAAACACTAATTGTAACTCGGCTTGCCAATTGTTAGCTTCAGATAATTCTAGTCCATTGTCTGCTTTGCCATGTCTAAGAGATTAAACAAGAAAAACATAATACTAGCTAGGAAGAAATAAAGGTGAAACAATAAATTCAATGAACCAGAGAAAGTAGAAATAAGCTCACAGGAATTAATAAAATAATTCAATTATTAAATATAAATGATTCAGCTCATAAATATACATGTGATACATGACTGACTTTAAACATAAGATAACAATTGTAATTTCCAAGAAACACACATTACTAGCAAAGGCATTGGCAAACTGAATGTTAAGGGAAGTAGGATTAAGTTTATAATGCAAATGACAATTTTAACCAAAGTAGTATAGATGTTCTGAAATGTAAAGTAGATTTCATATAAAATTAGTCTGAAAAAAATAACAGCATGCAGATTTACAGAGGGAATAATTTATCAAGAAAATACAACTTCTAACCTATGTGTACTAGATATGGGAGATACCTTTTATAACATAGATATCTATAAGCATGGAAATGTTAGATATATCCTGATATATTGTTGATGGATGTACAACCTCATTCTGATCTTTAGATAGGCACTCCAAAGTAAAATTCTACAAATTCATAGTGAAATTCATAGTGAACTTACATCATAGATAAAATAAACAGATAATCCTTAAATATTCATAAATGGACTATATGAACAATAAAAATAAAACCATCACTTTGAAACTTCTCAAAGGTGTAGAAGCCATGATGTGAACAGGAAAACAGAGAAATAATTCAATTTATTGTTGCCCCAAGAAGCTAAACAAAACCTTACAATCAACTTACCCAAGGAACTGAAAGTCTTTTATATTGAAAACTTTAAAATACTAAAAGAAGGAATTTCATAATCAACAGAAAGAACATATTGGAAAATGGAAAAATCTCTTTCTCTCTCTCTCTCTCTCTCTCTCTCTCTCTCTCTTTCTCTCTCTCATCTCTCTCTTTCTTACACACACACACACACACACACACACACACGTTAGCATCAGTAATACAGTGAAAATGGCCATACCACTAAGATGATCTGCATACTCAATGCATCAAGGTGTTGATGTCATTGTTCACAGAAATAGGGAAACCAAACAGTGTTTGATGTGGAAGTGTGAAAGAATCCAGATAGCTATGAGAATTGTATGTGCAGAGGAGACTGGTGAGTGGACTGGAATACTTGAAATCAAGTTACACATCAGAGCAATGGTAACAGGCACAGCACGACACTAATTCACTAACAGACAATAGATCAGTAGAACATAAAAGAGGAACAAGATATGGTTCCACACAGCTATGGCCACTTTGATTTTTTAAAAGATGGGAAAAGCATGCATTGAAGAAGAACTGTCTCGTCAAAAAGATCTGTCTGAACACATTGGATATCTGCATGCAGAAAATGAAAGTAGATACACACCTTTTTGTCATATAACAACCCATGGAAAATGACCCAAGATGTTTATTCAAGACTTGAAACTGAATGTGCTTGGGATAAACATTGGGAAAATATTTAAGATATGGGAACAGGAAAGGACTTCCAACAAAGACTCTAAAAATGACAAAGACGATATGACCCAACAATACAACTTCTTGGAATATTGCCCAATATTAACCTCTTAGAGGTTAAATTTATGTTAAGTAATTTTAACAACCGAATAAACAAACATGTAAGAATCAAAAGGGCACATGAATCTCATTGTACTCATTATGTTGTTGATCCCAAATACACACACACACACACACACACACACACACACACACACACACACAGTGTAAAATGGCTATGTAGGTGTGCCTCCATATTTTCAATTGTTATGCCTGGCAGGATATTTTCTACTATAACTTGGGTAGCTCATTACCTGCTTTCTATATGTAAATATTTCTCACCTCCTAATATGATGTTGATAAGTAAAGAGCTGGCTGCTGAGGCTGGAAAAGAACCAAGTAGGCAGAGGCATTGAGAGAAGCAGCATGGATGAGAACAGGGCAGAGATAGGCACGTGGAGAGATGAAATGGCAGAGAAGTCAGGTCAAGTTAAGAAACTGACAGAAAGACTGCCCCAGCAAATAGGTCAACAGCCTTAAAATAGATAGATATCTATGCATTTTCATTATTAAGTCCAAGCAGACCTCAAAAGGCCCCACAATAATTAATTCTTATGCATAGTTAATTTTATAGACTAATATAAACATTAATTATAATTGTCAAGATTTGTGTTCCTCCTTTGTATAAAATGAACATATCTTCCCCAATACTTTTGAAGTTCATATCCTTGAATTTACCCAAAATAAATACGAGAAATATTTTGTAATTTTACTATATTTTATGTACTGTTTTTTTTTCAAATAAATTCCTCCTGTAAAGAAATAAAAATCCTGCTTATTTAGAAGTAGTAAAGAGAGATTTTTAGTTCTTAGAATTTATCAAATGGATATATAAATACACATATTAAAATTCCATACACCAATTTCATATGCAAATTCAAATGAAAAATTAAGTACAGTAACAAAGGAGACTAAGTATATTAATATTGTTTAAATATATTTCATGATTATTTATAAGTTGAGAAAACACAATAAACTTAAATTATAAAATGTTCATGATTCAGACTTACGTAAGGAAAACAGCTACAAGATCAGCACTACAGACTTAATTGGCCATTGTTAGCTTTCTACATGGATCTTTACTCTGCCATTGCAAATAATTAGTTGACGCTGAAGGAGGTTATCAATAATTTAACAGGACCTTGCCCTGTTTATGCTTGTGTATAGAGTATGAAGATGATAAAGCTAATTTAAGTTCTTTGGATGTGTGATGCCTTGCGTGGTTATTTTGCATAGAAGCACCTGTAGAAACTTATTATAATCACAGTATATGTGGCTTACATTAGTTTCAGGCTTGAAGACGAGTGATTTTATTAAGATATACATACAGATCTGCTGCTCTAGAACCGTATAGCTGAAGGATACCCACCAGAGGCCTGTCACACCAGGATCATAGAGGGCAGGCCCCCTCCCAGTACCTATTACAACAGAAACATCCAAGGACTAAAGCCATCTGAACTGCTAAAGTCACTCAAATAAAAACAACAAAACCCTGGGCAATATGACACCACTAAAATACAACTATCCTACTACCGCACACCCTGGATATCCAAAAACAACTGAAAGCACTAGAAAATGACCTTAAATTAAATCATATAAAGATGGTAGAGTCCTTAAAAAATGAATAAATCCCCAAAAGAAATACAGGAAAATACAATCAGACAAATAGAGGCATTCAAAGAGGAAACAAATAAATCACTTCAAGAAACACAGGAATAAATAAAACTGTTTACAATCAGAAAAATAGAAATTGAAGCAATAAAGAATACAAAAACTGAAAAAAAAAATGTGAGATGGAAATCCTAGAAAAGAGAATGGGAACAATAGACGCAATCATCACTAACAAAATCCAAGAGATATAAAAAGGGAATCTTAGGCATAGAAGATACACTTGAATAAATTGATATATCACTTAACTAAAATGTTAAATCTAAACAAATTCCTGACATAAAACTCCCAGAAAATCTGGGATACCATAAAAAGACCTAACCTAAGAATAATAAGAATAGAAGAAGATGAAGAGGCACAGCTCCAAGGAAAAGAACATATTTTCAAAGAAATAATAAAAGAAAACTTTCCCAACTTAGAGAAATAGATGCATGCAAGATACAAGAATCTTACAAAACACCAATTAAACTAAAACAGAAAAGTAAATACTCTTGATATATAATATTCAAGAGAAAAAAATTTACAGGAAAAAGAAAGGACATTAAAAGCAATGATTTAGTGTACACATGGAGGGATCCATGATTCCAGCTGCATTTGTAGCAGAGGATTACCTTATCTGGCATCAATGTGAGGGGAGCTCCTTGGTCCTGTGGAGGGTTGATGACCCAGTGTAGGGGAATGCTAGGGCGCTGAGATGGGACAGGGTGGGTGGGTTGGGAAGCACCTCATTGAAGCAGGGGGCATGGGGAGGGGGAGAGGAAGTTTAACTGGGAAGGGGGATAACATTTGAAATGTAAATAAATAAAATAACCAATAAAACAAAAAATAAATAAAAGCAGCAATTTGACAGTTTCTCTGAAACTTGGAATATTTCTACCTGAAGACTCATCTATACCACTCTTGGGCATATACCTAAAAGATGCCCAACTATACCACAAGAAAAAGTTGCTCATCTATATTCATAGCAGCTATATTTGTAATAGCCAGAAATTGGAAACAATCTAGATGTCCCTCAACTGAAAAATGGATAAAGAAAATGTAGTGTATTGACACAACGGAACACTATTCAGCCATTCAAAACAAAGACATCAGGAAATTGGCAAGCAAATGGATGGACCTTGAGAATAACATCTTGAGTGAGCTAACCCAGACCCAAAAGGACAAAAATGGTATGTACTCATTTATAAGTGGATATTAGCCATAAAATACAGAATATCCATACATATTCCACAGACACAAAGAAGCTAAACAAGAAGGAAGGCACAAGCAAAGATGCTTGAATCTCACTTAGAAGGAAAATAAAATAGTCATAAGAGCTAGATGGAGAGGGGATTGGGAAGGAGAGTGTATAGGGAAGGAGAATGGGGTCTTTGGGATGATGTGTAGGGAAAGACAGTAGAGAGGTCCAGAGATCCAGGAGAATGAATGGAAAACTGTAGCTGCCCATGGTAGGGGAATTAGAGGCATCTCCGGGATACTCCAGAGACCTGAGATGGGGGAGGCTCCCAGTAGTCAGTGAGTATGACCTTAGCTGAGACTAACTGTCATGGAGGATATGGAATCTGGAATGTCTACTCCCTATATCCAGGCAGAACCCCAGTTGAAGGATAGGGATATCAATCTATGCACAAAATTTCGACTAAAGATTTATCCCGTCAACAAGAAATACAGGGACAAAGATGAAACAGAGACTGAGAAAATGACCAACCAATGACTGGCCCAACTGGACATCTATCCCATGGGCAAGCACCAATCCCTGACATTATTAATAATATTCTGTTATGCTTGTACGTGGTGGCTTAGCATAAGTGTCCTCTTAGAGGCTCCACACAGCAGTTGACTAAAGCAGATGCAGAGACCGACATCCAGGAGACTCTTATGGAAGACTTGGGAGAAAAATCAAGGGCCCAGAAGCAAATAGAAACTCCACAGAAAGACCAATGGAGTCAACTAATGTGCACCCTTAGTGGCTCACAGAGACTGAACCATCAACTAAAGAGCATACACGATCTGGACCTAGGCCCTCTACACATGTTGCAGATGTGCGGCTTGGTCTTCATGTGGGTCCCCCAACAACTGGAATGGGGCTATCCCTATACCTTTCCCCTATCTGTGGATCCATTCGCCTAACTGGGCTGCATGTCTGGCTTCAGTGGGAGAGGATACACCTAATCCTGCAGAGACTTGATGTGCCAGGGTTCAAAGTTACCCAGTGATGGGTGCCCCACCCTTCCAGAGTGGAAGGGAGTATGGGTGTAGGAACTGTGTGAGGAGGGTGTGGGGCAGCAATCAGTATGTAAAGTGAATTAAAAAATAAAAATAAATATAAATAAATAAATAAATAAATAAATAAATAGAAAGAAACAATAATCTATATTTTCACCTATTTATCACAGATTCAAATTTGAATCTCTAGGATTTCAATATATTATCCTAATATTCTTTAGTGTTGTTAATCTATGAAATATGGTTAATGAATATATTTCTCACTAACAAACAACTCTATAATATATATGTTGAGTTATTCCTACAAAATATTATCTAATGTCCCTTCCTCACCAATATATACCGATAAAAAATGTATTATTTTTTGTGTTCTACCTAATGTGTGTGCAAGTCTACATCTTTGAAAGCAGTGGGATCCAGTGCTGAAGTTAAAAATTTGTCTAAGAAGCCTGTAAACTCTCATTGGTAACTACTTCAAGGAGGGGGGGGCAGGTGCTATCAATCTGAGTTTGGAATTTTGGGTAGCATTAAAGCCACAATGAAAGCTCAGGACCTTATTCATGCTGCTCTCCCATCTACTGACATTTGTGAATCTCAAACAGGCTTCATTCCAAACTTCTTGCCTTCAAACTATGAATATCTGCCTAAGAAAATTGCTTATAAATTTAACTTGGGGTTGTTCCTTTTGAGGATTTCCAAATTAGTAGCCCAAGTCACGGTGCTAAACACTGGGATACTCAAACAATAACTAAACTTCAGCAGAGAAGCTGGAGGCATTTCAGAATGGAAAATACTCTGCATTTGACATTTATTATTTTTCTTTACTTATTCACTCTTAATTCATGGAATCAAGAACCCAGGCTGTCCTTGACGTGGCTCTTCAGCCAAACACAACCTTGAACATCTGATTTTCCTGCCTCTAACTTTATAGGGTGGTATATGACACTGTGATATGTTTGCAGTTTGCAGGTAATCCAACCTAGGGCTTTGTTCTTCTAGCAAACAATCTACCAACAGAACTACATTCCCAGTTCTCTGCTCAACTGTTGTAATAGCCTTATTTATCTGAAGAAAAGCTAAGAGGTGTCATTACAAATATATCTCACCTGAAGTGTACAAAATTTGAGACTTTTCCCCCACTAAATATAAAAAGGAAAAAGAGAAAAAAAATCTTCCTTTGAATATTCATTGAAGACTTCAGTCAAGTGTACAAAAAAAAAAAATCCAGAAGCAATGCCATTTTTCCACTTTAAATATAGCTTGTCTTATAGAATAATTTTCTTCATAAAACATTAAAAACGGTTAAATCCAATAAATGAAATTTGAGTGCTATTATGTAAAGTGAAAAGTGATGTATAACAATTTTGTACTGAGACAAAACCCATGGTATTGAAATTAATGGGTAAGTTTGTATTGTCTTTAGATACAATTTTACAAGCTGAATAAATACTTCATTTACAATATCCAAAATACAATAAAATAGTTTGACTTACCATTGATTAATTACTGTGATTTTTTTAATGCTATTATTTAAAAATTTATCAATATAATTTTGTGTGGGATTTATTATTTGGATAATAATTTTCAAAACTGAATATAAAATTGTTTTCCATGCCATAAAGAAAACTCCCTTAACATAAAAAGTCTCCAGAAATAATAAAATTGTATTTCTAATTTATTTTTGACCATTTATCATCTAAAATTTCTTTCAAAGTGGAGATTTTTGTCAAGTTCTTTTCTATTTTTATTTACCCATTTATTTAATTGAGTAGCATGTAACAGGTGTGGACAGAACTTTATGAGAACTAAGAGATATTCTTGAAAAATTTTCAAATTAGCTGCATCTCAACCTAAATTTAATTCTGTACCTTAGAATCTGAAACTTCCAGAAATATCAAGAAATCTGAGAGAATATAAAACATTTTGAGTTTGCCAAAAATATGAATCATGAATCTCTGAGGCTATAACTAAAGTATCAACAAGTATCTGTCTCTAACTAGATATAAATGAATTCCAAGGTGGTTAACATAGGCATGTCTACTCTCATTAAGCAAAAATCATAACCTTTATGCTAATATTTCACACCAAACATTCTGTTTCTTTGTGGTCAGTAGCAATTTCATAAGAAGACTAAGTCAAGACAGTTCCCCTTGTGACCAAACAAGGCAGCCCATGACAGCAAGTTGCATGGCCTTAGTCTGAACAGCTTTCCTGGAAGAAGGCCAGTACACAAAGGAATGGCTTTAGAGCTTCTAGCCATTAATAGACAGCAATGTTTGCTGCTGTGAGACAAGAACATAAAACACAAGTCACCCAGGTCTAAGCTTCAGCTTTAAAAAAATGAAAACAATGAAAAATTGGGGGTTTTACTTGAGAAAAAAAAGAAAGCTTTGTATAAAGTTTATCGAGCAGCCATTTAGTGGCTGTTTCTACTAAAAGAAAAAAAATATCTTCAGAAGTAAGTGTGTATCAAATTTGTGTTCTCTCACAAGAGTAAATTTCAGATAAATTAAATCAAGTATTTAGATACAAGGTCATATAGTTATGCCCATATACTCTTTCTAATTACAAATTAATCTTAATATATTAATAACCTGAAAAATATCACATATACTCTCTCCATGTCCAGCTTCTATTTTTATATGAATGGATAAATGTATTAATAATTTCTTGCATAACATTTATTTTAAATGCAAATGTATGCTTTGGCTCTAATTCTGTTGACTAGAACACATAAGTATATTTGGGTTACTTTTACAAGATCCACTCTATCTTAGATATGTATAAATACTGCTTAATTAAATATAATAGAAAATATACATTAGCATATTACTGAGGGAAGTTGAGGTTATTTTTATTTCCACAGGTTAGAAGACTTTGACTTCTGCCTTCACCAATCCTTGGTTCCTACCACCACCCAATTTCTATATAGTTATTTTGCTACATGGAGAGTAAATCACTCTGTTGCTCAACTTTACCCTTTAACTGAAGTCATGCAACATAGTATATTTAATATACAATCAAAGTGTAGACTCAAACAACCAGGGTTATCATTCTGAAAATACTATGTGACGGGGGAAAGAGATTGAAGTAGGCACCTCTTATTATTGTTAACCTAACATATTTTATGATGAGAATTAACCAACTCAACATCTTTAAGGCACTCAAATCATGGTTGATCTATTTGACTCAGTAAGGATCAGGGTTGTAAAGTAACTTCTTCTGAATAGAAATGCTCCTTTCAGAAGGGAGGGTTCATGAAATTTAGGGTTTGTGAGACTCGTGAGGTAAGCAGCAGGTCTCATGTCTGGGAAGTCAAAAGAGTGAATGATTCCAAGCCCCGCCCCTCTCCAGATTTATAGAAGGAGTAACCAGCTGCTGGTGGTAGGTGTGTTGCACGGGGAACTCTGTCAAACTTGTTAAGCTGCCTGCAAGTTGTGCAAGGAGCCCTAGGGATGTATATGTTATGAATTATTATCCATGTCACCCTGTGCTTTTGGAGACAGAGTTGCTGTTGAGTTGGAGCTTGCACGTGTAAATTATCTCTTACACATGTTCCTTTCTGTAATCCCAACGCAAGCCATTTGTTTACAAAGATAGATTTAGGTACAACCGTGACTTTGATCTGCTGTGCCAGTCCTTTCTGGTGTGAATTGATGTGGATGTGTGCATTCGTGCGTGCGTGCGTGCGTGCGTGCGTGCATGCATGGTGTGTGTGTGTGTGTGTTGCTTCTCCCTAAGAATGGTCTCTTACATAACAGCAAGTATGAGAACTTTTATAGTTTTAAGGACAGAAGACATTCTTTTTGACAAAACATGGGCTTCCTGTCCTGTCTTTTAGTAAGGGCAGACAATACACAATGGGGAAAGAAAGTGAAAGTATTTTATATAACAGAGACTGCTGTCTTTTGTGGCTCTGGACATTAATAGGGCCACAATACTTTGGGTGTTACTTTTTCTGTATCTAAGATAGGAGAACCTGAAAGCTACACTACACTTTAAATGAGAAGCAAAGAGAGAAAAGCTAAATCTCTTTAAATCACTTCGCCACCGAGAGATAAAGGTAAGACAAAATTTGCACAGAGGAAAAAAAATTAAAAGTGTGAGACTCTCAAGGGAATATGCACACACTGAACTCTAGCAAGCCAGAGAATCAGTTTCCACTCTTCTTCAGATACATCAAAGTCAAAGAGATTAATGTATGTTCAACAATACTCTCTGTATGTCTTCATCCAGCATTCAACGGTCTCACTGAATCTTTGATTATTACAATGCCAAACATGTGCCAGGAAAAATTCATAAAAGAATAGCTGCTCGACGACTTAAGATAATTATGGAATGTAATAATAAGTTTATTGATGCAAATAGTAGTGAGAAACATTATAATATTATATATATAGAACACCATAAAATCTCTTAGAACATTATAAAAATTCAACTCTGAGAATAGAAAACAAAATTTGAAAAACATTGAATTACATAATAAAATCTGAAAATCCTTCAGACAGGGTAGGCTTTCTTCTTTTTGTTTAATTAAAATTATTTAACAATGGGACAATAGACATTTTCTTCTGATTCTCTAAAATTTTGGCATACTTTTGTCAGGATGTTGTTTAGAGTCAGTATCTGTAGCCTTTAGGCACTTGATCCTTAGGTCACAAGACTCAGGATTCTATGTTCACGACTAAATTATACAGGGTGTTTTCTTTACCATGAGAGTAGGCTGTTTAATACATTCTTGGCGCTCTCTCTCTCTCTCTCTCTCTCTCTCTCTCTCTCTGTCTCTCTGTTTCTCTCTCTCTCTTCTCTTTCCCTCTCTCTTATTTATGCCCTCCTTATGTGTATGTATTTTAAATTTTAGTCTTTGGAATTATGGTAATTATAATAGTTGCCCAGTAAAGTCATACACTGTGCAGTTACAGAAGTAAAAAAAAAAAAAAAAAAAAAAAACTAAAACTACAGTGCTCCAAGTCAATTAGAAACCCTTTTTATTCCTGAGATATGCATTGACATTTTTTGAGTTTATTTAATGCAAATCTTCTGTAGACATTTCTTAAATAATTGATTGTTTCTTTTCAAAAATCAAAGTATATATATTTTTTTCATTCTAAGTTTATAATATATATTTCAACATATTATATATAAATGTAATATTTATTTCACTTTATTTACTACCAACTTAAGATTTGATTTGTTTTTCATTTTCTAGTTTCTTGAACTGTAATGTCAGCAAATTTTGAGAAAATTTCTTTTCTTTCTGATGGAAAAAAATTGGCATATATACCCTTCTTCAAAATTGTTTTTGTTCAAATCTATAGTCTTGGTTTATTGTTTTCTTGTCATTTGTCTTTCAATTAATTTTTTATTTAATTGAGAAGAAAAAGAAACTTATAGATTTTCTTTCTGTATTCCCAACATATTACAAACGTAGAAGGAAAACATACGTGTGTCCTGCTCTGCTGAAGGAAAATAACTCAAGATTTAATAGGCTAATGATCTGAGGTGTCACATGACTAGTACCTCAATCTCAGAAGACAGCTTGTCATCAACTCCCTAGGAAGAGTTACCAGAATTATTTTCCTCACCACCAGGATTCAATCCTGCTCAGAGATGAAGTGTGTAAGTGTGGCTGTTCTCTGGAAACCTTAGGGACAACACAAAGTTTAACATTGTGGACCAAACTCCGAGAACTCAAAGAAAAGATCATTTTGAGCCAAACTTTGAGAACTAAAAAAACAGGAAAGAAATTATCTGGTAAGACTAGTACTTGGTTGGACCCTCTGAGAAATGGCTTCATTTTTTTTTTTTAACCTCAAACCCAAGTGATATTACTATGGTGTATACTGTGTTTATGACACCATCATACACAAGACAGAAGCAATGATTGCTGTACATAAGTGTTCAACTGTCCCGTAATCATTTGCAGAGTTTTGAGCTTCTCCTGTCTGGCTGAATCTTAGATTTAACTGTTCCTGTTTCCTACCTTTTGTTTTTCCTACTTTTATAACCTCAAAGCTTTCACTTCTTAGACTTAGTGTTTGAAGTCAACAGACACACCAGTTCCTCCATGTTTTATGGTTGCTCTTGTGACTTATTACTTCAGTGTGACCTGTGTCTGACTGTGTCTGTACCAGCCTCAAATGGCTTAATTACAGGTTGTTTTCAAAGAGTCTCTTGGCAAATGCTAGCACAGTGAAGAAGTAAGTTCAAGCAGTGAAGAGCTGTAAGATTACAGCTGTTGTATGCTAAGTTGACAGCTTGCACCAGGATGTGCTAGATAGTTTCATGTCAGCCAGACACAAGCTACATTAATTTGAGAAGAGATAACTTCAACTGAGAAAATGTCCCCAGAGGTTTGTCCTGAGGACAAGGATATGGTGGTTTTCTTAATTAAAGATAGATATGGAAATGTCCAGCTATCCCATTGTGGATTACTCCACCCTTGGGCTGATATTCCTGGGGGTGTATAAGAAAACAGGTTGAGCAAGCCATGAGAAGCAAACCAGCTGGAGTCCTTGGTGTCTTCTGAATTAGCGTCTATGTTCCTGCCTTGCTTGTTTTCTTGCCTTGGCTGCCTTAGATGTGAACTGTGATATGAAAGTACGAGGAAAATAAGCCTCTTCTTCCCAAAGTTGTTTATAACCATGTGTGGAGAGCCAATGACGCTGGCACCTGACACTCGTGGGTAACAAGTAATATTGCGCATGTGCAGTGGCAAAGGACCGCCTATCACCGCCCAACCCGGGACATAACATGGGAATTTGAGCAAGCAGCCAATCAGATATGTCCACCCCACCCTAGGGTGTATATAAAGCAGCGCCATGTTAGATCCGCTCTCTCTCTCCTCCTCCACGCTTGGGAATAAACACATGCTGCAGAAGGATCCTGTGTGCCCACGTGCGTTCTTGCTGGCGAGATGATTGCGCAGGCCACAGCCATGGTGTTTCATCACAGGGATACAAACTCTAAAACACACGGTTATTTCACCATGTGTGTGAAAGTCCAGAAGATTGTTAGTCCCTGTAGTTAGTTACCATGACGACATAAGCCTTCCCTTTTCTTACAGGAAGAACATTTTTCTTCTGATACAGTGCCTCAATATATGTAGGTATATGTGTATATTTATGTGTATGTATGTGTACCTGTGTGTATATGTATGTGTGAGTGTACATGTATGTGTATTCTCTATCATGTTCCTCCATGTATCTAACACTGTCTATTACTCTCACCCTCCACTCTCTCCAGTCACTCTCTGAACCCTGACAACACCTGGTACTACCTAAATTTTCTTTGTTCTTGTTCCTGTGTTTTTTTTTTCTGGTCTATTAAAAGAGGCTTTAGAAAGAAGAGGGAAATGTTATAAACATTGGAGGGACAGGACACTCTAGACTGAAATTAAGAATGTCTTAATGAAGATGCAGGAAGATAATCCCACAAGGCTGGGTATCAAGATTTTCTTTTCTCTTACCCAGTTTCTATCATTTGTAAAATTAGCATGTTCATTTTTATCCCCATGACCATGGGAATAGAATATCACTGCTTCTGAGGCTGAAGAAAACAGACGCAGCCATTGTGTTTTAGGTAGCCCAAGCTCTGAGTCCTATATTCAGAATCCCTTATGTGCTGGAATACTCTGTGCACTTAGAAAATTGTTTTTCATAAAGGTCATCATGATGGAAAGGATTTCAAACCAGTCAAGTAGACAGCTGTGAAGGCTCATAGAACTTCTGATCAGTGATCCCAGTTGATCACCTGGAGACAGTCACAATGGAAAACTCTGGAACTGGGCATTTGTGATCCCTTGGTCATCCTGACATCCCAGAATATACCTAATGAACTTGAGCACACACACAAACCTGAGAAATAAAAATGTATTGCCTTTTAAAGCAATTAAAATTATTTTCATTTTATGTTAACAATTCCTTATTCAAAAGTTTAAACTCTTCAGACTTTCTGAGTGCCAACATATGCATCAGTAGAAAATTTCACACAAGAAAAAGGATATAGACAAAATGTGGACTCACTAAAAATATTCTGTAAAGTGATATTTAGTTTATGTCTAATATATATATATATATATGTAAAATGAATGAGTTTCACTTGAAATGTATTCTATACAAAAATGTGTATTATTTATATGTCAACAATCCAACCTGCTATGAATCTGAAATTTGATACCTATCTCTTTTTTCCATTTTGAATAAAAGATGTTCATCCTGTTTTAATATGCCAGATACTGCAGCATATGTTGCTTCAAATATTAATTACAGAACACACATAATCTTTTGAAGTCATATTTAAGACTAATAGGCAATAAGAATATTTACACTTTGTGATTTATAGAGAGGACATATATTGACTTAACAAGTGTTCTACAATTTCCTACAAACATTTTTCTATAAAGAAAAATACATTGATTCTAAGAAGACATTCTACAATCTCCTGTGGGCTTAAATTGAGTTCTTTTCAAAGTTTCTGACAAGAATGTGCACTTTTTGGTTGGTAAAAACATGTGTTTGGCTCATGAAAACATGGAAGAAGTGAAGCTTCTTTGGGACTTTCTGTCTCTGAGAGATCCAGATTAAATATCCTCACTCTCTTGCACTTTGTATCATTTTTATAGAACTGAGTTATAGAGTAATAAACACATGCACACAGCTTCAGCAACAAACATCACTTTAAATCAGTTCCATATATTCTGTTGAATGACTTCAAGTGACATAGCCTCCTCATGTCTCAACTTTATCAGTTGTTCAATGGAAATAAGTTATGTCTCTTATGTGAGACACTATTATGAAGACAAAAGAGTTAAGGGTAGACAATATTGAATTCAGCACATAACATATACTTTGTGGGCTATTGCATCTATTAGTATTTTATGTTTCAAAGTGATAACTATGAGGTATGTGTACATATTCTGAGGATTCTATTCTATGGGTATTTCCTAATAAATACCCATGATTGTTTTAAATTTCAAGTTGTTTTTCACAGGATTAAGAAACAATTTCTTTCTTACATGGAAAAATCAATGCCAGGTCTCATAAGCATTGATATAAACTAAATATAATTTTATTTTACAAATATTCAGAATGATCATCAGTCAAGTAAACAATTTAGAAATATTTTATTCATTTAGAAATATATTTAACTACATAGTAAATTATTGCTACCTATAACTTTATATGATTTTAAATTCAAAAGTAAATTCTTAAAAAAAATAGTATTTTGGTATATTCGAGTATCCATATATTCCGTATACTTGGAATTTAAAATTCAAATGTCATCCTGTCATATTCTAATTAAGCATTTTCTGTAACCTAATTGTTTCAGGTAACCATTAATAAGTATATTTTACCTCTTCAAACAACTGAAATACAAAAAGTATAAAACAAAATAAGTTGTGCATGTAATTTAGTTGTGATATGTAATAGTAAATTTATATGCATATTATGAATATAATGGTGGAAGAATTATTTGATTAAGCAACGAGTAATCACACGTGTGTGTGTGTGTGTGTGTGTGTGTGTGTCTTGGGCATAAACCCAATGGACTCCATTATGTACTATAGAAATAATTTTGTTTTAATATTCACAGTTTTTTAATCCATAATAGAAAAAAATAAAATTACACAAAATGTCTATAACCTGCTAAATAGATCATAAAAATATGGTATAATAAAATAATCTAGCTATTAAGAAAAATCAGTATCTGAATTCACAGATAAGTTGTTGAGACTGGGAACATGCATTCTGAATAAAGAATTTACATCTGAAAAGTCAGTGTGAATATAGTCCCTCAGTTGTGGATGGTAGGTTTGAATCTTCAGACTCGTGTGTTTTATTTGGGATAAACATTGAAGTTGGGAAATGACTAAGGAGCCATGAGGAAGTCTTTCAAGAGAAGAAAGAAAAATATTGCTACAAAGGGTTAAATAGAAACAGGCAGGGATAAATTGAAATAAGGAATGGTAAAGGAAGAATTTGGAGAAGAATAAATGAATAAATAACACAAAGACCAAATGTAAAAATCATATGGAAACTCATGACTGTAGAAGTTTTCATTTGTGAGAAAACTCATGTGCACACACATAAAGGGCTAAAATAGACTTGTACTATAACATCACAACAGTGCAACTAGTACACAGCATGGTACAGAGGCTAAAGAATAGAATGTCCATTAGCAGGGATATGTTACTTCTTTTAGAATTCTTGATCAGTGAGTTCCCATGGATGCCCAGATATTGCAAGTTATTGCCAATGGCCTTCATGACTCTCTATAACTTGATGGTAACTCCCTATTCCTGAAGATACTGCATGCTCGAGTCATAGACCATAGAGAAATCAAGGTGCCCCTCATCTGGAAGCATCTTCTATAATGGTGAGCTTGTGATGAGTTGTAATTTTATAGGTGCTATGCAGACTATTGGAAGAGAAAAGTAATGGTTGATATTTCCTGTCTGTGAACCCTGTAAGCTGCAAGAAAGACTGGACTAGCAAAACATGCCCCCAAGTACAGGTGTGACAAAAATATCATGGAAGTAACCAGCCACTTTCTGATGGGATTTAAGCTCGACTCCACAGTATGAAACATATCTGTAACCATTATCAGTGTAAAAACTTATAGTTAGACAGGTCATAGGCTCTCAGAAGTATCTTACTCTTACTGCTCTCTTAAATGATAATAGTGTTAAACCAACTCATCATGATTTACCATCAAACAAGTTTATTTTTTGCAGTATATATTGATTAACATAATGACACACAACTCTGCAACTTGAAGAGAATAAGAAACTGTAAAATTGTTAGTCCTGAAGAATATATATATATATCACATTCCTGCCTCCAATATCCCAAAGATCATTGCAATAGTTATAGATATGCAATAATTACAGATATTTGCTACAAGGAAAGAATATCTTTTCAAAATTGCATGTCCCCTGCACATATGAACTCAGAGGGTTGTAATGGCATGTTCAGGATCTGTGCAAGCTCAAGCCAGACAAAATCTCAGCAAGGAGAGGAAATTGAGAACCAAGTCCTCATCTAGTTGAAGGGATTCAGACATTTGTTATTTGTTGGAAAGAGTAGAATTGATTTTTTTCTTTTTTTTTCTTTTCTTTTTTTCTTTTCTTTTCTTTGTTTTTGGTTTTTCATGACAGGGTTTCTCTGTGTAGTCGTGGCTGTCCTGGAACAAACTCTGTAGACCAGGCTGGCCTCGAACTCAGAAATCCGCCCGCCTCTGCCTCCCAAGTGCTGGGATTAAAGGCGTGCGCCACCACCGCCCGGCTAGAATTGATTTTTTTAAAGAGTGTAATGCCTGATATATCAACTATGCTTTCTCTAGTGAAAAAAAAATGTCTAAGAAATTTTAGGCAGCAAAATTATTCCTGATAAGCAAAACATAATTCACCAAGTCTTGTGGGTCAAGAATGGTTCATATCTGGTAAGTATTGGTGATTGTAAATATAATCAAAACACATTGCATAGTATTTTCAAAGAATAAATAAAACATTTTTAAAACTTAAGCATTGTGTAGAAATCTACTTACCGATATCTAAAGCTGAAAATATCAAGACTACTTAACGCATTTTCCTGCAGAAGAGTTTCCTAGAAAATCTGTCAGAACATCCCTTGAATTATTTCATGTTTCTCTGGGCGGTTTGCCTTTTTTATCCCCCTAGTACTGAAAAAATATTAGGAAACAGTTGGAAATGATGGCAGCAGAAAACAGAACGCAGAGTGAGAAAGCCCATTAAAGCGAGCACTTTGTTCTGTTGTCACTGCAGGAAGTGCAATGCATCAAGAACAAAGAGCAGAAAGAGAAGCAGGATGGGGTAGACATAATAACGGTTTACACAAAACCCAGTCAGCTGGTGAAACATTCAAGATGGCACACTCAGAGCTGAAACCCATGTTCACATGGTTTGTCTGGGCATCGCAGACATTAGGGATCTGAGCCACCCCAGTTGAGACAAAATCAGAGAATGCTGCAGCTTCAGTTAAGACCTGCTGGTTTCACTTGCAGGCAGAAATAAGCTCCTGTGGAACTTGACTGGAGGAAATGACCAGTGTGCTATATTAATAAATTCATGTAATCCCATATAGTTATTTTTAAGTATCCATTTAAAGAAAGAAGCTAGAGAAAAATTACTTGGTTTTTTTTTTTTAAGTTTTTTTGAAATGAAAGCATTTTTAGAATGATCTCTTATCCTGATCTTTCTCATTTCTAAGTATTTTTAAATGTTACTCATAATAAAGGATTGCCTCAGGAGTCATTTGTATCATCTAATTATTTTCTTTAAGGCCCACAAAGAAAATTGCTTAACTTCTAAGCACTAATACAAGCATTCCCTTATATAGTCCAATAAATACATTTAAAGGTCTATTAGGAGGACAATAATTTGTAATGAGCTGGAGATGAATTATAAATAAAATAAACAATGAACACAGACATGTTAATGGCAACACACACAGAGAGACACAAACACAAACACTTCTTCAAATATAAATGAAAGTAAATATTGCCAAGGGTGGCAATTAATTACGTTTCCCATTAATATAATGTGTATGGAAGTTCTAGAAGTGAGGTAATTTACTCAGGGCCTAGCTGAGGTAAGAGTCGTCTTAGTATGTGTTTCATTAAGCACCACCATTTTGAATTATTTTTAAGATTAAATTTGATAGCTTAACAAAAGAAACTGAGATGTTTCCTGATACATAATGAATGAGTGCTCCAGAGTGAATGAGTGTTCCACGCAGTGAATGAGTGCTCCATGCAGTGAATGAGTGCTCCA
>JANHMN010000021.1:43294195-43313137 GCA_030674055.1 Rhabdomys pumilio
AGAGAGAGAGAGAGAGAGAGAGAGAGAGAGAGAGAGAGAGAGAGAGAACAGCAGGAAAAGATGAAAGATGTGCTATGGGTAAATGAACATGACATAGTTTAGAAGAACTAGAAAGACAGAAAAATCCACACACTGATTTAAATAAAATCATGAAAAAAAAATAAACGGTATCAGAGACAAACCTCCAATATAGAAGAATTACAAAACTATTTTCTAGATACAGTGCCCTGAAGATGCTGAGTGTTGTACCTTATTTCATGCCTAAAGTTGTGCTGTGTTATGCATATATCATATCATGAAAGAGTCCCCAGGATAACTATTTAAAAAAATTCCTTCCATGATTATAAACCACATTATAGGTTATACATAATTATGGGCTACATTTGTGGGTGAACAACTTTACAACAGACAAATATTGGGAAAAATTGTCTGTCAAAAACATCAAGAACAACAAAACAAAACAACAATAACAACAGAAAGCAGACAAACAAAAACGAATTTATAAATCTGTTAAGAGCATGTTGTCTTGATTAGATATGATGAGAAATCAGCCTACCTCTGTGATTCCTGTTTTTTAAAAAAAATCCATGGCTCAAACCTAAAAAGAAAATTTCAAGAGAAGGACATTCAAAATTTTCTTGGTCCATGAATCATTTACACTATTAAGGTCATAAAAACAGAGAGTGTTTTTGTTAATTGCTTCAACCTAAAAGAACCTAGAGAACAAGAAAAACTAAAGACATCATAAAATTTGGTTATAGGACCTAGAGAAATCCCATGGAACAACCTCTCTCTCTCTCTCTCTCTCTCTCTCTCTCTCTCTCTCTCTCTCTCTGTGTGTGTGTGTGTGTGTGTGTGTGTGTGTGTGTGTGTGTGTATGTGCCCTTCTCTGACTGTCTGTCTGTCTATCATTTTCCCTCTTTTGGTTAATTTTCATAGTATCACAATTTGCTACACAGCCTGCTAAGGGAAGAAAATCATGAAGGGTCACTCACAGTGATATGCAAGATCTCTACAGTACTGAACTACAGGTATCATATGCTCACTGATGAATAGTGGTACAGTCATATTATTGTACCCTATCTCTTTGTGCTTGTATTGGGGCCTCAGCCCATGGCAGAGTATATATATATATATATATATATATATATATATATATATATATCCTGGTCAACTGTCTATAGCTGTAAATGTTATGTGTGAGAGAGGAGAAACAAACTATTATTTCTTTCCAAATGGACATGTTGCTAAGTTTACATTTCAATCTTTACTTTTATATACAGAAATCAGTGTCCTAGTAAGCCTGAGGCAGAAAATTCTTCATTTTTCAGATATTGACAGTTAATATAGATTCATATCTATTTTAAGTGCTGAGAATAAGTACTCGTTTCTCAATAAAAGATTTATATTACTTCCAAAAGGTCCAGAAAGATCTAGAAGAGAGGGCGAAAAGAATGGAAGAGAGTGAAGGTGCAAAGTAGAGCTGTGGTCTCCTGCAGGCAGATGTGAGGTACTGTTTCCAATCATGTACACTTAGATAGCTGTACAAGGCTTTGTTCTTCAACATCTCATCTCATTCCAGGTAAGGAGTTACCTGGAAGGTCCTCCTGCTTCCTAAGAAGCCACCTTAATAATTGCTATAGAGTGAGGTATCATTTTAATGGTCACGTCACAGGGAGACTAACTGGACAGGGACATGAAAGCAATAAATGAAAAAGGACTATACATGCTAATGGGAATGAATATTATCATAACATATTACATAAGTGTATGTCACTATCCAGAACAAAAGTAAACACTCTACAGGCTTGATGACTTGAATTTGTAAACTAGGGTTTTTTTAATTGGGTATATTAATGGTATCATAATAATAGATACAACTATTATGTACCACAAAATAAAAAGGACAACAAAATAAAGCCTTTGTAATACAGAGATGAGAGCTGGAAGGACGTTTCCGATGGGTGGTAGTAATAGTTGCAAAATAATTTGACACCACTCCAATGCTTACTTAGAAACAATTAAAGTAGCATGTTTGTGTTCTCTGAGTTTTACTTTAAAAAACACATGATACTTAGCCCTTAAAATTTTTTAAATATTATATGCTTTGAAAGAACAAGCTATTATAGAGTAAAAAATAAAACAAAACCTAAGAATTTCTTTTTATTTTCTGTGCCTTCATTCATCTTTCAATCCAGATGATTTCAAAGGATTATTTATATTTAAAAACTCTAATTATCTAATCCTTTCTGTGGAGTGAGTTTCAATCACAATAAGTTTCCTGACTCATGTATAACTTACTGTATAAATGGTCTATTTTCTTGCCTAGGTTGACTCCTATCAAGGGCCACGGGACAGCTAGCTAAAAATATGTTGTTGCTTCTCTCATTATCTTTTCATAAAAAAATGACCCTAATTTTATGAGTTGGTAGTGTTGCAAGTTAGTTAAACCTGTGATGGGATTAAAACCAGCGATATCTCTTAGGTTTTCCCTTCAAAGAATAGCTTACGATCTCTTTAACAGAGACTATATTAGCAAGAACAAAATGTAACATCTGATTAACTTTAGAAATAGACCCAGAAGGACTTGTGAACTTTTTAGTTCAGGTTATACAAAAGGAGAAGGATGATTGTCAAACAGGGTCTTATCTAATGGTAGTAAACCAAGAGCTTAGCCAAGCCCATTGACTCAGGTTCTTCTTGGAAGCTGTCATGACTCATTTCCCTCAGTGACAGAGCAAGACACCTTTCACACGAGGGACCTATGAACTCCATTCAAAGGCTGTATGTCAGGTAATTATTTTGGCCAGACCTTACACAGAAAAATGAAAGGAGGTTAGAGAGTCTTTCTTTTCTGCTTCTTCTCCTTCTCAGTTTCAATCAGCTTCAATTAGATTTCCAAAGCATTCTGTATTGCTTTATTGTGTTTGAGACTTAACATATCTCAGACCTTGCTTCCAAAAGCCTACAGTTCAACACATGTTCCATCTCTCTCACGATGACTCGTAATTTAGTCCATGAATAAAGTTCCCCAGGGACAGGGTGATGGCAGTGCCTGCTTTCTAGGCCCTTGTTATTGAATGACATCATATATTTGAGGCATGCAGGACTATCCCTGGAATGCAGAGATGCTCTGTTAGGTAAGAACATTATCTCAGTCAAATGACTCATTGCTTCAAGAACGCATCCCAAATTAGTAAGTGTTCTTCACACCATACTTTTCTCCAGACAAATGGAATATAAATATCCAAGACCCCAAATGCCTGTTTTCTTCTAAGTTTTTTTTCCAGTGCTTATTTTTAAACTGGCATGGATCCAACTATGACATATACCTTTATTTTTCTACCTTGGCTATTTTTGCATCAAGCTCAGTTTCTCAAATGCGCCTTGCACTGGAATTGTTGCACAACTGCATGAAGAAATATTCTTAAAATATATGAAGCATTCTTTAATAATCATCTTATTTTTTTTTACAGAAATAGTTATAACATTCTAAAGTTTTATTTCAACACCACAGAAAAAGCATGGAATATTTGAAGAAATCTTGATTAGAAAAATGAAACACTTGCATGTTTCAAAATATATTACACACATTAGCGCATCAAGAAATTACAAGAGGAAAGGGTTTTTAAAAAAGGAGATTACAAAGCATAAGAAAAGAATTGGCAATAAACAAAATGAAGACACAGCAGGAGTAAACCTTACACACAGTAAGATAAGCAATCAACAAGTAAAACGGTAACTTAAAAATGGGAGAAAATATTTTCATCTATAAATCTTTAAAAGGTTTGCAGTCAGAATATATAAAGAACTTCAAAATCTCAATAGATAAGATTTGAAATAGTATTATTGACAAAAACTGCTGTAGTTTAGACATTTCTCAAATTCTCCAAGTATAGGAACATGTAAAATATCAATAATCTTCAGAGAAACACAAATAAAAGCACAACGAGAAATCACTTCTTTCTAATGAGAAATGCTGAGGTCCAAGGAGAAAAGTTTAAAATGAAGGGCCCAAGTGAGGACTCCTCAGTCCCACCTGGGAGGGAGAAGAAAGCAATCACAAGTGGCGAGGGAGGAAGGGACCTGGGAGGGAAAGTGCATGGAGTTGTAGGGGAAGGGGAACCTGACCTGGTATTGGGAGATGGAAAAGGATTGAAGCCCTGAAGACCAACAGAAAGAATAGAAAAAGGCAACCTCCAGAATTAGGAGGTTGGGGGGACCCTCCAGAATGCACCAGAGACCTGAGAGGTGAGAGACTCTCAGAACTCAAAAGAAGGAACCTTAGATGAAGTGCCCCTCACTAGGAAGAGGGAACTTATAGAGCCCACCTCCAGCAGGAAGACAGGGCATCAAGTGGAGAAATAGGGTTGTCATTCCACAGTCAAAACTCTGACCCATATATGTTCCTATCTGAAAAAACTGCAGTGATGGAAATGGAGGGGAGGCTGAGAAAAAGAAGGGCCAGCGACAGGCCCAAAGTGTGATCTAGCTTAAGGGCAGGTCCCAAGGCCTGACAATATTACTGAGGCTATGGAATACTCACAAAAATGGACCTATCATGACTGCCCTCTGGAAGACCCAACAAGCAGCCGAAAGAATCAGATGCAGATATTTGCACCCAGCAAATGGACAGAAGCTGCTGACCACTGTGTTTGAATTAGAGGAAGGCTGGAAGAAGCTGAGGAGGAGGGTGACCCTGTGGGAGGGGCAGCAGTCTCAATTAACCTGAACCCCCGAGATCTCTCAAACACTGGGCCACTAACCAGGCAGCATACATAAGCTGATATGAGGCCCCCAACACATACACGGGAGAGGACTGCTGGGTCTGGGTTCAGTCAAAGAAGATGCACCTAAACCCTCAAGAGAGAGACTGGAGGCCCCAGGGAGTTTAGAGATCTCATTGAGTGGAGAGTGGAGGGTGGGGACATCCTTGTAGAGACAGAGAGTGGGGAGGAGGTCTGGGATCTGGAACAGTTGGAGGGTAGACTGGAAGGGACGAATAAAATCTGGAGTGTTAAATAAATAAATAAATAAATAAATAAATAAATAAATGACACAAAAAAAATCTCCCAAAAATCTGCCAGGAAAGGAACTTTGCCTGCTGTTTGTCAGAATGTGAATGAGAGCAACTATGCTAGTTGCTTTTGTAAGTGCTGTGACAAAATGTCCCAGAAATGCAACTTATGAAAAGAAAGGTTCAGCACTGCCTAGAGAAACCCTGTTTCGAAGAAAGAAAAGAAAATATTTTTGCTCACAGTTTGATACGTTAGTTCTTGGCAGTACCCAAATCCTGTTGGCTGGAGCTTGAAACAGCTGGTTACATTGTGTCCACAGTTGGGAAGCAGACACTGATACTGGGACTCCAGCCAACAGAACCCGGGCGAGCCCACAGAACAATGCAACTCATTTTAAAGGTATGTATTATTACTTTAGAAACTCCTCCAGGGACAACCGAAACGTTTATCTCTACTTAAATTTAGATGCTGCAAAGATGACAATCATTGTCAACCCTGTAAAGCAGTTGGTAGAATCTCTTGCAAAAATAATATAATAATAAAATGGAGCTGCTAAACAATCTCCCAAACAAATACTTCGTATATACCTAAACCAAGTTAAATCAGTGTCTCAAAATATACACTGTCACTCCCACGCCTATTTTAATGCTATTCACAAGAGCCTAGTTTTCTGGAAACACTCCCAAAGCTATAAAAAAAATGTAGTACATGTACACAGTTGAATAATACTTTCTCAATAAGAATATAGCCTTTCAGGATAGAATTTAAGGTAAGTGCATGGAGTGAAATAAACCAGGCATAGAAATATGCATATCGTGTGACCTCATTCTAGTGAAGTCAAAAGTAAAAAAATGAAAAAAGGAAAAGAAAAAAATCCTTAAAACTCCATATTGGAAAAGGTTGTTACAGAGGCAAGAAAAAGAAGGTGGTCGAGAAAAAGAGCTGGGTGGAGTGAAATTCTAAATTATAGGCAGAAGGAAGCAGACCACTGGACAGTAAGCTGACTCCTCTGACAACATCAGAAGCAAGGGACTGGAATGCTTTGCTACAAACAGATGATAAATGCTTGAGGAGATGGATACATTTAATCGGGTACTTACACTGCAGATGTGTGCAAGTAATAAAGCCAACTTATCTCACTTTTATGCAAAATTGTAACATCAAATTTTAGTTTTTATGTACTACATATCAACACTGTGGAAGTGTACTCGTACTGAAGCCACATTATCTTGCTTACGTGTATAATTCCAACTTCAATTTTTACGGTTTTTCTTTTTTTTAACTAAGTAAATTAATTTAAATAAAAAATTAAAATAGTACTTTCTTTTTAAAATCTTGTGATGAGGGATCTGGCTGATGAACTTTAGATGTTAATTCATTGTGGACTTTAACAATATGATTTTCTGATGGACCTTATGTTCTCTCTCTCACTTTTTTTTTTTAAATTTAAAGCATCCTCTGTCTAAAATTCACCTGTATCTATGATATACTGCATGGATTAGCTTGTAGGATTCCAAACTGTGCAGTGCACATTAAGATTCATACTTTCCTTATAACACAGATTCTTAAGAGCATTGGATTTGTCCAATTTTTAACAGCATTGGATATGACCACACAGGTTAAAATACTGAGTTGTGAGAAGAATATTCACAAGATTTTGTTTTGTAGTCTGTCATAGTTAGGGTTTCCATTGTTGTGAAGAGACACCATGACCAAGGCAACTCTTATAATGGGACAACATTTAACTGGGACTGGCTTACAGGTTCAGAGGATTAGTACATCATCATCAAAACAGGAAGCATGGTAGCATCTAGGAGATATGGTGCTGGAAGAGCCAAGAGTTCTGCATTTTGATTGAAAGCAGTCAGGAAAACACTGATTCTCAGGCAACTAGGAGGAAGCTCTCAAAGTCCACACCCACAGTGACACACTTCCTCCATAAGGCCACACCTCCTAATAGTGCCACTCCATGGGCCAAGCATATTCAAACCACCACATAGTCCTACAGAGAAGTTTTAAATAAGTTTTTACCAGAATCCATTTATTATGGGTTAGAAAAATGAAAGAAATTAGACTGCTCCACACAGAAGTTTAAACCTCTGAGGAATTCTTTCTTACAACCTCCCATTCAACTTCTAGTTGGCACCAACGTAATATTGTAGAATTAGATATAAATTTTAGCAAAGTTTTATTTTATGCCATCATCTTTCATGGTACGTTTTCCAGTTTGTGTTATTTTTCCCCCAATTAAAGCTTTTATAGTAGGTTAATTAGTACAAACGAGATCTAGAAATGACTTTGAAACCAACACTGTCAATAATAACAGTATCATAACTAATCTGGGCCCACAGGCAATGGGGGAATCTTACATACAAATATATAATTTCTAAAATGTATAAGATTTGCATAAGTCAAAAACTTAAGATTAATTACTTTTGATGTTTGTGAAACACAGTCACACAAACCCAGACTGACATAAAACTCTATATCACAGAATGACTTTGATTTATGGATGATCCTCCCTGCATGTTCTGAGTATTCCACCCTGTTCTTAGTGTTCCACCCTGACCAGTATATGCAATCCCAAAGATGGAACACTTGGCTTCCAACCAGCTAGGCCAGAACTCGATCAAATGAGGTTCATTCCCACAGAAGATTCTGAGCATCCGTTAAATTTATAAAGGGCTTCAACTTGCTTAGTGGCCTGAATCTCATTATTCCATATAATGCATGAATCTGTGTATCAGGAAAAAACAAAATTCTTCTTTCCTTGGACATAAAGCTAATATTGTGTGGCTTTCTGTAAAAAAACATCTTTAAGTAGCTGGAAAATAGCAGTCTCTGTTTTGTTCTTGGTTTCATTTTGTGTGTAAAACAAGGGTGGTCATTACTACTGCATATAATCTTAAAATTATAACAAATGAAATTGTTTTAAGAGGTTTCAAAATTGTTCAGTCTCCATTAGTATTTTTATGTAACATTTAAAAATCCATTTATTGTTTTAGAAACATGAGTCAGCTATTCTATAATTTCACAGTAAAGGAAAAAAATGATATTGTTATATATTTGATTAAATTTCTCTGCATGCATGTTAATTTTAGCTAAATATTTAATACAAGGACTGCCATAAAATAGTTTAATATTTTAAACTTTGTATTATGACTTTGCAAATGAGAAAATAATAGATGCAAGTATAATATGATTAAATATTCATTATACACCAAGTCAACAAAGAACAAAGAAAAGAACTACTCCTCATAAACAAAATCCTTTCCAATAACTGTTATTTTAACCTGTCTTATTAACATAAATTGTTTTTGTTATCAAATTATTGCACATTAATACTTTAGTTTTCAGGGGTAGGATGGCAATGATCAAAAATAATTTCACATAATTTGTTGTATTAAAGCATTTTTAGAAAAAAATAATGCTGACAGGACTAGCCACACCATACTTTCTAAATGTGAAATAAAAAAACAAATCTTATATAGATTATAGATCTGTATAAAAAATGGTTAAATTCTTTTAAGAAACTCATTAGATTTTGTAGCTGGGCAAGTAGCTAATATAAGCATACATGTGTGTATATATATATACATATATGCTAATATAAGCATACATACATACATACATACATACATACACACACATATATTTACTAGTTTCTTATTAAAATACTCAATATAATAGAAAATACAGGGCTCCTGTATGCTGTTGAAGTTGCTATTAGAGGTGGTTGTCCTAAGATTCTTTGAAAACACAACTGTTGTTTTCATAACATTTTATAGAATGGTTTTATAGATGGCTCATATGTGGCAAGTTTTTCAAGTGATAGTCATTCCCCCCGAAAAAAACAATCCCACTAGCTTTCATGGTACCAGAAGCTGCCACTGAAACTTCCAAGGACATGAAGCATCAGACAGTCCTAATCAATTATGATGCTTATAACCATCAACAATTAACAGTATGGCATAATAACTCTAAGAATTTAGTAATGACACACACACACACCCCTTGATGGAACCAGATCTCTAACTGGTCCTAACAAGAGGGAAACCATGCCTGAACCTAGAAACATAGTCAACTACCCAGTGATAGTGAAGTCATACAACTTACAAAAAGAAGAATTGACCACTTCAGTAAATCAGCATCAACTCTATGTACATTCTACATGTTTGTTCCTACACATACAGATTAATCTTCACCCTATTTTTATCAAGAAAACATCTCTTTGCAATGACAGATGATTACAGACAACCATAATCAATCAAAATGCAGTCTTAATGCCAAGTGCAAGTTTTACAACTACAATACATTTCTTAAATATGCCTCAAGGGTCATTGAGTAGGTGAAGCCTCATCAATGGGACTGTTTTTTGTTTCTTGTTTTTTTTTTTCTTCAAAACTTTACAAGTTACTCTTTTTTTTTTACTTTTTTAATAATATTTTTATTGAATATTTTATTTATATTTTAGATGTTCTCCAATTTCCCCATTTCTCCCCCCACCCAGGAACCCCCAATCCCATTCCCCCTCCTCCTGCTTCTATGAGGATGTGCCCCCACCCACCAACCCACTCCCACCTCCCCACCAGCAAATTTCCCCACACTGGGGCATCCAGCCTTCACAGGACCAAGGACCTCCTCTCCCACCTATGCCCAACAAGGCCATCCTCTTCTGCATACATAGTTGGAGCCATGGGTTTCTCCTTATGTGCTTCCAGGCTGGTGGTTTAGACCCTGGGAGCTCTGGTTGGTTGGTATTGTTGCTCTCCCCATGGGGCCTCAAATCCTTTCAGCTCCTTCAGTCTTCTCTCTAACTCTTTCAATTGGGAACCCCATGATCAGTTCAATGATTAACTGTGAGCATCTGCCTCTGTATATGTCAGAATCTGGCACACATCTAAGGAGACAGCTGTATCAGACTCCTGTCAGCATGCACTTCCTGGCATCCATATCAGTGTCTACCTTTGATGACTGCACATGGGATGGATAACCAGGTGGAACAGTCTCCAGATGACCCCTCCTTTAATTTCTGTTCCACACTTTGTGTCCATATTTGCTCCCATGAGTATTTTGTGACTTATAAACATGAGGAGAACAAGGACAAACAGAGCCCATGAGAATTCAATCCTATAAAATAACTATAGGCAAATAAAAGTGCTTAGAGGTGGGAGGTGTAGAGGCATTTTAATCCAGCAATATAGCTGCTCTGGCAAGAGATTATATCTGAAGATCTATTAGGTTGTTTGATATGGCTTGAAGGACACACTTTAATCTCCCCAGCTGGAAAACAGATGTGCTCTTAGTATACACCTTTAATCCAAAACAATAACATCTACTTAAGGGGCAAAGTGACAAGTCAGAGAAAGATTTGGCAGAATGAATCAGAGATAGGATATTTCCAATTCTAAGGAGAACAGACTAAAAGGAGAGGCTACTTAAAAGCAGTGAAGGCAGAGACGGGGAGGTATTCTTGAGTTCAATTGAGTTTGGTGGAGTTCAGTAGAATGCAGTTGAGTTCATGCTATTGTATTCGCTTCATTCAGTCAGTGCAGTTCAGTTAGTAGCCATCAAGTGGCAGTTTTTCCAAGTAGAGAAATTCAGTGAGAAGCAGAGAGAAGCCAATTTGAATCAGTTATCTTGGAGAGGAGTTCAAGTCAGAACAACTGAGTTGAACCAGCCAGCCAGTGTTCAGAAAGAGCTAGAAAGGGTGAGTTTATTCAGCAGTAAGTTTCAGAGGCTGAAACATTCTAGCCCTAGGTTAGCAGACAAAAGCTTGAAGCTGACAAAGCCTTCAAGGTCTGGGCTTGCAGAAGATTAGATTGGAGGCTAAAAGCTTCCAGGCCTAGGCCTAGAAATAGAAAAGCTCTGGGCTCAGGCAAGCCATACATTCATAAAGCTTGGATACAGTTTTCATCTCAGTTGTTCATCAGAGGAAATAGAGGGACATTCATAGGGACGAATGGGCCTTTCCCAGATATGAGAATATTAATTCATTAGTTTAAAAATGGTCATACATGAAAATGTGTACAAATAACATTTATATAGAATAAGCTGATTATGTTTGTGTATTTAGGATTATATGTATATATGTGTAGATGTAACAACTACAGAAAACTGAGGCTATGGCTTCAAAAGAGATCAAGAAGGGCTGTGTAGGAGGTGTTAGAGGGAAGAAAAGGAAGAGCAAAATGATGTAATTATTTTATAATAAAAAAAGTAGACAGATTTAAAAAGTCTTAGTTAATACCCCAGATGTTAAAAGTATCAATTTAAAAATAAGGTAAAACGTATTTTGTTAATGGCAATTAAACAATAAGTTATGATACATTTTAAGGTTGATTAATATATATATTTTTTAAATATTTTATTTTGTAATATACATATATACATATATATATTTGTGTGTATAATTATAAATATGTACACATGTGGAGGGCGGTCCTTGCCGCCGGGCACAGGGTTTTAAGGGCACGCCTGATTCCCGGCGTCACGCCATTGAACTGCGCATGTATATCGCAAAGGAACCTGGGAGTTTGAGCGAACAGCCAACCATGATTGATTACGCCCACCGGGTATAAAAGACGAAACGTTACATACGGCAGGCCTCTTTCGGGTAACCCTCTCTGTATTTCTGTTCTTCCTCTATCTTACTCTTTCTGTCTCCCCCACTCAGGTTAAAAGAATAAAATCACCACGAAAGGATTCCCCACGTGTTCGTGTGAGTTCCTGCGGGCAGGGATACCACGCGCGTTACATACACATCAATGTGTACACACCTTTATCAATGTTTGTTTTCTGTTTGTTAATTTTGTTTATTTCATACCTCATAGGCTGTAACAGAAAATCTGTTATGGATCTGCTACAATGTCTTCTGAATATATTTTACATAGCAGAAGAGTATTTGAATCTAGAATGACTATTTCTAACGTTTTTATATACATATACACATACATATACACATACACAAACACATACACATACACATACACATACACATACACATACACATACACATACACATACATATACATATACATCCATTTACACTTACAACCAAATTTAAATGTGCCAGATTTTTCCTTGAATAATTTTGAGTCCTCTTTTTAGACATGGCCCATATTTCAAGGTTTCTGGTAAACTCCTTGGAGACTAAGATTTGAAAGGAATTCAGTCTCTTTGCACTGGTTAGTTGTAACAGTGAGGGCAGTTGTTAAACTCAGATGCCACTGAATCAAAGCAGATGAATGCAATTGTAACTTTTCCCTGTTACTTTGTAAGTTTCTTCACTTCCACCTTTGCCCTTTAAATCCACCAACCGTCCTTCCTGTCTTAATAGCTTCTCCTATTCCTATAGAATAATCGAATATATTATTCTATTGATCTGTTTTACTCTCTCTCTCTCTCTCTCTCTCTCTCTCTCTCTCTCTCTCTCTCTCTGTGTGTGTGTGTGTGTCTGTGTGTGTGTCTCTGTGTGTGTGTCTGTGTGTGTGTGTCTGTGTGTGTGTATGTGTGTGTACTAAAACATGTACTGAATGTGCATCACTTGAACCAGTAGTAGAGATTCTAATTTAATGCTTCTCATTGGAACTGTCTAGAATCTTATTTAAAGTGAACAAAAGCAGAAGAAACAAAGGAATAAGGGGATTTCTTAACACATCAGATTGCTGAACATCTTTCTTAGTCATTTAAACATTGGCTGCTCTTTCAGAAGACACGGGTTTAACTACCAGCACCCACATGGAAGCTCTCAACTGTCTGCAACTCCAGTTCTGGAAGATCCAATGTCATTTGTCCTTGCCCATCACGAGACATACAGGTGATACATTGACAAACATTCAGGGAAAACATTCATCGACATTCAAAAAATTAACAAAACAAAGAAACAAACAATAGAAACAATGATAAAGTAAAAGTGCCCAGTAGTTGCCTGACCGAGACCTGGTCATTTTTCTGAATCTCATGACTAGGATATTATCAAGCAGAACATAATCCAAATTAAATTACGTTTCACCTATGGTTTTATTATAAAGCAACATAAGAGATCATTGACAAGTTTTTCTGAACTGTCCTAATAATTGTCTTCCTTATTCAGAGCTAAAGTACTCTCTTCACGTGTGATAAAGTTGAAGCAGTTAATCAATCTCTTAAAGTTTGATAACTCTTATTGACTTTTAGAAAAATGGTGTTGCTTTTCAGAAACTCTTCGACATCTAGCTTTTCTATTCCGGCTTCATTTTCTAGGAATAAAAACTGTGCGATGTAACCGAATCATGTCACAAAGTAGTCTAATATGGATTTCACAATATATTGCTTTGACACAAACATAATGAGTTCTCTAACATAGACTGGTTTGGTTTATGATGAAGTATCAAATGTAAGGACTCCTTTGAGAAATGTAAATAAATGTTATCTAAGAAGTATCACTTAATCATTATGCATGCAAAACATTATCCTACCTTGATATTTACTTAAATGAAAAATATTCCCATCTTAAGCTTAAACATGCCATTGTAGAAGACAAGAGTAGGATTGTTTTTTTGTCTAGTTGTAGGAAGCTATTGAAAATATTTCTGGATAAAAACAACTAAATAGAAAATATGTATTTCTTGAATCATTAGCATGTTGGGTTTGAATCATCCAAAATGTTTTATACACACAGTAAGCATATTTATTAGCTGTTAAGTGACCATTATATTTAATAAGCAAAATAACTTAATATCATGTCAGATTAATTACTATTAATCAAGATATAAAGCACTAAAATACTAAAGAAGCTAGAGGAAAACTTTGAGCAGAATATTACATGTTAAAAAATGAGATGCATTTGTGATAAAATAGGATGTGTTCTTTAAAAATGTGTTCTAAAAACTAAGAAAGCTCTTACAAAAAATTTTTATATAAATAAATTATATATGTATACACACACACACACATATATATATATATATATGCCAATGAATGTTGGCTATAATATGGCATCTTTCAACACTTTAAAGACATGTTTTTTGTTATTTTAAATTATGTGTATGTGTGTGTACTGTATATAATCATGGGAGTCCAAAAGCCCACAAGGCCAGAGACATTGGATTCCCATGGTATCCCAATTACAGTTCATTTTGAGTCATCTGATGCAGATGATAGTAATTCAACCCAGGTTTTCTGCGAGAGCAGTAAGTTCTCTTAATGCCCATACCATCTCTCAGTCTCACATCATTTAATCTTAATTACTACTCAAAAGTTCAATCTCCAGGAAATAGAGTCAGAATAGATTTACACCTGCTTTATACTACAAGCTGAATTAATCCAAGGAATACCAGATCTCCACTGACTTTTCTCTCACTGAATATTTCCATGTATGATTAATACTCGATGTTACTTAAAATCTCTGCCTTTTTTGTCTAATTACCTTTCTAATGCCATTGTGAATGGATATTTTTATGATTCCTGGTGGAAAAAGAACAGCTTTCTTGCTGTGATGAATATTTAAGTTATTTATAATGTCTTAGAAATGATTACACATGCACAAAACAAAAATGAAAGTTTAAATATTACTTTAGGGAAGAGAATGTTGAAAAAATAATTTAAGTCAAATAAGTTAATTGCCTTAAAGCAAATTAGCAGTCCAATTTTAAAATTTAATGAATTTTAATACCACCATATATCAATATTATTCAATATCCATATAATACCACCGTATATAAATATGATCTGGCTATTAAATAAATTTTCTTTGTCATAATGAGGAAATAAATGAATCATATGTGGGAAAAAATTAACATATACATTATTTAATTCACTTATTTTAATTGCTTGATTTATTTCTAATAGACAATTTTATTTTTACCTATATCTCCATATTTACACTATTTCAGTCCATGCAAAAATATAGTAAGTTAAAAAACACATTTCTGTAAAACATATTCATTTTTTTTCATATATCAGCTTTGGCAGAGTATTGGAAAATTATTATAAGGAGTTCCCTCTCACTTTCTCGGTGTGGTTAATTTCACCCTCATAACTTCTCCACGTCAGGATTTTTTTGAGACAAGTATGACATTGTGATCTCTCTCTGGTTTCCACTTGGCTGGTGAATCTGTGTGATTTCTGTACTAACAGTTCTGACCAGAACACAGAGTGCTTTGCAGGAAACAGCTTATTGTAGAAATAGCTTGTCATTTTCAAGGAATGAGAATGAGCAAGAACTGAAGGTACTATTGGTAACCTCTATTTTAGGGCCTTATCACTCTCTCCAGTGGAACGTTTTCCAGAAGGATGCTTTCCTGTCCAGGTACCTGATAAGCCCGTTCAGATTAACTTTTAATGGAGGTGATATCAGCATGTCCATCAGTTATTAGAAAGCCTTTCTCAGTAACCATATGGTCTTTTAAGCAATCTTCAATGAATAGATAGTAAAGTAGTGTGGGTTTTGGGAAATCTTCAATGCATATCTTTACCCAGTGCCAGAGAGTGAACCGGATACTGGAATTTGGGGCACCGATTTTGTACCAGAGCTGCTTAAAAGGAATTAGTTAAAGAGTGAAGAAAAATGAATCTATACGAACACCTGTGCTTTCATAAGAGCAAATGGCCTTACCTTCAAGGCATGCACGATGGACCACTCCCTCTTTACGCTCTCTCCATTTTGTCTAATCGGAAGGTGTCCTTCCACAGGGTGGTATTTTAAGTTGTAATATAGGACAGTCTTGATGCTTCCCCTGCATATAACTGCTTTTAACAGTTTAATTGCCAGAGACACAGGATGTAGAAACCAAAGTAGGTTTTAACAGACAGGCCACTGCCAATGATGTTCAAGTGTGCTAGATTCTAACTAATTACCTCTTATATACTTGATTTGTGTTGTTGTCGTTGCTGTTTCGTTTGGTTTCGTGTTTGAGTCAGGGTCTCACTATATAGCCCTGGCTATCCTGAAACAAATTAATGAAGTGCTGCAGTTACAGTGTGTGCGACCAAGCTCAGGCCCCAGCACAGACATTTGTTTGACTATTTTAACACCACATATTGTGCTAACAGCCTTTTCCACTCTGAGCTGTGGTCTCTTTCCCCTTCCATTTCATCTGCATATTTTTGTAAAATGTGTTTTGCGTCTGTTTGCAGATGGATGTGGTTTTATGGATGGTCACCCATATTTTATTGGCTCTCCAGCCAATAAATGAAAATCACACTGGATCACTTTGGAAAGGATCCCGAATGGTGTACTGAACTAGGAAAGGATATTTTTACATTATAAGATGATGCAGCGTCTCATTTACAAAATTCCTCTCAGAGTTGCGAGAAACTGAGTATCAGCGAACCAGTTCAGCCCTGGCAGCAGCCGGCCGATTATCTTAGCCATGAGTTTGCTTGCCTGGCTTTAAAAGATCTGAGAATAGGGAAGCATTTCAACTAAATAAAATAAGGTAGTCTCTCGTTCAGTGTGAGGTGCGTAGCCTTAGACAGCCTGTGCTTCCTCTGCTTCCTCAGTGTTCTGAGGCTCTAAAGGAGAGAGAGTAACATGCATCTCATCTTGCTCCTTTCTTTGTTCTAGTAGTGTTTGAGGGTTCTGGCTCTTCCCTTGTCCAAAATGAGGGGTGAGCGTTGGAAAAGGGAGCATGGTTCACGGAAAGGACTATCCCTCAGCTCTGCCATTGGACTTATCTGCACTTCACAGTTGAAGATTTTAGTTCTCTTTATCATCACTTGGATAGTGAAGCTTTTGTTTAAAATAATCTCCTGAGAGGCCAAACCTTCTCCATCTTGGGCCTGGACTCCATCTTAAAAGAAGAAAAAGCTTGAGAACCTGACGTGCTGCTGAACCCAAACAGTACCCAAATACCAGGAAAGACCCCATGGCTTGTCCTTGGCCCACACCCCAAATTTACTCTCTATCTACTTTCTAACAACAACCAATCAAAGATTAGTCTGATTGTTTCAGATGTACTTTAGACCAGTTGTGATTGTTCATGACTTTGCTTCGGAAACACCCACCTGTCGGCTTACAATAGTCATACAAGTCGATGCTTGCCTGGCTAAACTCCATTTGCTTGCTCACCAGTTTCTGTACAACCTTGTCCCACTGACAGGAAGGTGCACCTGCCCTGGAAGGTGGAGTGGCACAAGCTCCAGATTAAATAAAGAAGCCCTAGTGTGATTGCATTGGAATCTGCTCCTTGGTGGTCTTTTGGGGATCACAAGTGCTTCCTGGCACCACAGTCCCATCTGTTAGTCCTTTCATCAGGTGACTATTTAAAGTCATCAGCGACCATCTTATTACGCAACAGCCACAGGATCTACTAATAGAATATTTTGGTTTCTAAAAGACTGTATGGTTTCAAAACCAAAAATCTTAAGCAGTCATCAAAGGTCACTGAGAATTCATGCATTAGCATATGAATAATTACTATTATTCATGGTGGTGATCATAGTTAGTCATAATGGTGTTTGATAGATCCTTAAGTTCAAATATTGTGACTATGTTACAAATAATTGTGTTGTTCAAGAATTAAAGGGTCACCAGAGAGTAGAATGCAGGTAAATCCTGTGTTCAAGGAGAGAAATAGATTTAAGATACTGAATAGAATTAAGTGTGTGGTAACTTCAGTGCAAAATCCCACCCAGCTAAGCTTCTATCATGTAAAATGGATGTCTTCCAAGGGACATGGCCACCTATTGTAAAGTTATAATGTCCTTGAGGTTATATGAAGAAGAGTTATATCATGTTAGGTTTTTTTTTTGTTGGTGGTGGTGGTGGTTTTTTGTTTTTGTTTTTTCAAGACAGGGTTTCTCTGTAATAGCCCAGGCTGCCCTGGAACTCACTATGTAGACTAGGCTGGCCTTGAACTCAGAAATCCGTCAGCCTCTGCCTCCCAAGTGCTGAGATTAAAGGTGTGCACCACCACAGCCCGGCTTCATGTTAGGTTTTATTATGACATGGTTATGATGTATGCATTTACAATTATATGATAAATAACTATGTCATTTTAGGCTTTATCATACTCTGGTAACAGTTTTTATTTGAACATAAAGAGATGCAATTATATGTCCAGATAACAGGGTGATGGCTATTTTTAGTTTTCAACTAGACTACATCTGGTGTGAGCCAGAATACAGAAATGGAAGGCATACCTGTGATCCAGATCATGAGGAATGAAGACACAGTCTTTTGATTCAGATCATGAGGCTGGGAGACAGTCTTTTTATCCAGATTGTGAGGCTGGAAGATACAGTCTTTTGATCCAGAACTTGAGGTGGAATGCCACATGCTTATGATCCAGATTAACACATGCCTTTAATCCAGATATTAAGGCATAGTGTCCATGCTTATAAAGATCTATGTTGAAAAGAGAATTAAATAAAAGCTTAGATCCAGACCTGGTTATATATACTTTAATCCCATCATTCAAGATACAGAGGCATGCAGATATCTGAGTTCAATGCCAGTCTGGTCTACAGAGAAAGCTCCATGACTGCCAAGCTTAGGCAGTGAAGGAAACCATGGAAAAGAAGAATCTGGTGAAGATGTATTTCAACAGGTCAGTCACATTATAGCCAAGCAAGTAGCCGAACTTGGCAGGTTTAGCCATACGGTTCTGTCTTTAGAATTAAGAATGGAAATACCTCCTGTGACTAAGGAAAGCCTTTAAAGTCATGAATGTGTCAGGTGTGTCCTTGCATGTAGGCCAAAAGAAAGCCTTTGTTGGCCGAGGTTGTACCTTATGCTGGCAGATGCACTTAGTAAGGTGTAAGAGTCACCCAGGTGGCACTGGTTTGAAAGCATGAGAGTCATGAAGAACAACTGAGGCTTAGAACAGTGAGAATCCAGGAGAGGCCACTGATGAAGATGCAGTCTCAATGTCAGTTGAATTCCCGGGACTGACAATTTAGTTCAACGTCATAAGTACCCATAGTCTCTCACAGTCTCAAC
>JANHMN010000021.1:43317432-43348818 GCA_030674055.1 Rhabdomys pumilio
TTCTTCTTCTTCTTCTTCTTCTTCTTCTTCTTCTTCTTCTTCTTCTTCTTCTTCTTCTTCTTCTCCTTCCTCCTCCTCCTCCTCCTTGTCCTACTCCTCCTCCTTCTTATTCTTCGTCTTCTTCTTCCTCTTTTTTCTCCTGACATATTCAGAATTTTCAACTTGTCATTTCAGCTTCTCAGTTTTCTGTCACACCCTACTAAAACTACCCTTGAGTTTCCATCTAAATCCACTTTTAAATTACTTTGTTAAGAAGGCCAAGAACCCAAAACAGAATCCTGATTTCTCCAGTAAGAGTATATATGTGTGTGTGTGTGTGTGTGTGTGTGTGTGTATATTACACTATATCATCATAAGCTCGTATCATCTCTCTCAATATTCTTTAGAGGATAATTGTATACATATTAATTTAAATATGATTAGGAGTGTATCATAAAATTAAAATAAAGGGCACCATTTTATATTCGGGTGAGTGTGCTCATGAACATGGATAGACCAAAGTCAATGGCATATGACTGACTGCTAAGTTGAACCAATTTAACAGAAGCCAGATTTATGAGCCATCCATAATTATAAGACCATATGCCTCTTGGGAGTTTTCAGATTTTCTGTGGAGGGCAATGAATTTTTCAATATCACTGTAATGAAAGTTTAAGGACATATTATTACTACCTAGAAAAGAATCAATCTAGTTGATATCTGATATACAATTGGAACAGTCAAGTGATCCATCAGTGATTTGCAATGTTGTTAAAACATACAGCCCTGAAGACAAAACACAGCTTTAATTAAAATAGCACCTTTAAATCAGTTAAATCATCTATCAACTGAAATTTTCTAGGATTCCAATGACAAGTGAACACACCTGCTTGCTGGTCTACATGCCACTCTTTATCAAGAACTTGAAGGCCATCCTCAATACTACAGCAAGTCCTTATCTTTATAATTTTAGTCAGATGTCAATAAATATACATTCAAACTTTCACCACTGGGCAATTATATGGAAACATTGGATTGTTTTTGTAAATGATAGCATTTTTTTTTTTGGATGAGAAAATTTACCCTCTGTCAGAGCTGTCCAGAGCCAGTGGCCTTTGGGTTCGTGTCTTGCAAATTCAAAAAATATAACTCAAGAATCAATGGGCATAGATGTTAGAGAAGGTTATTATAGATTTATAAGTGGGATCTTTAGAGACAGAGAGAAATAGGAGAGCTCCTGGACATCAGGATGGGATATCACTGAAATTCCAGTGTGTTTATTTCAATGAGAGGACTTAGAGCAGATTCTGTATTGAAGTGTATAGTTTTAGTCACATGTCACATGTGTCCTGAGGTCAAGGTGTTGACTTAGGAAGTAAGGAAAGAATGACTAGTACCTAAAATACTTTCCTGGAAATCCAGACCTTCAATGACGACATTCTCAAAACTGGGGTTTGGGGCCCTTGTGTTTTCTGCCCAGATTCAGTTTCCTCTTCTCAACAGTAAATTAGTTTTCTGATGGAATGAGGTGATTGTTTCCTTAATGGTATTTGAGATTTTGAGATTTTATTTGTTTAGTATTATATCACAGAAAAAAAGTCTGTGTCCAAGCATCATGAAAGAATGGAAGACTCAAGTGGGTAGATGAAATAAAAAACAAATTACAGAAATATAATTTATTTTAGCAGAAGACTTAATAAAACTGAAAAGACAAATAAAATACCTGTACAATATGTGTGAAAAAATATATTCTGAGATTCTACATACGGACAAGGAGAAAAACTTTCATTAAAAGAATTAATCCAATATAAAAAGTTGTGTGTGTACACACCTTTGATTTTTCACTAATCATTTGTTTGCATTTTGTCTTTTTGTGAACCACCATTCTTATGTTTGTTCATAACTATTATACTTTTAACAGAATATTACAACATAAGATAAAGGGAAAGATATTTAATTCAAGGATTTGGTCATGTAAATAGATTGGGCAAGTTTGGAAACTATAACATTATTTAGACCCCTAAGATAGAGATTGAGAGAAAGACTGAGAATAGAATTTATATATTAGAGGAAATGTGTAAGGCCTTCTTTAGTGGAATGCTTTATCATGTCTTCACATGCTTTTGTGTATTTTAACCCAAATTGGTAATATTTTGTTGAATGTGCATCATGAGAATTTATTTTTAATTTTAAATTATCTTTTAATTTTATTATATTTGGAAAAATATAGCTTCATATGAATAATAATTATTCCATTTTATTTGATCTACATATAAGAATTTACATTTTTTAAAAGATTTATTTAGTTTATGTATAAGTACACTGTTGCTGTCTTCTGACACACCAGAAGAGGGCATTGGATCCCATTAAAGATGGTTGTGAGCCACCGTGTGGTTGCTGGGAATTGAACTCAGGACCTCTGGAAGAGCAGTCAGTGCTCTTAACCACTGAGCCATCTCTCCAGCCCAAGAATTTACATTCTTAATTTAACTATCATATCATTATAGTACCAATAATGTGTGAGTCTTATAAATTCTTTAGGGATCAGTATATCTCTGTACTTTATCATACTCTCTGATTTTCGATATCTTCTTACTCTTTTATGGGAAACATGATCTGATTCCCTATTCTTCATATTTAGATGTATGTTAATTAGGCAAAAGAAACTGTAACATCTCTTAAAGAATTTATACATGATAGTCAAACATAAAAGATAATATGGTTGTGTGGGTAGTTGGCTGGAGATGCTCCAGGGGGAAGTTAGGCACGGATGCTGTGGATGCATGTTTCCTCATGAGAGGTCCCAATAAAGCGAGAAAGTCCATGGGTTTTTACTGGCTTTAATGTCATGGCGGATGGTGGATGGATCTGGATGCACCCCACCAGAAACCTAGGGCAGACCTGAGTTAAATAGGGAGGGAGGGGGGAAGGGGCTGGGGAAGAATGCTTAATTGGCTCCACCCTCTTGCCTTCAGGTCCTCATTAGTATGTAAATCTCTCTAGGGCCTGATACCTGTTCCTCATGACTGTTGGCCATAGACCTCTCTATGGGAGGGGTTGTTGGAGGGCTGAAGCTAAATGAAAAAAACCAGGGCCTGGGAGCAGAACTCCTGCTGTCCAATAAGATTCTGGGGTTTCAAGCTCGAGCACCCAGCTGCTTCTCACAGCCCACTGCCCCACAAGGTTGCACAACAATTGAAGAGAACTAGAAGATAGTCATCAAAATGAAGGAATACTGAGATAACGAGAGATGAAGACGATGATGATGATGATAAATGGATGGATGGATTGATAAATAGATGATAGATAAATAATACATACATACATACATACATCATACATACATAGATACATAAATAGATAGATAGATAGATAGATAGATAGATAGATAGATAGATAGATAGATAGATAATTGTAAAGTGAAAGTGCTAGGCTAGAGTACTAATGTAATTTTGATATTAGCAGATAAGTGTTTTGTTTTCAGACATGGTTAATATTTACAATCGGTTAAATAAAGCTGTGTATTATACATAGAGTGTCCTACATCAAGTAAATAAATAAATAAATAAATAAAGTCCCTAACTGCAATAGCTGACATTTCATAAGGAAGAATACATTCTGCTTTAAGACTGCAACATCCAATCATTGGCCTACTGGCATGTCTTAAATGTTTCTCTCACTAGGTTACAGCATACACTTTTTCCTCAGTCTCACTTCTGCTGTTTGGACCACCATTATTCTCCTTGGACATGCCAGCTTTTTCCTAACAAGTCTTTTCCACTCTCAGCAGGTCTTACTGGGAAAAGTAAAATTAATTCTTGAAAATATTCTGCAAAATAAAAAAGAAAAGAAAAACAGAAAAAAAGGAAGAGGTATTTAATTATTTAAAAAAGGTATTATTAAATTGTTTTACAATTTGTTAAAATAAATTTGTAATCTTTCTCATCAATAAAATGCATTTACAACTTAAATACCCATTTTTATTTCTATTTTTTTTCTAATTTTCTTTCTTCTTATTTTATTTGAAAGTTCTTAGATTCATTGGGCATCTTATTTTCATTTTGATCACCAAGTTTGGAAGCTAACGCTTCTTGAAATGAGAAGGAAGAGCAGGAACAAAATGAAGAGTTAAGGGATGCTCATGGTGGTTAGCACAACAGCAAGTGGATCACTTTTCAAGGAGATGTGTCAGACTGTGATAGTTTGAATAAAAATGGCACCCATAGGCTCATCAGTTTGAGTGCTTAGGACTTACTTCTAGCTCCTAGACAGGAATTAGAAGGTATGGAGTTGTGTGAGAGGAATTGTGTCACTGAGGGTCAGCTTTAGGGTTTCAAAAGCACAAATGTGGCCTAGTGTTCTCTCTCTTCCTGCTGCCTCCAATCCTAAGGTACAACTCTCAGGTATCTTTCCAGCATCATATCTGTCCACCAGGCTGATAATGAACTAAACCTCTGTACTGTAAACAAGCCCTAGTTGTTGAATTTTTTTTTTTTAAATAAGAATTGCCATTGTCATGGTGTCTTCTCATAAAAATGGAACTTTGTCTAAAATACCAATTGACTTTCCACAGAATTGCTGAAAAATTTCCTGATTAAGATTTGAGAGTTTGCCGGGTGGTGGTGGCGCACACCTTTAATCCCAGCACTTGGGAGGCAGAGGCAGGCGGATTTCTGAGTTCAAGGACAGCCTGGTCTACCGAGTGAGTTCCAGGACAGCCAGAGCTATACAGAGAAACCCTGTCTCAAAAAAACCAAAAACAACAACAACAACAAAAAGATTTGAGAGCTCAGCCAAGTAAATGCAGATTCCTTAGTTGAAATATATTCTAAAAACATTTAGAGAAAATCTTATGAATAAATACATAGAGAATAGTTAGATGACAAATGGTCATTTTATTTTTTTAAGTTATCATTTTGTAAATAACAATTATTTATGTTTTAATTTATAAACAGAGTGTATTTTTAGGTAGCTATCCAAAGAGTTTCTTCTTTTTTATTGAAGCTATGTTTGTACTTGGGCTCACAAATGAAAAAGAATTATTATGAGAATTTACGTTTATAGTAAATAGTAATAATCTGAAATAGAAAAAACAATGAGATAATTATATTTATTTAAGCAAAGAATGTTATACAGAAACTTATTTGGTAAAGCAAAGGAAGATCAACCATTTCAGTTGTAAACAACTTTAGAAAGACTGGGACTTAGCAGGGGAGATTGCTTAAAGAAATAGTCCATTATTTAACGATTAACAAATATACACTATATCTAATCACTCAAATATGATCTTCACTGTAAAATCAAAGTTGTGAGAACAATGTTATTGATGAGTATATATTTTAAACAAAATGCTGTTTAAGATGACAATGTTTAATATTTCTACCGAAAAAAATCTCAAGAATAATATAAAAATCTTTTGTATGTAAGTATTAGGCTGCTGCTTAGAAATGACAGTCCAAGATGAGGTTAATCTAGTAATGAGAATGATCTACCCTAAGATCCATAGAAATTATCTCTTAGTTTTTCCATATCTGTTTCAGTTTACAGACAATAACTGTGCATAATTTTGATCTTTGGGTTTGTCAACACCATAATATAAGCTAATAGGTGTGTGTGTGTGTGTGTGTGTGTGTGAGAGAGAGAGAGAGAGAGAGAGAGAGAGAGAGAGAGAGAGAAAGAGAGAGAGAGAGAGAGTTTATAATAATAATAATAATAATAATAATAATAATAATAATAATAAAATATAGGACTTTGGGTTTAAGGGCTTTGCAACAGAAAACACTCTGAAAAACATTCACACTGTTATCTATTTTTCAATATATATATATATATATATATATATATATATATATATATATATATGGTTTTTATTATTATCTTGGACATTTTTCCCCCAGAGAACTCGTTTTAAGAACTGAACAATTAAACTCTTTTTGATAAATGAGAAGCTGATTTCATTTCAGAGGATATGTTATGTCTTATGCTTTGTTTCAATTTGACAATTCAGAGACAAAGGCATCACATGAGATGAAATTTTATAGGGAAGGTCACAGTCCAGAATTTTATGAAATTAAACCAATCATTTAAATGGAGAAAAGTAGGTTTGTGCACAAATAGCGTTTCCCTTACAAACCTCATGAGGATTTGTTCATGCTGACTACCTCTAATGTTCAACACAATCACCAATTAGTGTTGAAGTTACTGGAGCCATCCCACCCCCACTGCATTAACCTTATGTACTGGTTCAAGGAAAATGCAATTATTCTTCTTCTAAACTAATCACTAATTTCAAAGTTATTATTAACTAATTTAATCTTCAAATTGGCATAGCCTATCAAGCCACATATGAAGTTTATTGCAGAAAGAAAACAGAAGAATATCAGGTTATACATGTTAAACCAAAGCAAGTGGAAAATAGGATATCCTTGAATTCAGAAAAAGCACAAGAGCCATGCTTTAACCTTGTCCAGGTCAGAAGTATAGGGAGGAAGAAAGACATTATTCATCGCTACTAAAGACCAGGAGTAATTTTTATAATTCTCTGGCATATTAATGACCAACAATGAATGAACCCCTTAAGTACCTCATTTATTGTCTTAAATATGAAAATGTTTTAGAGATTAGAGAGAAAATTGTTTGAATTAATTAACTGAACTGACACTCGTGGGATGCAGTACAAGATTTCCAGACAAAACCTGGGAATTTACAATAATGACATTTCTTTCATGGTTAGAAAATATAGCACCAGGGGGATTTGAAGGCAGTCTTAACATTTAGCTGATGTCTGTTGAGGGCTTAAGAACCCTCTGAAACCATTTATTTTATTCATTGGAGACCTCCTCAATTACAGTATAAAAGGCATCACATTAAAATAGCCACAAGGCCCACAAATTCTATCATATAAGTGGAACTGGATAACTGACACAGTGCAAATCCAGAATGCAAATGGAAGCTATTAAAGTAATAGCCTCGTTTGAAAGTATTCCTTTTGTAGGAAAGGTAATGTGTAGAAAGATAAAAACAGAACAGCACATTACATGGTTAGCTTAACCACATTTCCATTCCTCTTGTGGGTTATCAATTGCGTATGAGACTCCTCTGTGCTTAAGAATCCATACATATGGTGGCTCTTTTTGTTGTCGTGACAACAGATTTTTAGAAGGTGTATTGGCTTAACCTGGATCATGTTAAACATTCAAAAATGTAAGTGCCAAGTTTTGTTTAATATGAAGTTACTTATTTTTATATCTAGCTACAAATAATTTATTTCCTAATTTATATACTCAACTATATCACTATCACTATCAATAACTGCTATGTATCCAACAATAATCCATCACCTAACTATAACTATAATGATAATAATAGATCTAATAATGTACATATATATTATGAATGTACCTATCTTTTTATCATACACTGTCATCTGTTCTAAATCTCTTATTATACAGATTAATACATAGCATTTAAAATTACATTTGATTAATGCATTCTTATTAACAGTTGAGATACTTATGTATTAGATGTTAGTGTGGAGCTTTGCTTATTAGACCCAACTTGGTAAACAACATTAACTACATTTCGATGATGATCTCTTCATTCTAAAAATTTTTGTTATCTTTCTTTACACATGAAAGGCTACCATACAGAATCCATTAGACTCCAAACATATATTCTAGTTTTAATAACTTTTTTTCCGAGTAAAATTGGCATAAGTGTCATTGTATTTAATGCACATATCGACACATGAACATACTGATAAAATCATCTCCACAAGATAAGGAGCTTAATCAATCACCACAAATGTCCTAACAAAACTATCTTAATTTCTCTCTCCTCCTTAGCCCTGTCTTACTCCACTCAGTCAGGTTCTGATTTATTTTCTGTCAATATGTAGCTATTTATTCTTCCTAAAATTTATTGAATACAACCAGCAATAATTTTTCTTGCTTCTATTAGTTTAGTTGTTGAACACGTGTTAAACATATATACATATATATATGTATATACATATATATAAAGTACATATATATATACATATATATAATTTTAATATACTAGGTAGAAATGTAGAAATCAGATTACTTTGTGTATCTATTGGTTTAGTTATTTCTTGATTTTAGTTAATGGAATTTTTTGCGGGGTGTCAAGTTTTCTTTAACATTTGGTATTAAAAACTTACTGCCTCCAACTCCTAAGATTGCAAACTTACAGCAATGACAATTCTCAGCTATCTTTGTATAAAGGCCTGGCCTTCTTTCCTTTCTTAACTGAGTTTCCTCCATATTTCATTGTCTTGTATCAATGAAAGCCTATGAAGTGTTGAGATGCATCCATGCCTAAAACTCCTTGGCTCTTAAACTTGAACATACAGATTTCTATCAAATAGCCAACTGATAATTTTGGTGAAATGAATAGTGTCTAATAATAAACCTGAATAAAAATAATATCTCTAATTTATGGAATCTTTCAGATACTGAATATGCATATCAGGACATTAATTCAGACCGTTAAAATGTTTTAACAGTGCTTCGTAATATTCTGCACTCTTTGTTTGATCTGTAAATATAATTGTGTTTTAATTTAAAATGGAGTCAAAACTTGATCATGAATTTTACTTTTTACTGTATGTAAAAAAAAAAAACAGGGCAACACAAACAAATTTGAAAAGAAGACACTATGACTTTTCACAACTCCCAGTGGCACAAATTAAAGAAATTGTACCACTTGAAATATCACAAAAACTATTTCCCAAGTATCAGTGACAACAGTTATTATCTCTCATGAAACATTGGATGGTTGTATTTGCAAGTATTCATGTGTGGGTCTTCCATTTTACTCCATCAGTCTACACGCATGTGTGTGTGAGTGTGTGTGTGTGTGTGTGTATGTTTTACCATATAGTTTTTTATTGCTACAGCTCTATAATATATCTTGAAGTCAGGAATAGCCATTCCTCCAATATTATTTTTTTGCTTGCGATTGCTTTTCAAATCCAGGATCTCTTCTGGTTCTATAGTAAAATTTAGGTTGCCTTTTGTTTTCTACTTCTGTGCTGTGACAAATTATTATAGTTATTTTGATTAAGATTTTATTGAAGCTGTAAATTGCTTCTTGTGAGATAGTCATTTCTGCAATGGTAATTCCATCAATCCATGCATATGGGATGTCTTTCCAGTTTCCACTGTCATTCTTTTCACTCATTCTCTTTCTTTAAAGATTTGATGTTTTCATTGCAGAGGTCTTGGTTACAATAATTTCAGCTTTTTTATTGTTGATGCTTCAGTGTGTTTGTGGCTGGTATATACAAAGACTAGTAATTTTAGTAAGTTATTTTGTGCCCTGCACTTTACAAACATTTTGAATATTTCTAAAAGTGTTCTGAGGTGATTTCTGTGATAGCATATCATGTGTAAGGAAGAATAACTTGTCATTTACTTTTATTATTTGTGTCCCTCCTTGCTCCAGCTAGTACTTCCAGTAGTATATCGAAAGAAGTGGTGATAGTGGGAAGCTTACTCTCATTCCTGATTTAATGGGAGTTATTTCAGTTTTTCTCCACCTTGGATATTATTGGATGTGAGTTGCCTTATTATGTCGAGGCACTTCTTCTCTAGTTGTGTACTCTCTAAAGTTTGATCATGAAGGCATGTTGAGATTTGTTAAATACTTTTTCTGCATCTATTGAGATGATCATGGAATAGTTGTCTTTATGTACATTTATAAGATTTATTAGACTTATTATTTTATATATGTTGACTCTCCCCTGGATTCCTGAGAAACCCAACTTGATTGTAAGAGTGAATCATCTTGATATCTGCATGTTTTTAGTTTGCTAACATTTTGTGTAGGAATTTTGTGTCTATGTCCATCAGGGATATCTGTCTATAGTTTCAATCTTTGTTACAACTTTACCTCTTTGGGGGTATTATTGTAATATTGGCCTGAAACAGAGAGAGACACCAATTGGAAAAATAGAAACAACTAAACAACCCCTCAAAAAATGTTCGTCATTCTTAGCAACTAGAGGAATACAAATAAAAACAACTTTGAGATTTTATTTCATCTCAAGAAGATTTACTTAGCTCCACAAAACAACTGATAACAAATGTTGGCAAAGTAGTAGAGAAAGAAGAATTATTTTCCATTGTTGGGCAGTGGCCTGTGAGAGGCAGCTGAGTACTTTGTCAAGCACAGGCTTTGAACCCCAGAGATCCTCAAGGGTGGTAGGAGTTCAGCTTTGCTCCTGGGCCCCTGGTTCCTTTCACATAGCTACAGCACCTCTCACAGGTGCTGTCACATAGCACAGGTAGAGGGCATGACAACAGACCACAAAGGCTCAAGACAGATCTCCATGCTAATGAGTTACCTAAAGGTCAGAGGGCATAGCCAATTAAGCATTCCTTCCCAGACCCTCCTTTTTGCAAAAAGTATTTAATATCAGGCAAGCCCTGAGAATTCAGGGTATAGCTTTATCCATTTTCCACCATGACAATAAATATCTTAAGATCATAGCCTAAGACCATGGACTATCTCTCTTCTTTGGGACCTGCTGTGGGGAACTGTGGAGAAAGTCTTTAACTACAGAGTCACCTTCTAACCCCCTAGCACCCCCCTCCCTGATGACCTCTCGATGCTTCTAGCTATGGAGGCCCAGCAACTCAACCAGGCAAACCTAGCAGCCATGACTCAGTCAAGCGAGTCACCATGACCAAGAGTCTTATTCCTGCAAGATACAGCCAGAGTTTAACACTCCCCCTTCCCCATTCAGCTTAGGGTTGATCCAGCCTGTATGACCCCAGTCATAATATAATAATAAATAATAATAATAATAATAATAATAATAATAATAATATATTGCACTTGGGTTGACAATGCCTCCCATAAAAATATTAGACTAACAAAGTACGAGGCAATGGTATCTCCTTATGATTGGTTGACTAAGGCTAGTGTTTTCATGGGTTTCTACCTCTATCATTCAGAAAACATTGCTTAAGAGGGTTTGTAAATTTTTAAGAGCCAAAAGAAGAGAAAGTCTGTTGTGAAACAGCTTCACTTGGAAGTGCCTGCAAAAACAAGGCCTGAACTATGTCAATATCAATGGACATGTAAACATGGCAGGTCATGCATCTTGGTCAGTCTCACAAAGAAATACAGGCAACTACCTAATGATTCCTGGAAAAGGGGATAGGCTTCTTTAGTGCTTGATATACCTATCACCCATTCACACAAATCCATGTATGTAACAATAATAATAAAAGAAAAAGTGGATGATAATTAAGAGTGGGTAGAAGAGGAGGATCAGAGACAGGGTAGCAGTGAGGACATGGTGGGAAGAAAGGCAGACAATGATAATCTTTTATTTGAAATTAAATATATTAAAACATCATTTAAAAAGAGTTGTGACATGTTTATTTTCATTTTTATAGAGCAATTTGAATGATATTATCATAAACTTCATATCATTTTTCAAACTTTCTTAAAAGTTTGGAAAAAAGCTCAGTAGTAAACCCATCTGGCCCTGGGTTTTCATGTGCAAAGACTTTTAATTACTGCTTCAATCTAGATTGTTTTAACTTATGGATTTAATTTGGTAGGTCATATAGTTTTTCTGAGTCTGTAAAGTACAATTTTTTAAGGTATTTCTTGACGTTAACCTGAATTTGACAAGTCTGTTGCAAAGGCCCTTTCTTGTCTATTTTTTTTTTAATTATAGATTTTAGTTTGTTTCTTTTATTCTTTCTGTTTGGATAGGAGTTGATCAATTTTTTTAATATTTCCAAAGCACCAAATACACTTAACTCAATGAATGGTTTGCTTTTATTCTTTATTTCATTGATCTTCACTATTTCTTGTCATCTGTTGCCTTTGGTTTCATGTGATCTTTAGCCTAGATCTGATAGAGTTCCGGTAAACCTCTGAAAACTCAGGTTCCCTTTGTGCCAACATGTATTAGTATTTCTGTCTTTTAAGCTTCAATTAAAATGCCTTACAGTGTTCAAAGGCTTTTGCACCACAAACTATTCCACATTCCAGCTCAAAATGTTTCCATGGTAATGTTTACATGGCTCTATTCTCGCTTATTGATACCAGTTTCTGTCTGTCTTACTTTTCTGGTGCTGGAATAAAATAACTTGACCAAAATGTAGGAGAAGATAGTCTACTAAGACAGGTAAGTAATAGTGGCAAGAGCGCCCTGGATCTCATCACATTGAGTAGTCAGCCAAGAAGCAGTGAGGGTATAAACACATGAATGTCATTGCGAAGTCATCCTTTCCATCATAGGCATTCCAACATAATAGCCATTGGAATGTGTACCATCCACAAAGGGTGGATCACTCCAACTCAGCCAATGAAGTAAAGATAATTTCCCATAAATGTGGCTATAGCCTTTCTCTTAAATGATTCTAGATTTTTGCTAAGTTGCCAGTTAACACTAACCATCATACATTGTTACACTAAACAAGACTGGTAAAGAAAAAACATAATCTATCATAATATCAGAAATAGGAAGAAAAAAAAGAAATCTTAAACATTATAAGGGAGAATTGTCAACTCTCCGAGAAGGTAAACACATCAGAGTAATATCAAATCTTTCATATTCAATGTTACTAAGTGAAAACACCTGGGATGATCCACTTCCAGCCTTTAAAGTAAAACGCTACTCAAGAAGAAGAAAGAGATAAATGTATGATTTTTAAATCTAAATGATTCTCTTTATCATAGACATTCCAGTATAACAGCCATTGGAATGTGTACCATATACAAGTAACACCCAGAAACATTTTGTCTTAAAATTCAGCGGGAAATAGGAGTGTTTCAAGACCGAAAAAAAGAGACTATCCATGACAAATCAGCAAGCAATGAATGAAAACAAAAGAATATTGCAAAAAGTATTATAAAGACAGCATTATTAAATGTAACATATGGAAATTATTTTCAGGAGACTAGATTAACTAATGAGAACAGAAAAGAAATCTGTAAAACTACTAACTTTAAGAGGATGACTAAAACACAATTCAACTAGTCATAACAGCAATATCAAAGCCCCTCAATAATTACTTCAAAAGAAAATGAATTTAATTCACCGTTACAGGTCACAGGCAAATTGACATAGGACTGAATTGAAAATAATGCACAGTTGTTGCTAAGAAATGCAACTCAGTGACAATCTGAAATCAGATCATAAAAATCAAATCACTAAACAATAGAAGGGAGAAAGAAGCTACTGAATCTATTCTGATGTGTGATAACATACTTCTAGATCTATATTTTCTCAGAAAAGATAATAAATATGGCTACACAGTAGGAAACAAATTCTCAGAAGATACTATTCAACAGATGTACTACATATTTAGGCTCCAAATTTCATACGATAAACACTAAAAATAAAGCAAGTGCAGAGATACTGATAACTAGAGAAAAACTTAAATACCATTCATTTACTTTTTAGATAGGCCATAGAGACTAAATAATGACAGAAGTCATCTAGAGTTAATATTTGACTACACAATCTGGAAGACATATCGTTAGGATGTAATGAACATTACTTAAATTAACCACCACATGAGTCAAAATCTAAAGCAAATACACAAAAGAATTAAAATTCTTGAATTTTATCGGGTCATCATGGAACAAAACCAAGAGAAAAATGAAAAGCAAAAGAAAACATATAAAGTGTAAAAATTCTTGAAGATTCAATAATAACGAAGTTGAGTGAACAGGTGTTCACTCATTCTACAAATTAGGTGAGGAATTCACAAATAGAAATAGAATTTATAGCCTGAATAGGATATTTGGGATATAAATAATTCTGTGATAAGGGAGAAAGTTCATAGCTATATATGTGTTCATTAAAAACAAAACAAAGCAAAAAACAAAAATCCCAGACATATTCTAAAGAGATAACAGTACTAGAACTCAAATTTCAAGAAAACACAAGAATAAACCAAACCAAAAAAGATACCAAAATTGTTGACAATGAAGCAGAAATTAATGAAATAAAGAATTAAAAAAAATAGAACCAAACAAAGTCTTTGCTTTTTTATAAGATAAGCAAGAATGATTATACCCTAAACAAAAATTTAAAAAAAGAGAAAGAAGATTCAAATAATAAAAGTTAGGGGAAAGATAGATGTTAAAGTATGTCCCATTGTCATTAAGGGATACCTTTGTAAAGTTAAATTTCTATTAGCTAGAAAATTTAGATTATATAGATAAACTCTGATATATGTATGTTGAGCATACTTAAATTAGGAATATACAAAAAATTAAAAGCAATTACTTCCTAAGAGCAATAAAAATTATTTCCACAAATACAAATCAAGGATCAAACAGAGCCACTGCTAAATTATACAGAAGTTTTAAAGAGATAATAACACCAATAATTCTCATACTTTGCCAAATAAAGGAAGGTTGAAATGCTGCCAAACACATTCTATCAAGCTGATATTACACTGATTCTAAAACCAGATAAAGACATAAGCCAAAATATCTATAGACTAATTTCTTCAAAGACAAAGCAGAGCGTATCTCAACAGAATACTTGCAAACTAAATTCAAGAGTGTGTGAATCTCAAAAGCATAAGCAAGTTATTTCGATCACATAAATGCAGTTAATTTAAGATAAAATATATACACAAAAACATAAATAGACAGGACAGAAATTACATGATTATATCAGTAGCTTCAGAAAACTTATGTTAAAAATACCCCATCATGATAAATATTTTGAAGAATTGGAGATAAAAAATTTACTTGGGGCCTGAGCACTGAGAAGATCCCGTGCTCTGCACACAACCTCATAAAACCCAGAGGAATCAGGGTTCCCAGTAGCTCTAACCTGGGCAGTATCTCAGGTAAAAATGAATCACCCGTGATGTCTGCTGTTAGAAGTTCTAATCCTGATGCTGGCCTCTGGATTTATACTACTCAGACCTTCGATGGGCCATTGACAAGGACATCAGACAGCTAGAGATTGACATAACTAATCTGAAAAAATCTCTAGTTTCACTGTCTGAAGTGATCTCCAAAAATTGCAAAGGACTTTATTGGACTTGACTTACTGTTTTACAATAGAAAAGACTGTGTACAGCTCTAGACTGTGTACAGCCCTTAAAGAAGAATGTTGCTTTTACATAGACAAGACAGGGATTGTTAAAAAGAGCATGAAAAAGGTGAGAGAAGGCCTTGAGAAAAGACAGAGAGAGAAGGAGAAAGATGAGAGCTGGTACAAGAATTGGTTTTCAACCTCTCCATGGTTGCCAATCCTACTTCCGTCTATCTTGGGACCATTAATTGAGTTATTTTTGCTTATTTCTTTTGGATCCTGGGCCTTAAATAGGCTGACTAACTTTGCAAAACAACAGATAGATAATTTGGTAGCAAAATCTATTCAGATACATTATCATAAGTTAGCTATGGAGGACCACGAGACTCAAAATGAAGTTGTTACTCTATCCAGGGTGTTCCTCAAACCCATCTCCATCCAACCTAAAAGATGGTACTTCCGCTCCTAGACCAAACAGAGAGGGGCCACCCAGAACCCCCTCTGACTGGTGATCTGAATTCTTGTTTAGGCTGTGAGGCTAAGCACTGCAAGGGAATATAAATAAAAGTTAAAAAATATCTTTCTGGGTTCCCTGAAGGACAAGCCTGACTGCATAGGGGTTGATGTCAAAAGTATTCTCTTTCCAGAAAAAAAGACATCTGGATGGGTATGGCCCTCATGCCTCACTGAATGACAAGAGGACCGGGGTCATTACAAGGTTCCCTTTAATTACTGGAGGTCAGGCTTCTATTCCTGCCTTCTCAAGATTAGAATCACTGCGGCCCTTCTATACTTGGAGAAGGGAGATTTCAGGGGCAACCCTGCTTATACACTGAAGGCCTAAAATCAGCCATAGGCCTAAAATCAGCCATAGGCCTGACATACATGCCTGCTAACACAAAGTCTTGAGTCTCTGTGGAAAAACACTGAAACAAATGGCTATAAGCTATTGTTAACAGGCAGCTTCTGTAAAAATTATCAGCCTTAGTAGTCATAGACCATGTAAATAGGCAGCCTTGGTGGATAGTACCAGCTTAGATAAGGACAAGTGAATCATAGGCAGAGTCATAGTGACCTGTCCCCTGAACCTTCACCCAGCTGATACCCTGTTCTGAAAGATATCTGTATTCCCCCTAAACACCTATGCTCCTGTGTCATTCCCTTCCTTACATCCTGCCTTTTTGTGTTTATAAACCCTGTGTGAAAAAGTAAAAACTATGATTTGATTTAAAAAAAAAAGTTAAAAATTTTACTAACATGAAAAACAAAAAGAAAGGAAGGAAGGAAGGAAGGAAGGAAGGAAGGAAGAAAGGAGGAAAGAGACAAAAAAGAAGGAAAGAAATTAGCAATAAAATGAGGAGAAAACTTTCACTACTTGTGGGAATGTGTACAAGGGGATTCGCTGTAGAAATCACTATGGAGGTTTCTCACAAGATTCAAAGCAAAGCTGTCATTTGACCCAAATGTCACAGGGTATTTGCACACCTCAGTGATACTTATGTCCATTTGTTGGTCCATGATTCACCGCAGAATTCCACCCACAGATGAATGAATACTAAAATGCATCTAAATTTTATTCACCCATGAAAAATAATTATAAAACAAGGAAAAGCTACTACTGTAAACTTTTTAAGCAAACTTGACCAGATTCTCATGTGTGGATTCTAGATCATGTGACTGTGGTAGAGGGTATGTTTATGAACGTGGAAAAAGACATGAGAAAGAATTGTATAAAAGCAAAAAGGAAAAGGGGGCATGGGATAGGGGTTTTCTAGGGAGGGGAAATGGGGAAAGGGGATGACATCTGAAATTTAAATAAAATATCCAATTTAAAAAAAAATAAAATACCTTAAAGAAGAAATTCCAGTTCTCTTCCTGAACATAGAGAAATATAGATGGTTATTCTAACTCAGAATATAGATTGCCATAATTCGTTTGGAAAATGAATAGCTTAAAAAAAAAACACTTTTTTTTTTTAAATTTTACTTGAAGTAGTTCATAATAATATGCAAATGAAACAGAGGACAACTTTAGAAAGGAGTATGTTTTAAAATTCCAGCATGACAAAGCCCCTCTTCAATAAGATTAGTAGATACTTGTTTCTTTAAAAGAGAAAGAGAAGTCTTTTCAGATATATTAATTTCATCGTAGTGAGTCACATGACACAATACACAGGAAATGGTCATTGTCAGTTAACTCATGAGTGAAAGGCAATGGAAGTGGGGATTTTTATCTGCTCATCTAATAATAAAGAAATTGTTAAACACCCTGGGACAATTTAGGTCCAGGAAGAAATTTTAAAATATTATATTTCTCAGAACAGCTTCTGATTTTTTTAAATACTTTTTTAAGAACCCTTAATAAGGTCCTAAGTAATGAAGGTGTTGAAGTATATATCACACAGCACTGGAAATATTACATGTTAACCTTAGTTCACTAAACCCAAAAGTCTTCAACAATATTCCAGTTCCCAGAAATAAGGTGGATTATTATCATTTATTTGAGCGGCTTATGTGTAAAGAGGTTTCATATATTCTTCCAAACTAATTTATTTTTAGTGAATGAAATCCAATTCAAATTAATGTTCTTTGAGCACATGGGATTAAAACATATTTTTGTAAACCATCCTTTCTATCCAACGTGTTATCAGAAATAAATTAGATACATAAAGACAAATTTAACATTCTATATTAATGTTTTTTTTTAAATCAGAGTAAAAAACATCTCTGTCTTCCTCAGTTAGTTGATAGCGATTCATTATGATTCTTAAAGCAGAAACTGTAGCTTATGGAATTTAGAGTTTCACTGCATGCACATGAAAAGACAAGACAGAAATCTCTTCACTCTTCCTTGATAAAGTCTCCCAGTCAAAGAGAAATGCTTGCCTGGTATGGCTGCATGACTGGAGTGCACCAAAAAAAAGGTCTGTTTTTAGCATAGCTCTTTTTCTCCATTTAAAATGGACTGGTCAACCTTTGTGTTTGTTTTCGTAAAATGATGGTTAAATAGCACCAGCTAGAGCCAAGAGCAGAGAAGGCAAGAGTCTATACATTTCTGCCAGCCTTGCCTTTGGCTCTCCCATCTTGGATCTGTTTTGAAAATAAATCCTGCCAAGCATTCAGAATGCTGCCAGAAAGGACAGAGGATCTTTTATGATCCATCAACCTCTATGGCTCAGAATTATATCCACGAATGACTAGAATTTTGAAGCCATATCCTCTGGTATCATGTTGAATGAGGAAAATATATTATTATATCTAGGAATTTCCAACTGGAAGCAAAATGAAAAGTCATTCATCTAAATCCAAATCCAGTTCATATCTGAGAAGCACGTAAAGGAAATAACAGATTGTGGTCAAATTTGCCTGGTGAAATTCCTGCCTCTCAAATTGTCATTCTGATTTTCTCAAATGTGAAAATAAAACATTGCTATAGTACTTTACCATTACTTATTTTCCCAATAAATCTTTGTTGCAGAATTTATTTATTTTCTTTCATTAAGACAAACTTTTTATATGAGTGTTCAAATGCCATAGGTTAATTTATAATTTATAACTTAAATTAGTCTAAAAATACTTTAATTCAAAACTTTGTATTTATTTGTTAAGAATGAGGACATTTTTATTCAAAACAAATTACAATCCATCTTCTGATGTAGAATGAAGTCAGACAGGATCTTGAAGAAACTGACATTCTCTCAATTTTTGTGCCGGGATTTTTTTCAATTCCATAAATCATTTATTATCATTGAGATCATTGTTCTATTTATGTTACTTTAATTTCCAATCATTTTCTGCATTTTGATAAAATAGCAAAATTTGTTAAAACATGCAATTTCCAAAATTTCATCTTGAAAATACATCATGAAAACATTTATAATCCTTGATATATCTAAGACAACATTTCATTTAAGTCAATATGTATTTCTTGTGAAATCTCATTTTTCAGGCTTTGTAATATTTGCATATGTTCAATGAGGTTTCATGGGATATGACCCAAATCTAACTATAAAGTTCGTTAGCATTTTCTATGTACCCTTCATGCATAACCTGAAGATAATATAAGGTATATTCAGGGCATCTGTTTCTTAACTGCAACCAGCCATATGGGGCCTCAAATTTTGGATTGGTTTAGGCTTGAAGTTTTTCATCTTTTCTCTTATATTGCTTGTAGTGTCTTATTTGTTTCTTTGTGATCATTTCAAATCAAGAAACTGGATGCTCAAGGGATCCAGGTCGCTTCCCTGTTCATGAATGGGGTCAACACAGCTGTTCGTTAATGATGCATTTGGCCGGCCAGTCCTTGGGAGCATGCTGCCACTGGATTTGCTTTAATGGCAAGCCCTCCCAGAGCAAACTTCCATTTCTGTTCCTTATTATCTGGATGCTTTAGCTCCTCCCTCACTCCACGGCTGCTAATTCACTCCATAATAGATTAGAAGTGTGTCCACCACAGAGTTCAACTGGGGATTCTTGGAAATTTTTCTGCTGTGATAGAATACAGATTTAGTCTAAGAACCAATGTATAAAATGTGTGTCATCCATTAACTTCAGTAAGCTATATAAAAAGGCTGCCAACAACTATGGTAGGCTAATTTTATTTTAGATATAATGACAACAACAGCAACAGTAGCAGCAGCAACAACAATAACAAAAGTAAACTTATTAGAAAAATAATTGAAGTGAGTTCTGTCTAATCCTCACTGGTGTCCACCAGTGAACAGAGACTGTAACATACAATGAGTCAAGAGAGAACAGGGTACTTGTTTCATTTGCTTAAAGCACTACATTTGTGTTTTTACATTTATGTGTTTGTGTTGATACATTCCTCTTTTCATTTTTTAACTATAAAATATAGCATGAAAAATACTATACTATGTAGTATATAACTACATTATAAAATGGATTTCTTTTTTCCTCACTTAGAGAGAAGTGAAATACATTTTATAGCAAAGAAATAATAATATCGCTTGTTAATATTTAAAGTAGTGTCTAGGGTTTACTACTGACAAGAAGAAAATAAGAAACCTAGAGAGGAAAGGGGGGATATGTCTCAATCAGCATCGTGACTGTTTATAGAAGATCAAAATCAGAAGATACGGTTAACTCTCAGATTCATATCTCCATGCAGACTAGCAGCATCGCACATTCACAAAGCAGTTATATCTGAGTTGTAGCTTGCTGAAATATCAAAGGGTGAGAGCAGTCTAATGCAGTTACCAGGGAAAAGGAAGAATGTGATACCTGAAGCAAAGAGGAGAAACAGACACCTTTCAAACTGACCAACCTGTTTTTCAGTGAAGTGTTTTGCAAAGTGTCTTCTATTACCAATGACAATGATGAGACTGTAACAGAAAGCTGTCACAAAAATCATAGGGGAAGGTGGCAGTGACTGCCACCAAAGATGTGAAGGAACTACGAACATTTGGCCACTCGGAAAATTTTCTCATGAATTCTTCCAGGTGTATCTGAAGTAAGAATATATAGAGTCTAGCTGATTCCAGGATTGGTTTCCCTGCATTTGGAAAGAATGGTTGTCACTTAGGATAATGAAAATGGATGTTTAGTTAAGAAAATGATGAGTGTCCATTGTGCACATAACATCCAGCTGGGATCGTCTGGTTGGCAGAGGACCTGGGCCTGCTGAACTTGGAGCTACAAACATAATGTTGGTGTTGATGGGTTACATGTAGACACTGATGCTATTGAGAGATGAACCCTCTAGTATGTCCAGAGATGAGAATAATGTAGGAGTGATTTCTAGTATGCCATGTGTTTCTGAACTTGATAAGAGCAATTAAAAGAGAAAATAAGAGTCAGTGAGTACTGCCTTTAGGTGGCCCACTGGATAACATCTTAAAGAATGAATCCCCCTGTCCTAAGAAATTAGAGATGTGTTTTAATGTATTCATGGATTACATCTCGATTAATTCATCATAAGTTGAAAATCTTACTGAGACTCATATGATTCTCTTAGCCCATGACAGACCCCATCAATGGATAGACATCCATCACAGGCCCCCTCAATGGATAGACATCCATCACAGACCCCCTCACTGGATATACATCCATCCACAGTGGGTTGATATCAGTACATGTGACTGACAATGAATGCCCTCGTACTTAACTTATCCTGCAAGTGTCTGCCTATTGTGCCACTAAAGTCAATGACCCAGCCTAACATTATTACATAAGGGGCTGTAAAGGCTTCATAGGGTTGGATTTGCATGGAATCAAATATGGAGACAAATCATGTTATATGAAGAAAGAAGAGTATTAGACAACTGTATATGGTAGCTTGCGGTAAAGAGGTGCCCTCTGAGAGAGAACATTGTCAGCATGGTGTTAAGAGGAGCATATTTTCCCCCTGTAGTCAATGAGGGATACACCCAGTACATGATGCTGGGAAGAACGAATAGATTTCTATGAGTGAGCAAAGGGAAGATTTGCTGGGAAGAGTGTCTGGAGACATTTCTTCAGCTACCAGGACGTGTACAGTTAAGTGGTATTTGGGGTTATTTATGTTGACCCTGATGCTCACCTCTAAGCTGTTGCATGTCTTTTTCTTCAATTTTTGGGAAGTCATTATTATTTAGATGTAATTGTGAAAAAATTATATTTTCAAGTTTGTACATTCTTTATTCCCTCCATTTATCCCACATGCCTGGTTTGGGATGGCAGTCACCTGGTACATGCATTCTTAGATTAGATGCTATTTGTTAATGGAGCTGGTAACTTGTGTCATATTCATATTCTGCCTTTGTTTTCAAAAACAAAGCTAATTACTCTATGTCTACTTAATAGAAAGACAGAAAATGCATTATTTATATAAAATTTACATACGACACATATACTTACACATATACTTACACACACACACACACACACACATACATATACATATATATCACTCAGATTAGATTACCTGTGTATCACTAAGCAGCATTAACTTGCAAAACATATCTCTCCACATAATGCACAGATATGGAAATACTCTGGTGACATAGTACATGTTTCAAAAGTATTGGCATTTTATGATGTAAAAAAAAACCAAAAACATGCCACTAAATACATATAAAATGTATTTTTTTCTTTTTATGGATATTTATGGGATGTCACAAAAACCCACTTAATTTTAAAGCAGTGAGTGCATTTGGTAATGCTGAGATTTGGTTTCGTTTACAGGCTATTACAAGCGTGAGGCCGCTTAACTTATGGGAAACATCCTTTAGGCTGTGTTCCAAAGTGTAATGACTAGAATAATTTATATCCATAAAACACTAAATAACATGCATTTAAGCTGAGCTATATTCAAAGGATGTCAGAATGCCAGCATCTGGCACTCTGCCAGGTGGTGAAATAGAATTCAGGTCTAATTTGTTTCCAGCTTTCCTTCACAACTGGCAGGCACTTTCAATACATAATCTCAGCAATCCACTGTCTTTGCTAACACTTTCCTCATATTGACAGCTACAGTTCCCTGGCATCTGTATTGGTAGCTGATTCTTAAAAGTGTGATTTGTTAAATATGGAAATGAGCACTGTTCCTGACTTATGTTTGTTGAATGACAAAATGAAATAAAGGGGTAGGAAGCACATGTATGAGTGTTACTGAAATGAACTGCTCCTATCATCTTCCATCATGAAAATGTAGATCCACTGAACCTTCCTTTCGAGGAGAAAGATAAATGGTGTGGAAACCAAAGACTTCAGCAGTTTTAGGGTAGAGATCTGACTGCCTGTGTTTGCTAGAACGGTCAATATGGGCTAGAAAATGGCTTTGAAATCTCTTTTTTTCTGAAAAGCTTGAGAAGGTCATTAATAATAGTGAGTTGTGGTTATCAAAACTGGTAGATTTGATGTTTTTAGTGCGAATATTGTTAAGACATGAAAGTATAAACTAAGTCTTTCTTGAACAGGTGCTTGTATTTATTCAAAAATTGTAAAGATAGATCTGAAACCTGCTTTTAGGGAGATCTTTGCTTCGCTTTGCTAAGGATTTTAAAGTCCCTCAAGGGAAAGACCATCAACACAGTCTCACACATGTCTATTCATATGTATGAAGGCATCTTGTCTTTTGTCCACAATAGAAACACTTAGTTCTTTCCCTTTGTGAGTTTTGCTGTGTTTTTGTTACTTTTGTCCTATCTAAACATCCTTCACATCGGTGCACAATCCCTCTTCACATCAAGGTAAACTTTTCTTTTCTTTTTTTTTTTTTTTTTTTTTTTTTTTTTTTTTTTTTTTTTTTTTTTATAAACTTTTCTTAAGATTGTGGATAAAAAGGGAGCTAAAATACTCACCTTTCTATTCCTGGTTTAATTCCTTAGTCAGATGTCTTTCTGCTCTATCCATTTTGCTACAAAAGAACGAAGTCCATCTTTCCCTGTCCCTGAATCCACTGTGTACATGCTACTGTTTTTTTTTTTTGTTGTTGTTGTTGTTGTTTTGGTTTGGTTTGATTTTTTTTGTTGTTGTTTTTTGTTTTTTTTTTTTTGTTTTTGTTTTTGTTTTTGCCGTAAATCTGCTGGTCCTGTGTCTTAGCCAAAAGTTCATGCAGCTTTGAACTTGTTATTGAATTATTAATTTGATGAGATTTGGCATCCTCATGATCCAAATATTTCTCAATAGTGTCACCAGCAGAAGGCGGGTATTAGTTCACAATCCTGGGCTCCAGGATTAAAATTTGACTTAGAGTTTTCAGACCACTCTCTTCTAGTAACGCACCTGGGTCAGCACATACCAGACATGCACATATCCTTACCCTAACAGATGCACCTTGTACCTTAGGACCACCCACCTGCATCAAGGTGCACATGCTCACCTCTTTCCAAATGATGGAACAAATGTATCCTTCCCTTCAGGACCATCACACTTAGACAGTTTCTATTCAGTTATATCTGGGTACAAAGTAGATGGACTAATGTGCTCTGAACTGCTCTGGATGAAAATCGTCTTCTATTTGTGAGCTTTAGGAAGAACTTATTTGCCATCAAATGCCCATGAACAGTTTGGTGTCATAATGATTAGACTCTCATGCATTAAGGGAAAGTATATGTGCAGCAAGCGCAGGCTAACACAACCCAAGCCTGTGGCTTTAAGAAGAAACCCATCTATACTATGTTCCTTAGAAACCAAACTCCTATCTCTTGTGTGCCTCTTACAGGAAAGCCTTGAGCAACGGAGTGGCCCACACTCCTTGACAACATCTATCTGATCTGTGTTATTGCTTTCTTTTTGAGTAATGGTAAATTTCTCTTTTTCTATCAGTGTGCAGCTTTGTTACAAACCTTTGTCAATCACCTGGAAACATCTGGTGTAAACTTTGTTCATCATTAATATGCAAATATCTAGCTTTTAGTACATAAAATCTACTGAGGATAATCCATATAAAAACACCAACGTTACACCTTTAAAAATACTACTTTCAATTCTTTATGTTGTGTACATCTCAATATAGTTAGTATAGTTGCAATTTGCTACTGACGTGAGGTAATCACTGATAGCATTTTGTTATTTTCATTTCTAATACATCTTAAATTCATTTATTGATATTTACAAATCTGATATACTCTTCTTACTAAGCTGCTCCTTTTAGAGATGCATCTTTGGGCATTACACTCTTAGGCAATTCTGAAGTGGTTTCCAGCTTGACACCTTGGAGTAAATATCTGCCTGTGGTTGTTATTAGTGAGTTTGGGCACAGTGGATTCTATAGTGGAGCTCAAGAAATTCTTCCTCTGGATGGGTTTTTCAAGAGTGTGGTCCTTCTGGTAGTTTATTTTAGTGTGATGCACACGCTACAGTATGTGTGGTGGTGCATGGTTATTCTGACAAACATCCTGGTGATCCTTGTCGAGAGCTTTCTCAGCCCACATTGACATAAGTTGCTACTTGAATGCCTATTACTAGCTAATCCAGTAATGGTGATAGACTAAGGTGCTTATTGAGTTAGAAACTGTCAGAGGACCAGATACTTCACAAGAGAAACGGTGTATAGGAATTGCAGGCACCCCTCTATGACAATCATAACAAATCCTGTCAACACTGTGTGAAATGTGTGTGACCCAGGTCCTTCCTCCCCAGCTGTGCCTGCATGAACATAGGGTAATAGCTAAGGTTTACACAACCAGGTATTTTTAAGTTTTATTACCATCAAATTGCAAATGAAATTTTACCAATTTCTCTGAGTGTTGGAAGCTGACTTTTAACAGAAAGCGGCTAGAAAGCAGCTATCCATGCCTGTAAGGCACACGTGGTATCCACTCCTGCAAGGCTTACATTATATCCACGACCCTACAAGGGGCGTGGCAAAAGTGTATAAATACCCCAGATTTCCCTTCAATAAAAGAGACTGGATCAGAACCTCTGTCTTGTCTCCATTCCTAGCGTCTCTTCCCCTTATCCCTACTCTCTCTCTCTCTCTCTCTCTCTCTCTCTCTCTCTCTCTCTCTCTCTCTCTCTCTCTCTCTAGACCCTGATCCAAAGACCGAAGACGGAGCGGCAGTTTGAACCGGGCAGTGGTGGCATACACCTTTAATCCCAGCCCTAGGGAGGCCAAGTCAGACAGAGCAGAGCAAGCCACAACATTTTTTGTTATAGTAACTATTCAGGCATTGTTAAGTCTTTTGTCTCAAGCCAGGTAGAGCAGAGCCGGTTGCAACAACTGAGGGTCTCTCGGATTCATCTAGAGAATGGGCATGTCCAGATTCCTATTGTCTAGCAGCATTTCTGTCTGACTCTTCTGAGATGAGGCAACAGCCAAGGATGTTTTTCTGCTCATCTACAGTAAGCAGCATGGGTCAGACTTAGTGCACCGTAGCTTGCGCAAAGCAAAGGCTTTAGCAGAAGTGGCCTGAAAGTGAATCGAATGACACAACACTGCTAAGTAAGATTTTCTTTTAAATACATGAGAATGTAACTAGAGCATGTATGAACTCCCAGGACTTTTCTCACTCCTACTATTGGCATCATCATACAAAGGTTGAATTTATATGTTTACATATATCCATTGCTAAATCATATTAAGTGCAGATGGCCAAACTAAGTTCAGAGAGAGTCATAACAAATAGCTTGGAGCCCTTCACTTTGGATGTATCTTGAGTGTTCACTTGCTAAAACAGCCCCCACTCTTTTTTTTCCAATATAAGTAACTGGTTGACTCATAATCTTTATTTATTTTAACACATTGGAACTTTCAGATATTTATGGGATAATGATTTCTCAGTTTGCTTCTAATATAAAGGCATAAAAGCAATGTGGATATATGATCATGGCATCTGGTATAACCTTCAGAGGCAGCCAAATGCTTAGCTATCAACCTGGGAAGTGAGAGAAAGAACTGCCTTGCTATAGAAAGTATTGACACTTTGAGAAACTGAATGCAAGACATATTTTTAAAGTTAACTTCTTTATTCTACTTTACAATAATGTGTCATGCAGGGATATTCTAAAAGTTTAAGACAGAAACTACATGTGAGATAGAACCTGACACCTAGAAGGAACCAGATTTATTTTTCTTGACATAAGGATAACAAATGTTAAAACTAGACTTGAAAATTTGAATTATATGAAAATTGTAGTTAGTATAGTTAAAAGTTTGTCTCTCACGGTTTTTGTATTGTTAATATTGTCTATTTTAAAAAAAGAAAAGCTTTAGGTGCTTATACTGCCTCTTCTAATAAGACATGCTTTAAATAAAGTGTGCACCGCAGCTTAATTAGCAGATGTTCATGGCCACTTAGCTGAGCTTACCAGTTCATGCTTTGGTGATATAAGTTTACTCTGTCCCTTAGTAGAGTTATGTTCAGAAATTAAGATCAGAAAGTAACCAAATAATCAATGCAATAACCACAATAATTATAAAGACTATTAGATGTTGTGATGACTGCAGACTAGATAAAATCTAGACAGAGGTGGGATGTTGTTGGCTAAGAGATCTCAGGGGATTTATCTATAGAACTGCAACTTGGGCTAGAATTTTAATGGGGATGCTAGTACATGATTTATGGAATTACCACTGTTACTTTACTTGTGACTATGGTCTTGTATTTATGAAGACAGAATACAGTGCAATTAGTAATCTGGCTACTTAAGCACCAGGAATGTAATAAGTCTCTTTCTGGGATAAATAGCATATACGAGCAAAAACCACATTCTAGAAACCTACCTGAGCTACATTTTTACATCATTGAAATCACAGTTGTGATCTGAGAATCCCAGTTACCCCCACTTCAGCCCATTAAAGTAAGGATTTAATTGTTTTACTTTGTGTCATTTTACATACTTATTGCCTTTCTCTCAAGCAACTCTGGTGGAATTTGAAGGCTATTCAGGTAAATGACCTCTGAGGACAGATCAATTCTTTTCTGTGTCCAGTCCAATTAGAGAGAGTCTTATGGCACATAATTGGGAGTGATGGTTTTCTAAGCATGTATGATTTTTAAAATATTAAGTCTTGTGTATTGGTATTGGGCTGTGAGATAGATACATGCATACATACATACATACATACATACATATTTATATATGTATAGACACACATTTGTGTGTGTGTGTGTGTGTGTGTGTGTGTGTGCCTCACTAATTCACATAAGACAGATGAATCATTGCTAAGTCACTTCTTTGGCATCAGTACAGATTCAAAGACGAAAGAATGAATGCTACGACATGTTTCCACTGAAAATCTTTCCTTGGTCATACATGGGCATACTAATGACAAAGTTCAGTAGCCTTGCCAAGGGTACAATAGCTTTCCATAGATCATTTTATGTTTTTAGTACCACATGTACCTCAACAGCCCATTATGGGATCAAGGAAATCCAGTTATTTAAACAAGTGTTGGGATGATCATGCTAAAAGCTATGGGTGACATGTTGGACTTTTCAAGTAATTTCTGCAAACATAATAACTCATATTAACAACAAACTTCTCACAAAATTCATTTCTGATGTTCTTCTGGTTTGTCTTTATTTTTAATGTAAGGGGTTGAGCCTGGGACTTTGCACGAGACAGGTAAGCAACTTGTCCTTAAACTATAACTCAATCCCTAGCACTTGCTTGGATTTTAATCTGTACATTTATAAATATTTGGTATTTTTAATATATCCTCAAGCATATAATAGTTTAGAAATTTTTAATACTAAGCTCTCTGTGTAATAATATTTGCAAGTATGCCAAATTGAATAGATAACACCCTTCTCCTCAACAATACAACAGAAATGATATTTCACTAGCAATAGTAGACAATATCTGGATAGTTCTAGTATATTTGGTTCAGCAAAGTAGATTTTCATGTGTAAGGTATAATAACTCATGGCTGTAATCTCCAGGTTTGAGGACTGGTAAGCTTTATGATTAATAGAACTACCACAGTGAGTTTCAGGATAGCCTAGCTGAAGAGTGGATCCCTTTGTCTCAAAACAAGACAAAACCAGAAACTAAATAAAATAGACATTCATTTGTTAAAAACAAAACCGCAGAAAATAGAAATAAAAGAAGTTTGAGACAATTTAGCTTGCATTATAAATTCAAGAAGGCTTGTTGCACGCACTGTCTGAATTAAACATTTGTTGCTTGATATATGGTACTGAAGATCTACTCCTTCAGAAGAAAGGATGTCTGGCATTCGTGGATGATATTTAAAACATTTATGTATTGACATTAGTTTAGAAGCTCTTGGCTGTGCCTGAAGGCAAAGGCATTCCTTTCTTGTCCTCTGTAGAGTACTAGCTTTCAATATTTAAATGCAATTTAAGGGCTTAAGATTTGGAGAAAGTATTTTTATTTTTAATGATGCACACCACTTAGTTTACTCTATTTTTGCATTTATGTTTGTTGTGAATTCCCCAAACAGTTATTTTAAGATATTTTCTTGGTGATTTATAAAGTAATTTCTAAGAGATGTCTAAAGTTAACTTAATTCTCTGTGGGGTACCGGCTCTATACATTAAGATGAAAAACTCATTTTATGACTCTCAGCAAAATTACCTCATGGAGGCAATATTATTAATTTCACTTTGCTTTTGCAGTCCAAGTTCTGAGACATCATCTATCAGCTGGCTTAGAGGATGGGTTCTGAAGAGGAGTTAGTCCTTCAAACACACTTCTTGACATCCAGGCCTGTCTTATTAATCAATTGATAATAGTACAATGATCATAGGAGCTTAACCCCATCCATTTTATTCTGAACAATAATCAATATACACTGAGGCGACATTCACGATGACATATAGAGAAGAAACAATGGCCAAAATAAATGCTCGTTCTAATTGCCATGAAAGTAATTCAGTGTCAAGAATAGCAATGTGACCAAAGGAGATTAATAAGAATTCAGAAAGTGTGTATATAATTTTATTTTATTTTAGATTTTATTGTTAAAATCATACGATTAATTAATTAATTTTGTGTGTAGGGTTTTTTGTTTGTTTGGTTGGTTGGGTTTTTTTTGTTTGTTTGTTTTTGTTTTTTGTATACAAGTATGTCATACTCAGGTCATTGTGTGACCATGCCCTGAGGAAGTGTGCCTGATGCTCCGAGGTCATACGAGGTTTTAGATTTCCTAAAGTTAAAGTCTATAAAGACCGTTGTGAAGTGACATATGGGTGCTGGAATCAAACCTGGGTGCTGTGGAAGAGTAGTCCCTGTTCTTATCCCCTGAGGCAACTTAGAAGACCTTATACCCTACGTTTTTAAAGATCAGAAATAGTTTTGTACACTGCTATAAAACAGCAATTTATATTTAGGATTCTGGTCAGGAGCTTTCCTGCATCCTCTGGCCTCCACAAATGTGGTTCACAGAACTATCGATTGCTTGGAAATCTCACTGAAGCCATAACATTAATCTAATAAATCAAACTCATCAGGATGAGTAAGGCAGACAAGTGAAGAATGGCGGACTTACTGAACCTTGGTGAGACATCTGTGCTCCAACAGGTGGGAGAGTGACCTATGGAATGTGGAGTATCTGCCTCCTCAGAAAATGCTTAGGTGTCCGCTGGTGAGAAACTGCCAGTGAAATCTCCTTGCTGCTTCCTCTCGCACCATCAAAAAAGAGATGACAAGCAGTGGATTTCGGAGAGCACAGTCAACACCAACAAATCTATCAACAAAAACATCAAAATGAAAACCAAAACTTTAAACAAAACAAAAATCGAAGCATAACAACAAAAACAACAACCTGTGTAAGATTCTTAAGTAGAATAAGTTTGTAAAACACTTGGAGGTAATTTAGCCAGCTCCAGCAGTTTGGGCATAGTAGCAGACCTAGAGTTATTGCAGCAACAGAACATGTATTCACTGTCAATCACATTAGATTCCTGCTGCATCCTGCAATGGATGAATTATTATTTCCTTTGTTTGGATTTGGAGTCAAGGTCATTTTATCTGCACTGGATTTTTTTTATTGAAAATAGTTTTTATTTTCTTATACAATGTATTCTAATTATAATTTTCTCTCCTTCCATGTAGGTTGTTTGTTGGCTGGGTTCCTCACTCCGGGCTGTGGGTAAAGTGGCTGGGAAACACTGAGGGTTCCTCCAGGGGGAAGTTAGGCACAGCAGCTCATTAAAGGCTTCTCTACAGTTCCTCAGGGCATGGTCACACAATGACCTGAGAAAGTCCATGGGAATTTACAGGTGTTATTGTCATGGCAGATGGTGGATGAATCTGGATGCATCCCCCCAGAAACCCAGGGCAGACCTGAGTTAAATAGGGAGGGAGAGAGGGGGAGGGGCTGGGGAAGAATGCTTAATTGTCCCCACCCTCTGGCCTACATGTACCTCATTAGTATGTAAATTTCTCTAGGGCCTGAGGCCTGTTCCTCATGACTGTTGGCCATAGACCTCTCTGTGGCAGGGGCTGTTGGAGGGCTGAAGCTAAATGAAAAGAACCAGGGCTCGGGAGCAGAGCCGAACTCCTGCTGTCCAATAAGGTTCTGGGTTTCCAAGCTCATGCTTGACCAAGCACTCAGCTGCTTCTCACAGCCCACCACCCCACACTTCCATTCCTCCTAGTTCCTCTCCACTTCTACTCCCCTCCAGATCAACTCCTTTCTGTCTCTTATTTAAAAAGCACAGGCTTCTAAGAAATGGCAACCAACATGACAAAGTAAAGTATACTGAGATGAAGCAAGACCATTCATATGGAGTTTGGGTAAGGCAACCCAACAGGAGGAAAGGAGTCAGGACCTACTCCTTTTAAGAGTAGAGAGTCACACAAAGATACTAAGCTAAGAGTTTATATATAAAAACATGCAATATATTTGTACATAATCATGTATATACATATACACATACATACATCATACATACATACACACACACACATACACACACACACACACACACACACACACACACA
>JANHMN010000021.1:43350326-43378024 GCA_030674055.1 Rhabdomys pumilio
ACCAGACCTCCCCACTCCCACCACAACAGACCTCTCCACTCCCACCACACCAGACCTCCCCACTCCCTGGGATCTCAAGTCTCTCCTGTTTGTAAATACACCATAGCATCAGTAATAGCATCAGGCCTTGTGGCCTTCCCTTGAGCTGGATCCCAATTTGGGCCTGTCGATGAACTTCCATAACTCGTCTGTCTCCTTCAGATTTAGATACAATGGTCATCAGATATTTCTAACAAAATTTGGGAGTGGTTAAAGTTAAACTCTGTCATCTTTTTTCAAACCTTAAGCTTTCCTTCCCATGTCCCATCAATTGATTTTTATCTACAGCTATTGTGTTATCCTGCTGTTCTTAATGACAATTAACCTGGAAATTGCATAATTATCATACAAAATGACTAATTCCAAGGACCCAGGTTTTGAACATGTCCCATGAAATCATCACATAAAACCACTCTGGCTAATATTGCTGAATACATACATACGTACGTACATACATGCATACATATGTGTATATATATATATATATATATATATATATATATATATATATTACATATATCTCTATGTATCTATCTATCTATCATCTATCATCTATCTATCTATATCTATCTATCTATCTATCTATCTATCTATCTATCTATCTATCTATCATCTATCTATCTACCTACCTATCTTTCCAGTTATAAAGTCTGCTATGATGATTATATTCAGACTCTTTTCTAGAAATTTATTGAATATACTCTATGAATACAAAACAAGAAAGTTTATATAATGTACTTTTATGAAAACTAAATATCTTCCATGACAAATTAGAATATTCCTTTTTGATTTTTTCAAATGTTGATTAGTTCCAGAAAGATACACAAAATTTATTTTGATCTTGTTGATTCTTCTCTTAAAATTCTTTCTAAATTTATCCCCACTTCCCTATACACCCAAATTGATGTGCTCAAAATTGTTTTATAAGCCTGTCAAGTCCAATTGATGCTGCCAACCCACTCTTGAATGTGTGGCCTTCCTCTGGAGCGTAATGGACCTACATGGCTTCAATCTTTACCACAAACTGCCTTTCCTTTTCCCAGCAACTATCAACTACCAATTGTTTCTCAGCTAGGAGAGACTTCATGCCTACCTCCTTCTCTTTGTTGCAAGTTTATTTGGCCTGAGTATTCACTGGCTCTCTGTGAGTTGTCAAAATTTCTGTGGGTTCATATGTGTAACTGTCCTGTAGTGTTCAGAAAACACTGTTTCCTTGGAAATCATCCACTACTACTGGCTCTTAAAATCATTTCTCTCTTCTCTCCTAAAGTGTTCACTGAGGCTTAGAAGAATGGTGTGTGATGCAGATGTCTCATTTAAGGCTCAGAAATCCAGTCTCTTATTTCTGTACATTTACCAGTTGGATGTCTCCGTGTTGTTTTCTACTATAATGAAGGCTCATCAATGAGTTGTAAGAGATACACTAACTATGGGTATAACTAATTCTGAGTCTATATTCATCTAGCAGAGTGATAGAAATAGGTTCCTCCATAGAATATATGGCTTAACTCGCTATAGATTCTTGATGCCAATAATGGTGTCAAATATGAATTTTATCTTGTGTAGTGGGCCTCAAATTGAACCATAGGTTACTCTGGTGATATTTTTTCTTTATTTTATCAATGGATATATCTTGCCACTTCAGTCATTATTATATCATGATTCATAGCCGTATACAATTAATGATTGTTTTTTCAGTAGCATGCATACCACTTCCCAGTACTTTGTGAGCTAAGCAAAGGGGATGAAGCTTTTTGACAGTCCAGCTTGACAGCTTCATGTTCTATAACTCACATGTATACCATCTTCAGCAATAGATGGCTATGGTCACGTTCCAGAGGATGAGTAAAAGTACTGGCAGTAACTTGCAATGTTTGAGAGTCTATTAATAGGACCTCTATAACCAACAACTTTAAAGAAAATAATCCATTCCTAGCACTGTTTTTCTTTGTTTTGCTTTAATTTTTTTTCCTTGTGGTGGCTAGTGGGGGCATTGCAGCCACATTATAGGGTAATTTCAATTAAACTCTCTGTCTCTCTTCTCTCTCTCTCTCTCTCTCTCTCTCTCTCTCTCTCTCTCTCTCTGTATATGAGTGTGTTTATTTTAAGAAGATTCTACAGTAGCAGTTTTCCATATGACCTTTGCAAAGGTATTTAGAGTTATTTATCCCTCTCTGTCTTTCTTACTCTGCCTTTCACTCCTTACTTCATTTTATTGAAGTAGGGTACTGTTCTTCCTTCCATCCTTATGCTCCCAGAAATAAGTCTCAGACTTCAAATGTAATTACAAACACTTTGGCATATAGCTAGATTGATTTGTGACTAGATATAACTTGAAACATCTCATTTATTCTAGCCTTCATTCTAGCCTTCATTCTGTCATGTGGCTGGTTACCTGTGTTCAGGTATCATGCCTCTGTATTGTGACATCTTTCTAGCAAATATTTCCTGACTCTATCCCAGAATCCTTTCTTTCTCCCAAATGTCAGACCTCTATTTCCTGCCAAAGCCATCAGTCACAGGCTTTTTAATTGACAGATGATGCATCCATGCAACACACAAGGTACACTCTCTCTACACCATTTAATCATTCTTGTTCCAGTGTTCTCCTTTACATGTTAATACCACTGCATCTTATCTCCCCTCCCTTGGAATTTATCTGTGACCTTTTACTAATGTCCTGACCTCTATGGCTATTCCAACTGAAATGCACATATTTGAGGGTTCAAAACTGACACCCACAGAGTTGTTTAGGAGTCTGTGCTTGTATTTTATTTACTCATTTTTCCTCAACATTTATCTATCTGCCTGCCTATCTATCTATCTATCTATCTATCTATCTATCTATCTATCTATCATCTATCTATCTATCTATCTATCTATCTATCTATCTATCTTACATCCAAAACACTGCACCTTTTCCCATCCACACCCCACAGAGTGTTCTGCATATGGCATATAGCTTAGACAGTTTTCTCTTTGAAAGGTGATTAGGTAAGATTGTTTACATGGGATAAATGTCACTCATATATAGGTTATATATGCACATGGGGTTGGGGGAGAAGCTATGTTCCATGCAAAAGAGAAAAAAGATTGTCTCTTCTGGTTTTAGCTTATTTTGATTGACATGACATCAAGTTTTTCCAGTTTTATGCAGATCACATAATTCAATTATTCCCTATTGCTGAATAAAACTATTTTTTATCTTTACTGTATTATTCTTTTTCATAATCAAGTCTTTGTGCTACTGTTGATAATATAATGTCTACAAATTATGAATCTTCATTTTATGTAAATTTATTGAGGAATAATAGTCATAAAAGAATTGCCTAGTATATACGTAAGTCAAGCAACATTTATGGAATAACGAGTTCATAGAGATAATTGTATACCTCTATGAGCACACAACTTTTATATCTGCACAATTTAACACCATGCTTACTTGTGCTAAAGGCCTTAGTATTTACATTTATTTCCAAATAATTGAAAATTGCTATAGCTTTTATTTATGCTCAATATTACATTCCTGCAAAATTATGCCTTATTTTATTAAATCTTATATTATGTATAAGACTTAACTTATTTAATGCATATACATTTAGTAAATAATTTTATTTATAGATACAACAATGTAATGTCATAGCAAGATTTATTGCTGCTAATTAAAATGACCAAGAATTGAGATCGACAAAAATGTACTCTTTTAATTCTCTCTTCTATATATCTAATCTGTGTCTCAATATCTGTCTATGTGTGAGATTTTCTTTCTCTCTGCCAGTCTCTGTCTTGTCTTTCTCTGTCTCTGTGTGTGTGTGCATATGTGTACTACATCTTATCTCATGCCCAGCCAATATATCAGATTATCATTGTTTGTTGATATTAATCCAAAGGATCACCTGATGAGTACACAGAATGCTGCAGATAATTCAATACAGTTTTTTAGTAAAGTAATTTGCGCTTGGTGCTATAGCTGGGTTTCTTTCCTGCAAAGTAAATGGGTCCTAAACTTTTTAAGTGAAACTATTGAATTGTTTGTCTTTAATTTATTTAATTTTATTCTAATTCATCTAGTTCATTACATTCGATGTGTTACTCAACTCCATACCTAAGAATTATATACATAGTTTGCATAATTCATAGATTTCATGCTCTTTAATAATGTATTCTAGAAATTTATGGTTCTGTTTAAAATATCCTTGTGATCATTGTCTAACCCTTTGAAGCAACCTCCTTAAAAGAAAAAAAAAGAAAAAAAACCTGTTCTAGAAAAGAAAAATCTATCTGTGAAAGACAATTTCATATGCCAGAAATGTATTTATATTTAAATATTCAAACACAGAATGTGATTTACTTGATAAACTTCACTCGACAAGAAATGGGATATTTATCTGTGTGTCACTGTGTTAATTCAGGCTCTTTACAGAACAGATATCAAGTTATAAGTGTATATAAAAGGGATTTACTGTGGGAAATGCTCATATTAATAGAAAGTACAAGAGGGCTGGAAGAGGAGTTTTAATAAATGATACAGAAATGTACATATGACAATATTGTGCAAGAATATACACCACAATTATAAGTGTAAAAATAAATTAGCCACAGTAATAGGGAGTCTTTAAATCTCCATGGCACACTTTACTGTGTGCTGAAACATGAACTGAAACATGAGAAATTGGTATTAATGTGAGTACTATGGTCTTTTCTCTCTTTATAAATTGTACTTGATTATTTTACCTGCATAGCTATTTTATCTGAAAATACAAAAGTATGTCAATGGAGAAGGGTGAGGAGGAGAAAGAGTACCTTCAAATCCTGCTAGTATTCTGAGTAATAGCATCAAAATACATGAACAGCAGAGCAGAACAGTTTCCTATGCTGTCAGTGTTATGACCCGGTGCCATTCCCAGCTTTACCTGCTTTAGAATGAGTTCTGACTTCCCTCTTGCCTCCCTACCTTCATACGAGCTGATCCTGTTTGAGATTGATTCTAATGCTTTGATTCAATTGGGAGTCTGCATGTCCAAATGCTAAGGGTCCTTGTTCCCAATTTGTTTTTGACTGATGAATTAAGATGCCAGAGACTAATGGTTGGGCAATGGGACACAGGGCTGGACCCTTAGAGTGGCATGGGCTAGGACTCAGTGGGGAGAAAAAGGAGCTATGGAGCGATGGGAGACAGATGGGCATAGGAGCTTCAGGAGATAAAGCCAACAAGGCATGTGAGAATTCAGGTGGGTGGCCACTGGCCACTTCCTCAATTGGGCCTGGGGTAGCAGGAGAAGGATTAGGAGTGCTCAGCCTTTGAGGTAGCCAAGGCATTTTTGTGAATCCAGGGAGTTGACGAGCAAATGGCTGGAAGTATACGAACTACTGGGAACACAATGTGGTGTAGCCCAAACTCACCCCTACAGATCTTCATAATAATATTCAGTATCAAGTTAGAGCCATCGAGGTTGATTACTACTATGGCCTCCTCCTAGTTTGCCTGACTGCCTCACTCTGTGACTATATTTCCATGAGGACATGGGAAGTGGGAGCTGGAGGGAAATTTGTGCATTCTACACAGATATTCCAATCAATCCTTACATAATTTAGATGGAACAGCTTCGAATTCCTTAAATTTGCATAATGCTTCATAACTTAAATTATTTTGCAGAAACATTTTATTTTTACTGTATGCTAGCTATTAAGGGTAAGCCTCAAGCATTGTATTACCATTTTAGGAAGTGATATTGTTCTCATATTAAAATAAAGTCATTCGTTTTGTAAAATTTACTGCAAATAGTAGCTATATAAATCCGAGGCAATAGAAAAAGCATAATCTCAAAACATTGTCTGGTTCTGAGTGCATAATATTTCCACCTGATTGTTAAAGGTGTGCTTTTATTTACATTTATGTTCTGTTTAGAATCTGTCCTTTGCTGGGGTAATTTTCAGTACCTCAGGAAAGACCAAATGTTTCTTTCCAGGGACAGAGCCGCCAGGACTAATTTTTAAGTGAAAAACCTTTTAGATGGTATATCTTTTAGAGTGACTAAGAGTATCAGCAGCAAGTTTTGGTATGATGTGACCTCCTTTTTATTAAATTCTAAAAAGTCTTTAATTTCTTTCTTTACTTCTTCCTTAACCAAGTCATCACTGAGTAGAGCATTGTTCAGTTTCCACGTGTATGTGAACTTTCCGTTGTTTTTGTCATTATTAAAGACCAGTCTTAGTCCATGGTGGTCTGATAGGGTACAAGGGATTATTTCAATCTTTTTGTATCTGTTGAGGCCTGTTTTGTGACCAATTATATGGTCTATTTTGGAGAAGGTACCATGAGGTGCTGAGAAAAAGGTATATTCTTTTGTTTTAGGATGAATGTTCTATAGATATCAGTTAAATCCATTTGGTTCATAACTTCTATAAGTTTCATTGTGTCTCCATTTAGTTTTTGTTTCCATGATCTGTCCATTGCTGAGAGTGGGGGGTTAAAGTCCCCCACTATTATTGTGTGAGGTGTGCAATGTGTGCTTTGAGCTTTAGTAAAGTTTCTTTTGTGTATGTGGATGCCCTTGCATTTGGGGCATAGATGTTCAGAATTGAGAGTTCTTCTTGATACATTTTTTTCTTTGATGAGTATGTAGTGGCCTTCCTTATCTTTTTTGATTACTTCTGGTTGAAAATCAATTTTATTTGATATTAGAATTGCTACTCTTGCTTGTTTCTTGGGACCATTTGCTTGGAAGATTGTTTTCCATCCTTTTACTCTTAGGTAGTGTCTGTCTTTGTCACTCCTCGGCATATACCCAGAAGATGCTCCAACATATATCAAGGACACATGCTCCACTATATTCATAGCAGCCTTATTTATAATAGCCAGAAGCTGGAAAGAACCTATATGTCCTTCAACAGAGGAATGGATACATAAAATGTGGTACATTTACACAATGGAGTACTACTCAGCTATTAAAAATAATGAATTTGAGAAATTCTTAGGTAAATGGATGGAACTAGAAAATATCCCGAGTGAGGTAACCCAATCACAAAAGAACACACAGGGTATCTACTCACTGATATGCGGATATTAGCCCAAAAGGTTGAAATAGCCAAGATTCAACTAACAGACCACATGAAGCTCGTGAAGAAGGAAGACCAAGTGTGAATGCCTCAGTCCTACTTGGAAGGAGTGACAGAATGCTCAAAGGAGCAAATATGGTGACAAAGTATGGGACAGAAAGTCAAGGAGGGGCCATCTGGAGACCACTCTACCTTGGTACCTGTCCCATGTGCAGTCAGCAAAGATAGAGACCAATATGAATATCAGGAAGTGCATGTGGACATGAGCCTGATGCAGCTGTCTCCTCGGAGGTCTGTCAGAGCCTGACATATCCAGAGGAGGATGCTTACAGCTACCCATTGATCTGATCAAGGGTTCCCAATGTAGAAGCTAGAGGACTGAAGGAGCTGAAAGGGTTGGTGGCCCCAAGAGGAGAGCAACAGTACCAACCAACCAGAGCTCCCCAGGGTCTAAGCCACCAGCCTGGGAGCACAAAGGGAGGTACCCATGTCTTCAGCTGTATACTTAGGGGAGGATGACCTTGTCAGGCATGTGTGGGAGAGGAGATCCTTGATCCTATGAAGGCTGAACACCAAGCAGGGAGGAATTCGAGGGTGGGGAGGGGAGAGGGGAGTGGGGGGTAGGCGGGGGCACACCCTTGTGGAGGCAGAAGGGGGGATGAGATAGGGGGTTCCTGGGTGGTGGGGGGAATGCGGTGAGGGGATAAAATCTGAAATGTAAACATAATATCCAATAAAAAACAAACAAACAAAAAAGAGTATCAGCATCTCTCATGTAGCCCTATTACGAGATTCAGTTCAAGGAGCACGACACTAGACCAGAAAGGAAACTTCTCTCAGTAAGTGTTCTTCATTTCAGCCGCCACACACATTTCTGTGGGTGATTCCTTTTAGATATTTTGTACTTACTTTGAGGATCAAGAATGGCTTCGTTGTATGGACTGAAGGTTTTGGAGTGCAGAATTCCAACAAGATCCAAGAAAATGATTGCTATCATCTTGGCAGTTTTCCATGTTCCTTGTTTCCACCATTTCTGTTGTCACATATGTTCTTAAACAAATACATCTGGCCAAATATGAAGGTCAGTTTAAAAGAGATCACGCCATATGGAATGGACATTTTTATTAGATATTTTATTAATTTACATTTCAGAAGTCATCACCTTTCCCTATTTTCTCTCCCTGGAAATCCCCTATCCCATCCCCTCCTTCTCCTTTTTGCTTTTATACCATTTTAATTACATGCAGGTATTAAGTACATTTTTATATGTTTAATATTTATAATTATGTCTTGACCTCATGGCTCTCATGTGGACAAGTGTTCTTTCTGTGTGCTGTATTTATTTTGAAATGATTTTGGTTTTGATATTTATTGAGCACATATTATGATTTTATCTTTTTAAAATGCTCTAAAAGGTGTTATAGTCAAGCCTACTGAGATATAATGAATAGTTATTTGATTTGGGGAAAGCAAAATTTGAAAATGTTATCAATTATGATATTGGGGGAAAAGTTATCAAAAACAATGTTAAACAATAGTAAAACCTCGAAACATAAAACCAAATAAGAATAGAAAGGACTGTCACTCAAAACAGGGATAAAACATGCAATATATAACATATATCACATAAGGAAAATTACAGTATGTTACAATGCATAAAGACTGATTATTCATAATATAACATTTTATATTACATGTCATATAGATGAGTATGTTGAAGCTTGCAATTTGAAATAAAAATAGCTCTTAAGGAACAGAAATGTGAAGCACCAATGCCACTTTCATGGTTCTATGCTAAAGAAAATAAAAAGCTTCACAGAATTGCAATGGGACTTTTGAGAACGCATGGAATATGGAGTTGGATTCAATGAATTGGATTGAATTGGATAGGGAAGAAGGGGATTTGGAGGCAGTTTGGGGAATGGAAAATATAAATATATCATCTGCAATTTTCCAGAAATAAATTAAAAACATTCCAAAAAACATTCTAAGAAAAAAAATCCAAATTGTAGATAACAATAGGACATCTACAAGTTCGTATGGTGGTTTGGAAGAACAACCTAGTGAAGGGGATTGAACAGGTAGATAAATTTGTCTCATTGACTTTGCTTGATTAAAGAAACCAAGATGGAATGTATGGTTTGCCTAATAGAGACTATTTTTACCATCAGGAGGTTCTGATGTGTGTATGTGTGGCCAGGATGAGCACAGATATGTCTACAGTATTGTCACAAATGTAATTATTATTTTTATTATATATACAATATTTTTCAAAAGGCCTCACAAACATACTCAATTTTCGTAAGTGAACCTTCACAGCCATTAAACAAATTCTCCTTCTCTCTTTTGTTTCAAACTATCACTTTGCTTTCCACTCTAGATGGAATCTCACAGAAAACACATGCAAATGGAATTACTAAATATATAAACATCTATGGCTTTCTGTTTTCCACTTGTGTTCTTAATATTCAGAAAGAACTGTCTTTGTTTTGTGTTACATATAATCGGGAAAATACAAACTAAAAGCACAATGGCACATAACCCATCGCTATCTTGATTAATTTGTAAAACAAGTTACAGACCTTGGTAGATATAAAGAAATTGAAATTGTTTGCACTTTTAGTTGAAAGGAGGCATAGTGTTACAACTAAAAAAGCAGACTTGAGAATCCTATAAATATTCAAAACACTCAAAGTGCAAGTTGGGCATCTTCAGCTTGTATGTCCAAAAGACTAATATCAATCTCTCAACAAATATCTGTGTAGAATTTCATGTAGTGAAGATATATAAACAATCTATATAGCCACAGGATGAAAATAATAGTCTATGTATATACAATTAAACATTATTCTGTTATTTAACTCTTAAAATTATTGTGTAAAATAATGGGTTTCAGTTGACACTTTTATGTATGTATGACCTCAACTTTGCCCATTTCTCATTCCCATTTCTTTCTCTAGTTGATCTTTCGTACTGATGTACTCTGTCTTTGAATACTGCAGGGCCAGATATTTTCTTCTGTAAACATAGCAGTTTCTTTTACAAAGTGAAGCTCTATCTGACCTGTATAAATTCTGTCTACAAGTTTTTTTGGTAGAAAATGTTTTTAGCAGGAAAGTAAGAAAGGCTTTGGTCAATTGTGATATTAGTACATTATTTCTACCTAGGAAAATATTATCTTTCACGGCAAAAAGGAAAACATGATTTGTTGGGCTTAAATACAGACACTTTGTAATAGTAATGTTAAATGGCTGATGTTTCAAAATGATTAGTCCTTAACCATCAGTACTAAAGTGCTACAGTGCAATAATAGAACCCAAGTTTCAAGGAAGTAATAGTGATGAAATCTAGTTTCTAACTGTTAAATTGAATACATTTTAATAACAAGTATCTTATTCACAAAATAATTATTAATATTCATGTTATAATAGTTTTCAAATAGTGAGATGCAGGATACCAGTGAGAAAGATAGTAAATAAGTCATCATTAAATAAATACCTACATACAGGAAAGAGTACTTAGTTCCATGAAATAGAGGAGAGATTTTATATATGTGTATATATTACATGTTACATATCACATATCACGTATCATGTATCATGTATCATACATCATATATTATATAATATTGTGATACATATATGATATGTATGTTTAATACATATATATGTATTATATATATATAGGGAATATATATAATAGTGTAATGTATATGAAACATTTATATGGTAATATATGTTGAGAATATATATAAAATTGTGATATATATGGTAACATGTATATTGAGAGAATATTTATAATGATAAATATAATCTGTCTATAATATTTCAATGAGAATATTTCTTTATTACATACCATGCATTTTTTCCTATAGATAAGATATAATTTGTCTGAGCCATTGAGTGGATGAATCATGCCTATCACGGTGTTTTTCATTAAGAGATGGTGAAACACTTTATCCTTCAGCTAATTATGTGTCACACAATAATTCATTCTTTACCAAATTTCTCCTAATTCTGTCCTAGATTATTTATTTTCATATCTCATTTGTTCTGAATCAGTGAAACTTTTCTAAGAACATCATTTTTTCCATATCTTTTATTTTATTTTCTATCTCTTATATATCATATATTTTCTATCTCTTATATATCATATATAACTAGAAAACAGGTTCTTGTTGCAGTGAATTCTAGACTGCAGAACACAGAATTATACCTTCACATCAGAGTTAGAGAGCCTTTTTCCCATTCTGGCAGTGTAGCTGATTTGGGATGTCCAATAGAAAATTATAGCCATTCATCAGAAAAGGCAAGGGAGTCATCATTTACAGTAAAACCTTAGGCTTCTGAATGGTTGTAAACCATCACAGACAGAATTGCTCGCATCCTACTCCTCAGGGGTTTCTGGCTTCCTAGTAAAAGAAACACAGATATAGTAAAGTTGGGTTGTTTCTTTGCCATTGTCTACAGGGGGACTCAAACATGTCTAAATTTCAGGCTCTTTGTCTTCAGAAAGTATTAAAGTGTGGTATTCAGATCAGTATGACTGATCCTGGGAACTAGTGAGCAGTTGTGTCTTCTCTGTAGTTCTTCTTAGGAAGGTGTTCTGAATGTGTGTTGTTTTGCTTCTTGGGGAGTAAATAGTCTAGGCAAATAATTTTTGATTTTACCCTTGGTTTGAGATTATTTTCTTACTAGATGGACTCAGCCAATTAATTGTGTCAGACATCTTAGAACCTCAGTTATCTGTGCTTTCTCTAAGAGCATAGAAAGTGCTCCCACCAGCAGGGACTCTCAAAAAACAAAATCACTGATCTTAGTCTTTTAATTTTGTGTATGAGGCAGAAATGAATCTGACAGTTTTGGCAGGAATGATTGACATACTGTAGTTTGATGTTTTATCACATTTTCTCCATAATCACCCTTATATTTCATCTCAATTTTTTACATTTAGACTTTTAAGACAAATCACCATAAAAAATCTGTGTCTTCATTCCTCATGTAAATGTTCAGATAATAATAAATAGTCATATCAAATCAAATCAAGTCAAATCTAATCATAACTGATATTCTAAAATTGTAAACCTGGAAATACTCTATCCTTTCAATGTAATTCTAAGTATCTCACACAAAACAAATTTGGTTTCAGATTTAAAAATAATTTTAAAATCAAGTGCAAGCTAAATTAATTCCCAAGCTAATGGAATATAATTCTTCTACTATGAATATTGCTATATTGTAAAATAGATGCTGTATTAAATTTCAGCATTCAACATACTTTATGTTTCCTGCACCGTAGAGCTGCATACACAGAGAATTTGGTAAAACTATACTGGCAGAAACTCTTTAGATGTCATATTTGCCTCTTCTCCCTCCAAGAAAAAAAGATATCTAAGCTGATTATAGCAAAAACAATTCTTCATAAATTCAATTAAGTCAGTATTCCTGAAGAATTGGTTAAGACATAGAGCTTGGCACTCCTTCAGGTTCCATACAAGCTTTCCCTATTTGGCCTGAACTGTCCACATTAACTTTGATTTGGCTCTCTTTACATGCACATTTTATTTATTTATTTTTATTAATTATTTTATTTATTTACATTTCAAATACTGTCCCCCTTCCAAGTTCCCCTCGAAAACTCCCCATCACCCTCCCCTTTGCCTCTAACTGTTTGTCCCACAACCAGCCACCCACTCACTCCCAGCTCACCCCTCCTGCATCCCTTTCACTGGGACAACAAGCATCCACATGACCAAGTACCTTCCCTCCACTGATGTCAAGTAGAAACTTATTTCTCAAGGCTGTTTGCAAAACATACTGAGAACATTTCACATTCCTGTAGATATTCAATGTGTAAGAATCCAAAACAGCAGCAAAAAACAAAACAAAACAAAAAAGCACAGAACAAAGGGACAACTGCTTATATGTTTTATATTGTAATAGAAGTAATAATTATTTATATATATATTATGTATATATTATATATATATACATAATATATATATACATAATACATATGTTATATATATTTATATATATTAGACGATAGTATACTAATAGCTTTATGATTTTATCTTAATTACCTTAATTTAATCTAATTACCTTAGTCATATTACTGTGTTTCTCAATAATATATCCATTTCTTCATAATCCAATTGTTAATAAGGTTTATTTTTTGTAGATGTAACTGCATTCTAATGCTAAGTCCTGGCTTCCAAGATTTAGGGCCAGCATGTATTATTTGGAAACCTGCCCCCGGTTAATTCTGATTGGTAAATAAAGAATGTCAACAGCTGATAGCTGTGGAGAAGAGAGATAGGCGGGGTTTAGGTTTCCTGTGGTAGAGACTACGAGGAAGGAGTAAGATCCAGAAGCCACCATGGAACAGTAAGGAAGCACAGGAGACAGGGCTGCTGTGGAAGAAGAACATGTAAGAGGGAGAAGAAAAGCCACCATGTAAAAGGGCCAAGAGAACTTGGTCCAGAGGGCTGCACAAATGGATCAAGAGCAGCCAAGATGGATCACAGAAATAAGTATGTAGTAATTCCTAGTTTTCAATAGGAAAGTGGGATCTAACAGCGTGGAGGATAGGGAGGATAGGTAGTTGTCCAGCTATTGTGCTGCTCAAAGCATATTAAAATATAAAGGCTATGTGTGTTTTTCATTTAGAAACATAAACCGTTGTTCTGGTTAGTAATCCTGTGATGGGATTTATTAAGACATTCTTAATACATACATATATATATATATATATATATATATATATATATATATATATATATGTGTGTGTGTGTGTATATATATATATATATATATATATATATATATAATATTGTCATTTTTTCAGTGATTTCTGAAATGAGATGAGACAATATACCCAAGCAACTTATAATAAATAGCACTTATAATAAACACCACATGAACTCCAATTCCCATGGTCTCATACGAGTTTCTTGACTTCTATAAACATTATAAAGGACATATGCGTATCTGAAGAATCAAAACTAACAACCATAAATGTGAAAAAATACAAATTTCTGTCTTGGTTATTCCATTTAGAATCATTGTTTCTGCTTTATGCTTCATCCTTCCAACTGCAGTTTTCATACTTTGTTTTACCAGATGAATAATATTCCATTATTCAGTTGTAGCATATTTTCATTAGCCATTCATCAGATGATGGGCTTTTGTGTAGTTTTGGAGATTTTTTTTAACCTATTATAATTAGAGGCACAGTTAGTATGGAAAAGTATCTCTGTAGTAGGATATAAAGTACTTTCATCTATCTATGTATCTATGTATCTATGTATCTATCTATTTATCAGTCTGTCTATCTACTCATCTATTTATTTATACCTATATCTATCTATCTTTATCAATCTATTTATCATCTATCTATGTACTTATATACTCATCTATTATCTATCTTCTATCTATCATCTATCTATGTATCTATATAATCATCTATCTATATCTCTATGTTTAGATATATCAATCTATCAATTTATCATCTATCATTTATCTATCTATCATCTATTTATCATCTATCATCTATCTCTATATCTGTCATCTCTATATCTTTATCTATGTCTGTGTCTATATTATCTATATATGCCCTTCTGGCTGTGGGAATTGAAATCCCAATGTACTTTTATTTCATTTATCTAATAGCTAAGTATTTTGCACTTTAAATCATATTCATGTTTAAGAGAGATTTATCTAGATGTATGCCTATTCACCTGGTGCCAGTGGACGCAAGAAGATAGCATCATATCACTTGGAACTAGAGTTATAAATGGCTGTTAGCCACAATGTGAATACGTGAATGCTGAGAATTGAACCTGGATCCTCTAGAAGAATAGCTGGTGTTCTCAATAGTTTAGCCATTTCTCATGCTCCATGCTGAATATATATATAAAAAAGTTTGTGAACTATTTTTTTGTTTCATCTTTAAGTACTCTGTTCATTTTCATTCCCCAACTTTAAATTGTGTTATTTACTTGATGTTTGGGGTCATTTAGTTTTTTTTTTTATATTTTAGATATTAATCTTCTGTCAGATGTATAAGTAGGAATCATACTTCCTATTTCATACCCTGCCTCATTACTCAAATAATGGTGTTTTTTTTTAGTGGCATGAGGTCCTATGTACTAATGCCTAATATTCCACCATCTGAGCACCAACTCCGGAGGCCATGCCCACAACAGGGATACCTGCATATTTGGAGGCACAGCATAGCCAAACCATAATATTAGACTCCTTACATTTCTCCATTTTTTAACTTTCCATCAGTCAAGAATACTAACTTATCAGTTCAGAAGCTAAGTCAGCTGAGCAAGTCATCACATTCCGCATTTCCTGTATAACTCAATATGTATCATGTATCATGCATGCTAAGTGTATAAACCAATGCACCATCATATTTGTAAGAAGTTGTAAATTCTAAAACATGTGTTAACTACAACAAATGATAAAAGATACATAGAAAGAATTTTGTTCATATAGACAGTAACATAGTGAGATGATTATTGTAACTTGAAAAGATTTATATTTACTTAGGAAATTGGTGAGATAACCCTGTGTGTGAGTCTATGAGGATGTTTCCAGAAAAGATTGATTGATGGAAAATGTCTATCTCAAATTTAAGTTGCTAAGTCCCATGGCTTGATGACACTTAAGAATAAGAGAAGGTTAACCAAGGAAGCAAAAATCTTTTCTGTGTGTGCACATAAGCCACTTAGAGGAAACAAAGACCTGCTGTGCAAGGGAAAAGTGCAACATCATGCTAACAACTAGAGATAAATAAGAAACATACCACTTAGCGCTCAGAAAGGAGTGTGATATTTACCATCTCGGGTTTCATAGTGATTCAGACTCATGAGTGATTGATTCATGGGACGCACATTTATGACATACTATCTTCACATAATTTACATGACTTTGTAATAACCTATATAGAAGCAATATAAAACTAATGGACAGAATATTATCACAAAAGTAATTAAAATCAGGGCCTGAATCTTAAAAATGATAGCTTTTTTTTTTCTTCAGATAACAGTTTCAATATGAGGACTCCATTTGAAATTTTCATGACAATATAGTATTTTTGTTTTTAAGGTTCTTTGGGAAAAAGAAACTAAAAATAATGTTAGTATTATTTTCTAAGGGATAAGACACTGTAAGAAGGCTTGAGTCTTGGTGAGGAGAATTTCAATATTAAGTTTTGTTTTTATTTTTTGGGTTTTTTTTGTTTGTGTGTGTGTGTGTTTTTTTCATGAAAGAATGAAATTTTCAAGCTAAAGTAAAATTTGAGCATATTGAAAATAAGTCATAATTTTACATATTATAAGATTGTTGGGATATTAAGAAACTGTTTGCAAGTTTGAGATTTCTAGTTTGTGCAGAGATGTTTTGTAATCACCATATTCGTATGTTATCCATTGGTGTGCATATGTGTTACTGTTCTGTCTTGAGGAGATGAGACTCAGGCTTTATAAGTGCTTCTCTGCCAGGGAACCTATAGCCTGATTACAGATTCAAATGCTAAAGGGAAGTGTGGACCTGAATTCCACAAGAGAAAGCTATTTTAATGATTTATTATGAACTTGATTTAGTATATCATCACTAAGACGGGAACAACAACCCATATTACAAGGGCTACATGGCCTGCACTTCTCCTACCATATTTTAGATACAGCAAACCCAGATCGTGACAGGTATATGTAAAGGGAATTGATTTAAAGTCCTTAAAAATGCAAATGGATTCATAACTTTAAGTCTGCACATATATTCTAACGCTGCCTCAGACTTCTAAACAGTTTCCATTTTCTCCAGACCTTTCTGCATTATTCTCATACTTATTTAATATAAGGAGTCCAGCTTTGTCATTATAGAAATGAATGCATACTCAGAAAACTTACAGAAGTAGCTCTAGAGCTTAGTGAATCATTTTGACAGTTGATTAAGTCTACTTTGAATGACAGAGACACATGGGCATCAAGACTGTGTTTGTCACAGTCTGCCTCATGTCAGTAACAACTAACCACAGAATCATATTTCCTTTTCTTCTCAATTTACTTGAAAAAAACATTTCAACAATACATGGGACAAAGATTGCAGTAGAGTGCAGACAAGGTTTCCTATTCTTGTTTATAGAGAACCTCATCGCGGCTCTCTTTAATTATGATACGGCTTTGACTTTGAACTTGATTGGAATCTAGTTGTCAATCATTTTAACTTACTCGTCAACGTTTTGAAAGAAATAGGTCAGGAACGTTCTTAAGGTAACTTACATTCATAGTCCCTTAATTTATGGTTGATCTTACTTTAAGTATATTAGATTGCTCTACTTGAAGCAGTGTTTGAAAAAAACCTACTTTTGTTTTAATTAACACGAAGATTTATAGATGCCATTAATCATTACTTCAGTTGAACTGGACTATGATTTCACAGTAACCTGATGCCTCCTTTTTTAAATACAGGACATATCACACATATTCTACACTTAATGATTAAATCAGAATATTAAAATTTTAAATGAGAACTTATTTAAGCCCAATTGTTTCATTTTATGTTTACAGAAAATTTTCTGTTAAATAGTTTTCTCACAAAATATAAAGAGTTGGAAGCAGAAAAAGAATCTTGATCCATGAATTAGATATACTAGCTTTTACCATAGCTATACAGATTGAAGAGGAATTAGCAACTTAAGAGTTTTTTATATATCTTGTGAGTGTTCTTCTGTTTAACAATGATAATAATGACAGATGAATCAACAAATATTTATTAAGTGCTTGATTTAGGTTAAATATTTTCACGTTTCAACTCATTAAACAGAGAACTTAACAATGAAAAATATATTGTTTCCCATGCAGGGAATTTTAAATTACTGAATTAGTAAACAAAATATATTTAGAGAACAAAACATTAGAGACAAAATAATTACAGAGAATATTTCCAAACTGCATTTGTATATTAATAATGCTGATACTAAAACAAAATTACTTATGAAAAAATGAAATGTCCTGGAAATATTTTTATTGGAATAAGTTTTCATGAAACCAGAAATAGTTTTCTTGAAAGTATTTTAAGAAGTTAGGGTAAAAATTCTAATATCTTAACAAATAGTACAAAGAGGCACACAGTTTTCGAGGTGATGAAATGGTGTGCATCTGAAAGGAATGCACAGCACAGAAGGAAAGCTGCACTGATGTAAAGTGGGAGTTCCTATCGAGCCTTGATGTAACAGTAGGCAGCTGACTTACTCTTTGCTCTCAAGAAATTAAGAACACAAAGCTTAGACATACATGAAGTGTGTTGTTGATTGAACATCGTGGGGCAGTGATGCTTGACAGTAAAGAATGTAAGAGCTGAGTTTCACAATCTCCTTTTCCATGATGATTATATTCGTTATGAAAGAGGATTTGGCATAGTGGCTCTATGTACCAATGGTAACAACAACAACAACAACAAAAAGCTATAGATTTGAGGGGATTCTGGAAGGTAAGTGGACAAAGGAGAGATTCCAGATAGCAAAGAGAAGAATGATCTAATTATCATTTAATTGAAATGTAGACATTAATTTTAAATAATAAAGAAAACAAGGAAGAGTGAGAAGAATAAATTAGCCCCCATAACACAGGACAATCAGACCCAAAATAACAAAAACCATCAAAGAACAACAACAAAACAAAGACACTCACATAATGACATAAAAGAACACTATTGTTTGCCTGTACTGTGACCCTAGGTTTAGTAGCAAATGCGGTTATAAGATAATTATGGTGTCTAGGTTCTCCAGATTTAAATAAATTTAAATTTATTAAGATTTATCTAGTATATTATTTTAACTGTACCCTAGATTTTAATATGACAAGTACTATTATATTATTTCAAGACCTCAATGTAAATAAAATATAAGTAATATTTATGAATTTCCTAGTTTGTTCCTGAGCTATAGCTCTGTTTGTTATTTTTTAATCACAAGTTCATTGAGTAAAGGTGGAGTTTTATATGAGCTAATAAAGTCCAGCTATTTTTGGTTTCACCATAAAATTAGATTAAACAAGAACTTTGTAGAGGAAAATATTTCTTCTTTGAGGGTAAACATTTTCCAATGTCATTGGGGCAACAGCTTATTTTGTACAGTATTAATGAGAGGCTGCAGGCTAGGAAGATGCTAATGACTCCTGGCAGTTGGGCCTCCAATAGCTGCCACTGTCTTCCCAGTTAGCCATCATGAAGAACATTGAAAACATACCTTGTTGCTTGCGTGTGTGTGTGTGTGTGTATTTATGTGGGTATTTGGTCAGAGTTCCATGTTGTACCCCAGAATTGCCTCTATGTTATGACTTTCCCTGCCTTGGCTTCATATATGTTGAGAATCCGTATGTGCAACACTAGGTTTGAGTCAATTTATTTTCCTAATGACACACAAGAATTTAGAAAGAATTCCCCCCCAAAAAAAAAACAACAACCCACATTCAATCCTAAATATCAAATGAATTTAAAGATGCATTTCTACATTTTTATAATCCTTTTTTTTTTTACAGTCTAGTCGTCATCCCCCTACAGGTCCACCCTCCAACAGACAGACTCTCTTTACCCCCTCAGTCCTCCTCCCCTGTCTCCAAGAGGATGTCTCCCCACTCCTTATCCGCAAGGTCTCCCCACTCCCTGGGACCTCAAGTCTCCTGGAGTTATTTACCATATTTTAAAATTAATGAGATATTACATAAAATAACAGTAATTGATATGACAAAATTTATATTAATATTTTTTAGTATAATTAGGTAGATAAAACTGTAGTACTTGTATTTTATAGGCTTTCTGGTATAGTTTTTCAAGTATTGTTTTTATGCTCTTAAAGACAGACTCTACGTCTAAGACCCATGGATGTAGAATGTGTAAAACCCTAAGGATTGTACAAAGCACATACCCTTGTGACGTACTGTAGCTATAAAATGTGCTGAAACATGATGCAGGTACTTAAAATTAAACAAAAATGTGCTTTGGCTATCTACATTATTCAACGCAGCAACATAGAACCCAATTAATTAAAATAACAGGTCTTGCATCACAAAATTTTGTATGGTATCTAGTCACCAATGTAACTTTCTCTCCCAGCATCCTGAGTTGTGTGTGTTGTCAGACGGCTTCTTGATCTGACTGGTGCATTCCTTTCCACATTCTTGACACCTCCCATCTCACTTCTGTGTTCTTCCCCTAGAATCCACACAGGAGTAAATCACTTTGATTGGCTAAAACACTTACATATCTGATAATGCTCTCTTCATTGAAAAAATTAGAATATTTGAGACTACAGACCAAACAGGAGTCAGCTCTTCCTTTCCATCAAATCTGGTATTGATCATAGAACATCAGCCATTGTAGCTAGTATCTTTATCTGCTAACTGATCCACCTCATCAGACTTCATGACTCTGTTTTACTTCACAAATTATCTCAAACACTACACTTAATTACACGCAGTACATCTTTTTGCAGAACATTGTGAGATTTTAGTTCACATTATAGTCTTTATTATCTTACTTTGCAAATGAATCATTTTTATAACATGGTCAATGTCAGATAAAAATATTGGCAGGAAAGATAGCTCAGTAGTTAATTATACTGTCTGCTCTTCTAAAGGACTGGATTTCATTCTAGCACCCTTGGATGCTCGCAACATTCTTTAAGAATTCCATGGAACCCAAAACTAGTCTGGGTTTCACAGGTATCAGGCACACATATTGAACACAACACATGTGTAAAAAAAAAACATCAAGACACATTAAATAAATAAACAAACAAGCAAATAGGCTAAAATCTGACTAAGTTAATACTGGAACTTACTCTTAGTCCATAAGACTCTACCATGTCAGAGTACATTAGGAAATTAGTTTTCCTGGTGGTATAAACTGCTCATTAGTTTGGTTTTGCTCCATTCATATTGAAGTTAGTCTCCAAAGTGATGGCCTTAGAATGTGAGATGGGACTTAATGAAATGCTTACTGTACTTGGATGGGACAACAGAGAGTTCATTCATGCTTTCTGCCTTATGAGGTAATAGTGTTGGATGAGCATTCTGTAAGTGGGAAGGGTTCTCACCAGAACCCATCACACTCTGGCTGCATTTCTGACATTAAGCCTCTGTGATGGTGAGCACTATAATTCTGTTGTTTACAAACCACTCAGCTTATGGTATTTACATATAGTCTCCCAATTAAAGCAACAAACACAGATAGCAGGGTGAATGAATGGTGTCACAGACATAGAAGGCTACCATTTCTACTTTGGAATATTCAGGGTGTTATTTGTTTGTTTATTTCTTTACCTGTTCACAACATTTATTCATAGTTTTACAATCGTCTTTCAAAATGATCTTTCATTTTTGAAAATCCCAATCATTCATTAAATACATCTCTTTTTTTCCTATAATATAATCTGATTATGGTTTGCCTTCCCTCAGTGACTCCCAAATCCTCTCTACCTTCCCTGCCTTCACACTTCACAGCATTGTTCTCTTTCTGATAAGAAAACAATCAGACATCTAAAAAAATCACAATAATATAAAGCAACACAAACAACCCTAGACAGGACAAAAGGAAGAAAAAGCGCCAAAGCCAAAACACAAGACACAGATGTTCACACACACAGATATGCCACAGAAACATAGAGGCAGAAACAGTAATATATATGAAAAAGGCATGTAAGGCAAAATCACCACCATCATCATCATTGTCATCACCATTACCATCACCATCATCATCGTCATCACCATCACCACCACCACTGCCAACATCATCAACACTTTTAAAGCCCTGACGAAGCACTCTGAGGCAAAGAACTTCCAAAATGACTTTAAGATCATTTTTGTTGCTTACCCACCTGCTCTTAAGAATGGTTTGCTCACCCAGTGATCCTCCTTTGGTGAAAATTAACTTTACAATTTTAACTTAAAAAATTAATTTTTTTTTTAAATTTATGGGTATTTATCAATAAGACATAGCTTCTGGTTTGGAGATGAGGCCTGGTGTCCACTTTACCTTCTCGGTGCTGGATCCAGTCTGTTTCAGCCCTGTGCAGGGTCTGTGCATACTGTTACAACCTGTGAGTTCATCTGTTCTTTGGTCCTGCTGGCTTTAGAGGCATTGTTTTTCTAGGGTCCTTTATCCCTTCTGGTTTTTGCACTCTTTCAGTCTCTGCTGTTACAGAGCTCCTGAATGTTTAGGGGAAGAATTGAAAGGAGACATTCCGTTTAACAATGTCTAAGGAGAAGAAGGTTTATAAAGAAAAAAAAAAAAAACACAAGCGGGGGTTTGGGGTGTGGGGTGTGGTGGTTCCAAGCCTTGGCTTACATGAGAGGGTCAAGAATGTAGGTCTTTAAGCTAATTGGTTTATAACACCTGGTTTAACCATAAGGAAGGAACACACATCTAAAGGGATATCTCCACCTGGGAATGACTTCTGTTTACTTAGCCCACTCTGTTGTTATCAGCTAGCTTCAGATGCTGTGCCTATTTTGCAACTGCCAGGGGCATTTTTTGTTTTTCTTAGAATACAAGGGTGGGGGCCATGCCTTTCTCAGAGCAAGTTAACTTAGAATGGAGTCTGAAAAAACAAAATGAACTTTATTCTGCTACTTTATTCCCTACAGTACCAGCATGTCTTGCAGGCAGGTCACCATTGCAGTCTGTAGCTGGTATGGTGTTTACTTTTCTCCTCTGGTAGTATACAAAGTAACTTCCAGTACCATAAACTCTACTCAGTAGTGCTGAAGGCTCTAGGTAGGCACCAGCTGAACTTCTCTGTATCCAGTGTTTTATCTAGGTCTTGCCTTTAGGAATAGGGCCTTCCTATCAGTTTATAGAGAACAAGCAATAAGGTTGGCAATAGATTAGGTTGTTTGGGAGTTCTCCTTGAACTCTTTTAGTCAATAATTTGATTATATATAATCTATTCATGGAACTGGAAGGTTACTTGTTGGTGAGATGCCCACTTGATATGTAAGAGCTATCTGGCTGTAGCATCTGTCACCCCATTGATCACTATGGTTGAATCAGCTGATCTGAATGATTAGAAAGGTAATCACTTTGCTGTTCACCCTTACAACAGCTGTGAGCTCCCTCAAAGAGAATAACCTAAAATGAATATAGGATGACCAGTTTTCAGTCAAGGGTGTAGGAGTAGCTGCATTCCCCTGCTAAAATATCCCAACAAGCTCTAAGAGGAGATTCTAAATTAATAGCTTTTATAAAGCAGGAACACTCTCTTTTAAATGAAAATCAGTCATTTTAGATTTTTTTAAAAAAAATACAATATTTCTGAATCACTTAGAGCTGAGATGCTTGTCAAATCTCTAAGGAAGGTTAAAAGTTTCTTTTTCTTCAGGTATTCCTTTAATTAGATTTTGTTTAAAACTTTTTAAAGGAAATGTAGTAAATTCTACCTAATGGAAGGTATGACATTACTCTCCTAATACCAAAAATGAAAATGTAGTAAGCGTGTTGTGGTCAGAAGCACATTCTTTTTTGAAACCTATTTTATAACATGAAGTATTCATAATGTCCAAGCAAACATGAATTTATATTTCTTGTAAGTGTGATGCAACTTTAGATACGGCATTGCTTACAAGAAAAGATGGGACACTTAGATTTACTTTTGATTGAAACAAAGATCTTAACTGAAAGACATTTGCAATGATGGAATAGTCCAGTCATAGGATCAGCTCAGAGGGCTAGAGGTGAGCCTTGGTTGGCAGAATGAGGCCTAACACAACAAGCTCTGGCTTCTTTCTCCACTGTTGCATAACTGGAAAGTTGTAGAGGGCCGGTGCACATCTTGAATCTCACACTCTGAGTTAGAATCAGGAGGATCAGGAGGTCAAGATCATTTTCATTCTCAGCTACATAATAAGAGACCAGCCTGAACTATTTGATATCTTGTCAAGAACTGGAAGGGTTGGGAAATACCGAGATAGTATAAGCAAGGGATGGAGCAGCTGAAAATTAGTTTAAATATCCATGGTGAAGCAGTACAGATAACTTGGAAATGCAACTTTAAGAGTATAAAATAGACTTCTATCTTATTTGAAATCACCTCAAAAATAATCTGAACACCTAAGAACACTTTTGGGAATGAAAAAGTCACTTTTACTAACCACTATAGCCTAGGAGGTATACAGCAACTTTGATTGTGAATGACTGTAAACCTTTGGTCACCTTATTTAGTAACTGGAAAGTCTATCTCTCCATGGTTGCTGTAGGGGTGTCTTACATAACTTCTCTGGGACAGATTTGAAATCTCTGAAGTAGACTACACCAAGAGTTTTCCAATTACTGTCAAATTTAGTTTATCACAGATTATCACTCTTCAATGAAATTCTTTGAAAATGTCTCAACAAACTTAAAGAATTACAGCACTCAGCTTTCATTGTATATTCCAGAACAAGACGAAGACTCCGGGATTCATACAGCACTTGTATGTGATACTGTGGATCAGGGGAGTGATATTTTACAGAATAGCACAATAAAAGTTTGGGATTCAAAAGGTTGTCTGTATTACTATTGATTAATCATCACGGGGCTATTAATATTGATTGCCGGTTTGACTGGAACTACAATCACCAGGAAGACAAACATCCGGGCATGTCTTGAGAAAGTTTCTCTACCTGGTTAGTTAAATCACAGTGACTCAGAGTGAATGGTTGCAGCACCAGCCCATGTTCGTGCATCATGGTCTAATGCAGGAACACAAGTTGGGCACCAATGTTCTGGACTGTCTGTTTCCTAACTGCAGATCACTGTGACTGTTGCCATGATTTCCCCACTGTGGCGTGTGTTACCATGAAAGGGAATGATAACGAAGCCTTCATTCCTTAATTACTTCTCTTTGGAACTTTACCATAGAATCGAGAGAAGTAATTACTATAGTAATGTTGAATTTCTCTAGATGAGTTTACCATCAAACTGTAACTAAAACAGAGGTTAAGGGTGGATAGGTTGTATCAACTTAGTTTTCACAGATTCATTAAGCCAAATTTTTATTTTAGTACTATATATTTAATACGTGATTTAACTTGCCATCTATAATTGCTTAGAAATTTGTGAGTTTTTAGTTAATATTTTTATTAAAATTCCAATGCAATAAATTATAATAGTTTCCTTCCCACAACTCCTTCTAGTTACTCTCCATCTCTCTACCTATGCAATGTCATGTTCTTCTCTCTTTCTAAAAAGACGCCCAAAGACAAAACAAAAACAAAAAAAATGAAAATTAAAATAAAGAAAAACAAAAACATACAAATAAGCAAAAACATATCAAAACAAACAACATGTAAAAAGCATGGGTTCCATTTTTGTGTTGACTGAGTACTCCCAGGTACAGAGGGTGATATACCTAAAGAGACTCAGTAGAGAGAACTGGCTTTTCTTTCCCAGCAGGTGTCAGCTGCAAATGGCATCCTTGTTAGATGTGAAATTTTGTGTCTACTTTGTCTTCTCAGTGCTGTGGTTTTGTCTCTATTCATCTTGGATCAGTCATATGCATACTGTCATAATCTCTGTGAAATAAAGAGTGTTATTATTTACTGTTCCTGAAGGATGCTATTTCCTTGGAGTCATCCACCACCTTTGGTAACAATCTTCCTGCCTTCACTTATGCATAGCTCTCTGAACTCCAAATGAAGAAGTTTAATCAGTAGCTATTATTACATTTAGGGCAAAATCCTCCAAAGTCCTTTAACTCAGCACACTGTACAGATGTGGGTCTCTTGCACTAATTCACATGGACAACAATATCTCTGATGATACTTGAGTGATACACTCTATGGTCATAGCAGTAGATCATTAAGAAGCATTTATTGCTATGTACCTTTAGGAAATAATACTAATAGTTTTTGTAGGCTCATATTTTTAAAATCTTACTTTGATAAGTCTGTGTAGTTTATATTATTTGGCAATAGTTTATGTTATTCGGAGTCTTGGCCTGTAGGAAGACATTGGTGAACAACTCATCAAGATGTAACCATTTCCTAGTATATGTATGCATACATGTATATATGTATGTATATATTTATATGTGTCTGTATATATGTATGTATATGTGTATATATGTCTGTCTAGATGCATGTGTGTGTGTGTATACACACACACATATACATATACATACATATATATATTTGCCTATTTGTCTTTATGACTGTATATATGTATTTATATGTGTACATGTGTGTATAAATACATATATATGTGTGTATATATATATATATATTTTTGTGTGTGTGTGTGTATGTTGGTATGTATGTTGTATAAATACATATATATATATGTGTATATATATATGTTTTTGTGTGTATGTTGGTATGTATGTGTGTATATATGTATATTATATGTGTGTCTTATATATGTATATATGTGTGTATATGTATATGTGCATATTTGTGTATGTGCATATATATGCTTTTAAAATATTAGTATTCCATATAGCTTTTCCAAAAGACTTTAATGTTGGCTGTCTATCCCCATGTTTCCTCCTTTACCTTGTCCTCCTTTCTCCTCTCTATTTCATCCTCCTATTTTATATTCTTCTTTATCTCTTTATTATAATTCACTATATTCTATTTTTTCTTCCTTAGAATAACCTTTTTTATTTGTTTCTTACTAGGTTTGTAACTTCTGGGATTATCTGAAATGTGGTGAATTAAACATATATATCTCAAGTATAAAAGTTCACATCAATATATAAAAGATATACAATGTAGAGGAATTTTAATCCAGTAATATGGCTGCTCTGGCAATGGATCATACGCAAAGGCCTTATAGTCTATGTGACCTAGTTGGAATGCAAAGATGTTGTCCTAGTTAGGGTTTTACTGCTGTGAACAGACACCATGACCAAGGCAACTCTTAAAAGGATAACATTTGCTGGAGAGATGGCTCAGCGGTTAAGAGCACTGACTGCTCTTCCAGAGGTCCTGAGTTCAATTCCCAGTAACCACATGGTGGCTTACAACCATCTGTAATGGGGTCTGATGCCCTCTTCTGGCATGTCTGAAAACACGACAGTGGAATCCCATACACAAAATAAATAAATAAATCTAAAAAAAAAAAAAAAAAAGGACAACATTTAATTGGGCCTGGCCGACAGGTACAGAGGTTCAATTCATTATCATCAAGGCAGAAGCATGATAGTGTCCAGACATGCAATGGTGAAGGGTTGATAGTTCTACATCTTCATCTAAAGGTTGCTAGGAGACGACTGGCCTCCAGGCAGATAGGACTAGGGTCTTAAAGCCCACACCCACAGTGACACACTTCCTCCTACAAAGCCACATCCAAATAATGTCACTCCCTGGGCCAAAGCATATTCAAACCATCAGACATGCATTTAGTACACATCTTTAATGCAATCAATGACATTTAACTGAGGGCTAGATAAGAAAGTCAGAGAAAGATTGACCAAATGAGTTAGAGATAAGAGGAGCTTTAGAGAGCACTGCACACTCGGGTGCGCGCGCGCGCACACACACACACACACACACACACACACACACACAGAGAGAGAGAGAGAGAGAGAGAGAGAGAGAGAGAGAGAGAGAGAGA
>JANHMN010000021.1:43378034-43426868 GCA_030674055.1 Rhabdomys pumilio
AGAGAGAGAGAGAGAGAGAGAGAGAGAGAGAGAGAGAGAGAGAGAGAGAGCAGTTTTATAGGGACAGTTTTGCAGTGACAGGTTGCAGGGCAAGCCAGAGAATGAGAAAGAGCCAGAGATTAGAACAAATGGCCAGACTTGGTCTTTCCAAGAAGAACAATTCAATGAGAACTCATAAAATCCAGTCTGAATCAGTCAGCTTGGAGAGGAGTTTGAGCAAGAATAGCTGAGTTCAATCAGGCAACCAGAGTTCAGAAATAATTAGAAACAGTGACATATTCAGCAGTAAGTCTCAAGATCTGAAACATTCTAGGCCTAGGTTAGATTGTATAGAGACTAGATGCTTCCAGATCTAGGTATAGAGATAGTTATTACAGAGATAAAATGCTCTATGCTCAGCCCAAGCCATGCATTTTCACAGTTCGGTTATAGCTCTCATCACATCCCATCATCCAAGGAAATAAAAACACCACTTACCACACAGTATCTGTCTTTGTGTCAGAAATACTTCATTTGGGATGATTGTTTCTAGCTCCGTTCTTTTACTTTCAAATTGTATAAATTTGATTTTCCTTAACAGGTGGAAAGTATGTCATTGTGTAAATGTACCACATTTCATTATTCATTCACCTGTTGGTGTGCATTTAGAGGGTTTCTAATTTCTTTCTATTACAAACAAAGCATTAAGTAACATGCACATGCAAATATCCCTGTAATGAAATATAGAGGCATTTTATATTGTTTAAGTCCAAATAAAAAGAGCACATGTTAAATAAATGAATTGCAAAAAACAAGTCAAAGTCTATATCATTTTTAGAAAGACAATAATTTAAACAACTCATAGAAAAAATAGTTGCCTTCTTTATATGCTAGATGTGTCAAATTTATGATTTTTGGTGTCAAAACTGTATGGTGAACACATTTTACGTCTGTGTATCAAGCTTTGATTAGATAAACCAGCTATGATTCACATTTATACAGTTTAATATTTTACTAATACTATAATATTTTTAATGAATGAAATTATATTAATATTATTCTACTATAATTCCATTAATTTTTCATCTGAAAGTAATTTATTACAAATTACATAAACACACACATGTGTGTGTGTGTTATTTTAAAAATGACAATAATTTAAACAACTCATAGGAAAAATAGTTGACTATTTCTTATGCTAGATGTTTTTTAAGAGTATGAACCTTATTTCTGTGTTTTTCTAATCATTTAAAAATGGACAAACACATGAACACAAACACGAGGAAGACATGTATGCATGCACTTTTGATAATCAGAAGGTGCCTGATAACCTGTCCATATTTTTATTTTAGAATATTCTTTTATTGTTTTTATTTATTTGGTTACTCTTAAGAAAATAAGTTTTGTAAGTTAATTGTGCATTTAGTAAATTAAATTCTTATTTAAATATTAACTAGTATAATATATATACATATATGCATATATGTATATATATATATATATATATATATATATATATATATATATAAAACTTTAATACATAGATTACTGTGGTATTCTCAACTTTATTGATGATTTTGATAATCAGAATATTCTGCCAGTTTTTTATTATCTCCATAACCTGGAAGCCAGATAAATTGTTTCTAAATAAATTAAATTCTGGCACAGGCTAATACTTTTTCTATTTTATTTATTCCCATGGAAATCATTACCTGTGTAGCATTTGATCTTCTTACTAGAGGTGAAATTTTTCCTATATCTCTAGGTGAGCAATTCAATTGCCAGTTTTAAAACTTGCATTTTCAGGTTCATATTTACTGTTTCACAATGTTGCATTAGCAGAATCAACTAAGGTTTTTTGATTAAGGAAAACAAATATTGTCCATCTGGATTCAGACCCATTACCCTGAGTTTACTTTGTCATGATTTTAACTACATAAATGGAGGATATTTTCTTTGCTTATAACCAGAAATTGACTTCTGACAAAAAGACAGTGCAGTGAATCAATCTACTGAGATCTATAAAAGTTCTCTATCCTTGAATGCAGTAGAGGCTTGAATAATACTTTCTTTTTGCACAACTATTTGTGGTCTGTATTTGTGACCTGTTAACATGCAGTGTAGGTTCCACACACACCCCATCAAAGAGACATTTCATTGCAAGAGATAGAGACCATTACAGAAAACCACACCAATTGTCTATCCCATACCAAATTGTCAGCCCTGGAAACATACACATACAAGTAACATTGTATGGGAAAAGCATATTGTATTTATATATTTAGGAACACACATATACATACACACGCACACATACACACACATTGAACTTTGGACTTTTATCATTGTAGAGACTGCTATAGACTATGAGGTCTTTTGGAAGTGGGACTCAATATATTTTGCATTATGCTATGTTTAGGTATAGCTCCATAGACTCATGTGTTTGAACAAGCCTATGGGGACCAGGGAGTGGAATGCGATGGTTTGTATATGCTCAGCCTATGGAGTAGAGCTATAAGAATAGTTATTTTTTTATTCACTAATATACTATGCTCAAACACTGTCAATTATTCATGTCACAATAAGGTATCTTTTGCATTATTATTTTCGCATTGTTAGGAATTAGTGTCTGTCATTTTATTTCTGTGGCAAATATCTATTTAATCCATTCCTGATATTGAAGATGCATGGTGGATTGCGGTTCTCTGTGCTCTTCATGTTTGAGGGATGGTTTTATGCTAAGACACAGTTTAATACTTGGATAAATACCTTCAGCTTTTGAAGATTTATCTATGAACTAAGGCATATATGTCTTCACTTACTCATGTTCTGAAAACAAACAGTCTTGCTTTAAAACAATTTTTGATAATAAGATGGGGCCCTTCTAAGTCTATGGGGTTTTATATTCCAATTCTTTCTCCCTAGACGTTAGCAGCTACATTTTGGTGTCATCTTGTTCAGTATTTCAGTAGATGCTTCCTTCTGTGATTTTGGAAGTTTATTCTGTTTACACATAGTTGAAAATTAGCCAGAATTTAATCAAAATGGGTGACCTTACCATCTATTTAAATAACCCCTTCCTCCACTTCCAGGTGTTCTGTACTTCCATATTTCATTGCATTGGAACTTAAAGTATCAATACTGGATTTTTTGCTTTGAATTCAGTGTCTTCTCTTGTGAAAAGAGGAAAAGCTTTCAGAGGAAAAACACTAATGTTTGCCATAACCATGGTGTTTCCTTTATTATTGGGTTAACTGCTCTACAGAAATTCTCATTGACTTAATAAGTTCTCCATTATCTTAAAACATATATGTCATGTGTTCTTAAGTGTTATAACGTAAATTTTTTTGCTAAGATTTAAGTTGTCATCAGGAGAAAGATTTAACCATATTTAACATAGCCTATTTTTAGAAAAATTTTATCACCTCTTTATTTTAGAGTATTCTGGTAAAATGAGCATTTTGGTAAACTAAGTACAGATACTCAACTATATATTATGTATAGGAGTATAAAAGAATAATCAGTTTAATGAAAATTAAACTAATTACAGATTCAATATAAATCAGATTTATGATGGAATCACATTTTTATATAAATCACATGATTTAAAGATGGCACTGTATTAGAACTGATGTATGTAGTCTTTGAATGAAGGCTATTAATACCAACTTTTAATTTGAACTATATGTATATGTATGTATATGTTTATTTTGATAAGTTTATAAAGAAATTTGTGTTAGAGGACTCTATTTTAAACATTGGTTTCTGTCAGTAATATAAAACTAATTGTAATATGAAAAATAGTATCTATTTTGTTTTTCTAAAGTATGTTTTCTCATAAACAATATATAAAAAAGTTATAATTTCAATGGTATCTAATTGTGTGTCCATATAGACATTTTACTGTTTTGAATACTTTAGATGACAAATGTGCAAAAGTGTTTTTAGAATACTAGAAAAATATTTTCCTGCAAAAATAGATTTGGGTGAGATCAAATAGCTAATTGTAATAAATTGTAATATACTTAGCAGAGATTATTTAGATATCTGGAAAATTTACAGGAGTAATTATTTTAAAATAAAAATGGGATTATTATGAAGGCTTTTCATATGGTTCATGTCAGACTGATTTATGTTAGCAAGTAAAAACTTTGTTAATTTATTTTCTAAATCCATTTTATATAAAAACAAATCTGGGTTTAACCCAGAATGTCACATTGCAAAAAGTGAGGATTCAGGGCAAATAATTATGAAACCACACTTTCTTTGCTTTCATTCAGCCCACACATTTGTCTAGCTTCGTCCTCTATTCCAGTACAAGGAAGGTGGGCTTTGTGACTCTACTTGGTCTTGTTTTTACCTTGCTTTGTTTTTCTTTCTTCAGCTTTTAGTTCATATAACAAAAGTATCCTTTGGTCTTACGGTATTATACACATTCAGCATTCAATTTTCAGACCCGTATTAAGCAAAAATTGACATGGCTTATTAAGAAAAATCTTTGCTCTGCCTCTAGCATCAGCCAGCTCTGTGCTGATCATCACAGGAGGTAAAAGTTCAGCTTACAAGCTTCCACAGAAACGAATGCTTTCAGGAAGTCCTGAAGTAACGTAGATGCTGAGTCCCACATGCCTGTTCTCGGGGCATTGCACTTATGCATCATGTTGTATGTCAAGTTGTGAAAGGATTTCTCTAGAATAATTGTTTTGGTAATGACTCAGGATTTAACTAGTTGTAAAAAACCTCCCAACCTTATCATACTTATCCTCTACCATGTAGTTTTAATTACACAGAAAGATAATCTCTAGCCCTCCACTAGTTTCTGAGAAATTAGAGACACACAAGGAGATTCCACCAAGTTCTCGGGAACTATGGTTGTGACAAAAAGAAGATAATTACTTTGGAATTGACAAACAGTTGAAAATTGGAGCTCACCCTAAATTTTAGGGAGAGAAAAAGCCAAATTCTCATTTGTTTCCTGTGGAGAACTACAGCATCCTTAAAACTTTTATAGAAAAGTTCAAACACAACACGTGCTCAGGTACTCATCTTCCTCATCTTCTTCTGTTAGCTCCAAGAAAATGCTGCTGGTGGAAAATATTGATTTCACAGTGATGAGCTTCATGACAATATCTTTAGCCATCATAACATGCACTTTTCAAACCTTCTTTCCACAGTAGCTTATTCTTCTCTTCTTCCCTATCACTGGTGACCTCCTTTTCCCAATTAGCTCTACTTGTATATTATGTTCCTGTGAAGGACATTAACATCTGGGTTATAAATATAAAAGTACTACAGAAAATATATTATTGTGTGTATTTGATATTCTTGGCCCTTACAAAATACTGAACTGAAGCAACTTTTCTCTTTGGTTCATGGTTTTAGTCCATGTCGATCAATGTGAGGCACCATAGGTAGTGGGTCTATTTTATGGAGGCTACTCAGATATTGGAAAATCAGGAAGCAAGGAATTTTGGTCATTACTGGGAATGGTTGTGCTTGCAGTCTCAAATGTTTTTCCTAAGTTCTATGTATCCACTAACTCAGACCTCACCGAAATTTAGCATACTTCAAGTTTGTTCATTGGAATTTACAAGGTTAGGCAGTTTATGTCGTTTTTTATCAATGTTAATGGTTGACAAGAGTGGAGAGAAAATAACAAATAGAGGACTCAATGAATTTCATACACTGCTGGGCTCTACAATCTGTCTTATGGAGCCTTTTATAACCTGTTTACTGACTTCTAGTCATCTTTGTCCTAGTTCCTAAACAAATGCACCCAGTCCCCTGCCAAGTGTAATCATACAACAGTTAGAAGGAAAATCAAAATGACTTACAACACATTCTAGAATGTTAAGCATTAGCTGCTGAGTTACTAATTATAAATGTATAATATATCCCTATTTTTACAATGAGGGAATCTAGGAGCAAAGAACCTTGCTTGAGTTCAGTGTTAAGGCCTGTAATCTACCAATTCCCAGCTACTCAGATTCCACAGCTAAACTCTTAATACCCGGAGTCCATTACTATACAATTACTCCAGTATGGTAGCATGCACATGTTGGAGTTGCTTTATATAATGGAGGATATTTACCAACTAACTCAGTAAACAGTAAGTGTCTATAATCTTAGACACAATGGGAATATATATAAGACTGACAACAGAACAACCCTATGGTCCAACTCCATCACTCTCAGGATACACACATGAAGAACTAGTTCCATTTACAACCATGGCAACTGAACATTTGTAGATGTTGCTGGTCATTTTCACTGGTCAAATCGAACAACTGACCTAAATCCCCAGTGGTTAATTGATAAAGAGAATGTGGCATGCATAGTTAATGGGAGATTTATTTGGCCATGAAAAAGAAGGAACCAATATCATCAGGAAGAAATAAGATGGAATTGGAGGTTAGATTACATCTTCAGCTCAAATCTGAAGCACCCTCTTCATAGGCTCATGTGTTTTGATTCTATGTCCAAAGATGGTGGTACAGATTAAGAGGAAGTTGCTAATTTTCTAATCTATGAAAAGTTTTTCTTCCATTAATTTCAGTGAATGGGTAGGTCAAAAGTACCATTCTAGATATAATGTGGCTCCCTACCCTCTATCCAGTCATCAGACATCAATTTTCCATGAAGTTACACCGTGTAAAATTTTGAGTTTGTAGATTGTTTTAACCTCTGAGTAATTACATATTATAAACCCTAATTACAGCAACTGACAAAGAGAAGTCTTTCCTACATGGAATACTCAGTAAATGTAATTATTTAGTCAACATAGTCTGCTTCCTTACATTTTTCCTTGTATTCCTATTTGCATAATTTAAGGTCATCTATGAAAGGTCGATCGTTCTTGTCTACACCATTGAGATTCTAAAACTGAAGAGATTACAGATATCACTGACAAAAAAAATTGAATATTCCATGAGAAAATATTCATACCTGAGAATATAAGACAGATAGAAAACTGAGTAAAGTGAAGATAGGTCATTTAGAACACATTTTGTTAGATTAAAAACAGTACAAAGAATTAGATTTCTTATGAGCAGTATGATGTACCGAAGTATGTATCCTTTGTGTAATGTGATAATTTAATATAGGTAATTAACAATTTACTTCCACAGTTACCACTTTATGCTGAAAACTATAACATTAAATTTACTTGCTTTTTGTCAAGAACAGATGAAAGGCTTGATAGACTTTTTAAAGGTTGATGACAATTTTATTGGTGGCTTAAAGAAAAGCTGCAAATCTTGGCTTCTCCGAGAAAGAAAATAAAGAGGGAAAGAAAAAAATATCTATACTGTCTAATTTAAGCTGACATGAAGGTTAGCCTCGTGGTGGAGAAACAGCACACCATGAGGAAGGAAACGTAGAGAAAGAAAAAGAAGACCCAAATGACCCATGCTTTATTCATAAACAGAAAAATGAATGATAGAAAAGAAAGCAACATAAAAGTTATATCTAGGTCAGGACTCAGAAAGTGAAAAGTGTAACAGGAGACAACGGTAATTTGTAGAGACCATGATAGAGCAAGAGAATTCTGAGAAACAAAAGAACATGATGCAAATAAAGACTAATTAGTCTTTCTGCTTCTCTGGCGTTAGGAAGAAATCTTGGGAAATCTAATCTTAGGAAGAAATACAAATGGTCAGTAGTTCTATGGAAAAAGCATGCAAACAAACAAACAGTAAAACCAACCCCAAAACAGCAAAAACCCAACTCACTTTTACTACTCAACAGAAAAACAAAAACCAAAGCCGCAGCAAGATATTATCTCACTACAATTATAAAAAATTATATATATATATATATATATATATATATATATATATATATATATATACTCAATATATATGATTGAGGATAAGGAGATAGGAGTCGTCTTTCCACACAGTTGTTGAGAATGACAAATAATGATACTAATATATACACCATTATGGTGAGTCTTTATAATTATAAAAAGAATAACTAGAATGAGAAGCGGTCTCCTGCTGAGGGAGATACCCAAGTGCAGTGAAGTTGCTTTGTTGAAGATGAAGGTTGTCTCCCATGCTTATTTTACCACAACTCACACCAACCAAAGAATTTAGGGAAAACCTCAGTCCATTGATGATGACATCAAAAGGTTGTGAGACACACACACTTTACTACTCTTCAGTCTCAAGAAGGCATAAATATCTTGTTTTCTGGGACTATAGTGGTGAACCACGAGTGATTATGTCATAGGAAAGATACCATACAGAGACAGAACTAGAGAGAGAGTTGTGGAGAGAGCAGTATAGCGCCTCATGTAGCTAGGTAGAAAGGTCAACACTAGGGGCAATAATGAGTAACTAAAGATACCTTCTTTTAGTGCCAAACAATCTTGAGAGTTACAATTTATTTTCAATGTGATAATCTTATAAAAGACAGTTATGAAAAAACGAGAACAAAAAAGAACACCAGTGTTATATGTGCAATGGTGTTTACTAAATATCCATTTGATAAAAAAAGTTTTCACATGGAGAAAAACAAAATGACTGTATTCAGAGACAGGTGGTTGACACTTAATTGAAAGTACTTAGAGTCTTCTACTGATAATCAATAGTCAGTGAAATAAAATGTAAAGAAACTTAATAAAATACCAAGAAAAATAAAAAAATATATATTTATGATGAAAAGAATCACAAGTATTTATGAAAAGAGAGATTCAAGATTTTCTTAAGTGTTACTATTGCAGTGAATTCACACTCCAGCAGAAGGCCCTACATCCATGAATATGTGGGCAACAGAAACATGACTTGATGAGTTTTTCAAGAGGAGAACAGAAAACTGGGTGGCACAGAAATATGGGGGCGAGGGAATTCTTTGGAGAGGAGTTGGGAGATTGGGAGAGAGTCACTGAACCCAATGGAGGAGTTATGGGAAGGACTGAAGGAGCTGAACCCCACAAGAAAAACAACTATATCAACCAACCAGACCCCGTGCCCCCACAAAGCTCACAGAAACTAAACCACCAACCAAGGAGTACACATGGGGGTACCCATGGCTCCAGCTGCATGTGTAGCAGAAAATTACCTTATCTGGCATCAGTGGGAGGGGAGGCCCTTGGTCCTCTGAAGGCATGATGACCCAGCATAGAGGAATGCTAGGGCACTGAGGCAGGAGGGGGTATTTTGGTAGGGGAGCACCCTCATAGAAGCAGAGGAGACAGGGTGGGAAAAATAAAATAAAATACTTACAAATTTAAAAAAAGCCATTGAACAACATTTTCAAAGATGTAATAACAATATTACTGGAAGTGGCCTAGTTTGATAGTTGTGTGTGTGTGTGTGTGTGTGTGTGTGTGTGTGTGTGTGTGTGTGAGTGTTTTATGTATATGTGTGGAAACCAGAGGTCTCAACACCAAGTGAATTCCTTGTAGTTTTCCACTTTATTTTTTGAGACAGGTTGTCTCATTGAAATCATTTGGCCAATGATCCACAGAGGTCTACCTGTCATTGCTTCCCAATGCTAGTTTATCCTGTGCCCAGATTTTATATGAATTTCAGGAGCCAACTCAGGTCTTCATTCTTGCACTGTAAACAATTTACCTACAGACATAACACTCTAGTTCCACAAATATTAAAAATTTCACATTATACAACACAAATGATATAAATGAATATAATGTCACTATATATTATATGTTGAAACTATATGTGTATGCATAATGAAACTTTCCTACAATGAAAGTCAAATATTTTTCTTTACTACTGTAGAATATGGACTTGGTTCATGGCTTAATTTAGCTGACGTTAATATTTAATTCATCAATATATTTGATAGGTTTGAATAATAGCTTGTTAATTGAAGGTGAGCTTCATCCTTTGTCATATTTGTGAATTATCTCTTGGAAGAGAATTTTTCTTCAATATATTGTATTATTAATCTTATTCTGTATATCAGATTTATTACATAATAAAACCTTAGTGGATGACAATATCAGCAATAATCAAGAGGAAACGTTATCACTTGGTGAGATAATAAACTATATTTTCATAAAATAAACAGTTAGAAGGCTACAAAATGGGCCATATGAAAATAAATCTTTTGCAGATAGTGGATGTTAACCTAGAAAACTTAATTGTAAGATGAAACTATTTTACTTGTAAATCTTTCCAAGAATAGAATTTCAAGACACTTTCTCAGAAATACTGAATAGGTCATATCTATTTTATATGTAAGCTTTATTTTAAGCTTTATTTAATGTGTCTATTACACAGAATAGCTGTAATTCTAGGATTTGGGGGGACTTAGGTGATGCTTTTGATAAATGCATACATCAACTAATAATCAAGTCTGAGAATGAATTTTATTTTCTGAAAATAAATCACACCTTTGTAAAAAAAAAAAAAAGCACTATCAAAGCTCTCTTGAAGATATTTTGAAATGTCTGTTGTTAATTATAGCCCAACTGATGTTCAAGAGAACTCTGGAATTTTTTTTCTCCTCACAATTTAATATGTATTTGTTAAAAAATACCCCATCCTGTCTTCTCTGCCACTCTCTGAAAACTTCAGTAGCCTCTACTCTATTTACTATTTCTGTAGGAACTACTTATTTCATTTGTTTGTTTATTTGTTTATTTATTTATTTATCTATATTACAAACAATACTCCCCCTGTTGATCATCACACATCCCTCTCTCATAAAGTCCCTATCCCCATTCTCCCTCACCTTCTCCTCTGAGAGAGTGGGCCCCCAACTGGCTATCCTACAACCCTGGCATATCACGTTCCTGGCAGACTTGCCGCATCATCTCCCAGAGAGGCCAGATAAGAAAGCCATGAAGACTGAAATTCATGTCTGCCACATGTGCGCCAGGGGTTTCTTTCCAACCCCTGTATGTTCTTTGGTTGGTGGCTCAGTCTCTGACAGCTCATTGGAGTGCAGGTACTTACCCTCTAACATCCTATTGTTTTAATGAGCGTCCCGCCAAGAAAGAACATTATAATCTCGGATTCTATACAACAGAAAGGACAAACTGGTCAAAATCCTAGCATAGAGAAGGGCAAATAGACATAAATGTACCCAGAGATGCTAAGCCATTGGCATTTGGTTGCTGACATCTGATATATTGACCACACTCATAGACAGTTCCCATGAACAGTCAAGGAACAAGAAGGGCATCAGATTCCCTGATGCCACCCTGCAAACAAAGCAAGCACTCTCAACCGCTGAGCCGTCTTTCAAGTCCCCGATTTTTCTTATTTGTGATAGTTATGATTTAAAAAAAATAAGTGTTATGAAATGCAAATTAGCAAGCAATTAGCTAAAGTCTTAATTATACAAAAATGGGCAGTGTCTGTACTGTCTCTGTTCGGAGTGTTATTGTAATGGAGCAGCCAAATGTATTGCAGAGGTTCATTTTACAACAGCCATGTAGTGCAAACTAGCAAAGACATAGTGCTGCATTTTTTGCCTTTACGTGTGAACATATACATTGGGGCACAATCATATGGAGCTCAGCACATACCTACATACAAATATAGAATGCACAATGACTGGTGAAATAAGACTGGGATTTATTTGATCACAATTTCTTTTCTGTAGGTTTCTAAGTATCACTTAAACTATACAGAAAGTGGATACAAATCATTTGAATACATAATGCTTGTCTTTTCTCTAGGCACTCCTATACAAAAACCCTTGGTTTTATTACACCAAGAAACCTATGCTCAATACTCCTAGAAGCACAGTCCTTAAAATAAAAGACCTCTTATCTAAAAGAGGGTTTAAAAGTGAAGACAAGCAGATTGCTTAGTCATTGATGGAAGATCTGTTTACAGTTCGTGGTTTTGACACACATTATATTGAATTACAAAAATCCCTGAATGCTGTAAAAATCAGGGTACGAGAGTTATTTGCTCACGTTCATAGGTTCAAGGACTCTTGTATTTATAACATTCTTGTGTTGTAAACCATTTTGCTTTATTTTTCTTTTCATCAAAGATGTATCACAAAGACATTCTTCTATACACGTATTAGAAAATTCATTGCATTTCCTTCATTTATAATATTTCTAAAAATTTAAAAGGGGTTTTGATTGCTTGTTCTTAATATCCTCGACTGTAGCTGAGCATTTTAACTTAATCTGATGTTACATTATTTTAAAAGGTAAAAGAAAGGTTATCTTTATCAAATGTTTTGCAGATATATGCAGAATCATTTTAGCTGCTGACAATGTGGAAGGCAGAATGTTCCTGTCTCCTATATAATATTTAATGGCAGAAGTGGTGTCTCTTATTGAATGTGTACTCATGTTAAATGTGAATAAATCATTGAAAAAAATCAATATATTTTAAATATTTTCTGAGGTAATTTAAAATGCCAATGAAAACATCTGATAAAATTACAGCCTTCTTTATGAAAATCTTAACTAGTGTCTGACATAGTTCTGTGTTTATGTTTTTAAGTTAACTTTTAAAGATGTTGAACCAGGCTGAATACAACCCACATTCACATTCAATGTGAAGACTCAAGCCATTTCTTTAAGTATGATGCAATTTAAAGCAAATTTAATAAAGTGGAATTTTCTTCCAACTACAGAATGCTAGAAAATTGCTCTTAGTGCCCATAAAGCATCTGGCAAGGCTGCTGACTGAATTTCTATTTTTTCCTTTTAGGTAGCTCAATATAGTTCTCAAAACAAACAAAGCTAAGCAACAGTTATATCATCTTACGAGTTATTGATTAGATTACATCAAAATGTTTGTGAGCATTTCATGCTAAAATCATGACAATATATCTAAGCCATGACTATTTAATGTGGACCAGGAGTTACACTATGAATCTCACATTCATATTCCTGTCCCAAACAATTCACAGTTTCTTGCTCTCTCACTTCATTGAGCCTCTTATCCCATGTATAGTTAGTTCCCCATAGTTATAACCTCATTTTAATATTTTGATTTGTTTCATTGTTTATTTCCTTTAATTTTAAATATTTTATGAGTGTGACTGAATGTACATATGTTTGCCATGCCTGCCTCGTACCCACAGAACTAGAAGAAATGACCTGGTTCTCTGGTCATAGTATTATAAATAGTTGTTAGCATGCAGATGTTAGTAACTGAACCAGGTTCCTCCTCAAGAGCTCAAGTGCCCTTAGCTGTTGAGCTATGTCTTAAGGCCTATAATACAATTTGAAACATTTTAGATTTTGTGGTAGTCCATAACTGACATGAGTGAAATTGAATTGTCAAAATCATAAAAATTCTTATATAAATTCATATCATTTTTCTTTTAATCTTCAGTTTTCTTTTATTTATTTCATGTATGGGTATATAAATTTGTGCATATTTTTCTTTGTAGGTATGTTTGTTGTATAGTGTATATATCTGGAGTGCATGTGCTGGAAAATATATGGCTACATACACCTTTTCAGGAACAAGGAGACCAGGTGTATGTCAAGTGTCATGCTGTATCAGTCTTCATTTTATTCGTTGGAAGCAAGATCTCTTCCTAAATCTGGAATTAGAAATGTAGCCAGTAAGCCTTGTGATCTTTCTGTCTATGTCCAGTTCTCCCAAGAGTGATTAGAAACAAACTTTGTTTTTGAACTCCTTTAGCCACTTGATAGTGTGGCCTAAATGTACAGCAAAATGTATGGTTTTATTTGTGGGTCTTCTTCTACATGGTTTTACATATCTGTTTGTACCAATATAACAGGGACTTTATTAATGATGTTCTGTGCAGCAAATTGAGCTCGGGTACTGTGATTTACCTATTAAGAAAGGAGGGGTTCCTGGGTGTTCCACTCCATTGTATCTGGATTCAGAAAAACTTCTGTAGACTCTTCCATTTCTCACACCTTGCTCAGAGTTATGAAAAGCAAAGGTGATATAATGGTAACTTTGAAACCATCAAAAGAAAACATAAGGAGCAGTTCCAGACACTGACATAGGCAAGAATTACCTGAACAGGTGTCTAATTGCTAGGGAATCACTAAAAGAATTGATAAAGCTTTTTCACCTAAAAGAAAACAATTCCCAGCATGAAGACCTAGCTTTCAGAGAGTAAAAGTTAAAAACAGCTCACTTTTCTCAATCCATGAGAGCATACTAGCCTCTGAGATACCAGCACAGAAAATAAATGAAAAATGGACTAAGTAGGGAAAAAAAAACCTAAACAAACAAAAACAAAAAAATGAAACAAACAAACAAACAAATAAAACCAGAAGCTTGTAATCAATAAAAATAGAGCTAACAAACTCTCCAGCCATGTTGGTTCTGGATTTAAACCCAGGAGAAATAGTCAGAACACAGCAGAGATACTTGCAAATCTGTATTTTTTAATAGGACTGTTCACTATGACCCAGTAATGGAACCTTCTAAAGACAACAGATAAAGATATAACAACAGCATTCACTAGAGATTTAATCCACCAAAAAAATCTCACAAAATTAAGTTGTCTGCAGTTAATGAAATACCTATACATAATCTTGGTATATAAAATAAGCCAGACACACTAAGGCAGGTATCATATCAGACAAATAAAACAATGCAAAACAAAACAAACATGATGGCTAAAGTGTATAATGTAGCAAAACAACAGAGGGGATAATATACAAAATGTCCAGTATAATTGTGTCAATAAATTGGTTAAAAATAAACCATTCTTACATTTCCAGAGACATATTTGGAAGTTAGCTGTAGCTCACTATGATGTTATGATAGCAAGAGGCAAATTTGGGACAGGATCTAGATTTCTAACAAAGGTTGGTGCATGTTTTAAGTCTCTTTTTAATTGTCAAGCTAAAATTGGTTTCATCTCTTCTTCAGGATTTATTGTAAGTTGCATTGACTGTATAATTTCTAATTGTGTTAGTGTGTTGAAACCTGGCATGTGTGTTACTGGAGTCTATCAACCAGCTTTGGTCTTACTGCCCTGAATATTGGAAAACCTTGATTCACTGAAAAAAAAAAAGGCTTAAAAACGCTGGAAGAAGTGAGTTAGGCTTTAAGCAAAAGCAAGAGGGTAGCAGGCTTGATTATTGCTGGTATAACAGCTTTAATTCCATTAATCGCTAGCACCACTGCTTCTGCAATAGCATTGACACAAGGAGTTAAGACAACTATTTTTGTTAGCATCTAGAAAAAAATGTTACTAATGTATTGAGTATACAAAAGGATTTATATAGGTACCTGGAACAACAGATGATGCTCTATAACCCATTCAAATTATCTGAAGGAGGTTCAGGGTTCAAGAATTAGGAGCCATCCCAAGTGTCATGACAAATATCATTGGAGTAATGTTACTTCTAAAGTTTACAAAGATTGTCATTATAATTTTAAAAAAAGTTTAAAAACATCTATAGAATATTTGGCATAATCTTAGCACCTCTCTGGATGTGTTAACTTTGCATAGTGAGATTATGAATTTAAAGAATACTGCTCTGTTGAGCTTTGATGATGCAGATTAAAATTATCCATGGCCTGAAGTCAGTATTTCCATTTTGGTCAAACCTCAGAAATGGCATATATAGCTTGATCAGGTTAGCCCTTCTTGTCCTGGGAATAATTTTATTCTTGCCCGTGGTGTTAAAGCTTGTCTCTAACTATATCAACAGTCTGGCAGTCAAAGTAAATGACTTGAAATTGATAATAGACCCCCCAGACAGAGTTATTAATTTAACAGTCTGGCAAGGAAAGAACAAGTAAGATTCTGCACAGAGCCTTACCAATCTAAGACAGGAGTACATTGCTTTTGATGATGCATATTCCATGATGGGTATGGCAGACATTCTTATGAGAATGACCTAAGACAGGTTCAGTCTTGTTAATGAAATGAAAAGGGGGGAAAAGTGGAGAGCCTTTGGGCCTGCTTGGCAAGAAGCTGACATGGGCCAAGAACAAGGAAATGGGTTGCTTTGCAGGCATATGACATTGGCCAAGGACAAGGAAGTAGGCTTCAGGCAGGAATCTGACATTCTGACATTAGGCTAAAACAAATAAGTAATTTCAGGTAGGAATCTAAATCTTAGGCTACAACAAAGAAGTAATCTCAGGCAAAAATCTAAATATTAGCCTAGAACAAAGAAGTACTTTCAGATAGGAATCTAATTTTAGGCTAGAACAAGGAAGTAGGCTTCAGACAAGAAAATGACCTTAGATTAGGACAGGGAAGTAGGCTCAGATACTTTGGTCATTCTGATAAGCCTTTAGAAACAATGATCATGGGAGGGTTCATGTAATTGGGTTTAATGCCTTGCTTTTTCTTGGACTATTTGTGTTTACTGTATTGTTTGTTCCTTGACTATTTGCATCTATTGTATTGCTAGACCCTCAAACTAGAACTGACCTTAATACATGCATGTAATCAAAATGGTATAAAAGTATAAAGGAAGAGGGGGTTTCTAGAGAGGGGAAATAGGGAAATGGTATGACATCTGTATTGTAAATAAATAAAATATCCAATAAAAAACCCTAAATAATAAAAGAACATTATATTTTTTGGATATTTTCTTTATTTACATTTCAGATGCCATACCCTTTCCATACATCCCCTTCCAGAAACCCCCTATCCCACCCTTGCTCTTCCTTTTTGCTTTTATACCATTTTAATTATATGCAAGTATTAAGGTCAGTTCTAAGTTGAGGAATTAGTAATACAATAGATACAATTAGTCACGGAACAAGCAAGACAATAAACACAAATATTCAAAGAACAAGCAAGACAATAAACAAAATTCGGTGAACACTCCTGTGATCAGTGATTCTAAGAGCTTATCAGGATGACCAAAATATCTGAGCCAACTTCTCTTTCCAAGCCCAAAATCATTTTCATGTCTGAATTCTACTTCCTTGTTTTAGCCTAAAATTTAGATACCTGCCTGAAATTACTTCTTTGTTCTACCCTAAGATTTAGATTCCTCCCTGAAATTACTTCTTTGTTCTAGCCTAATGTCAGCTTCCTACCTGAAGCCCACTTCCTTGTCCTTGGCCAATGTCATATTCCTGACAGAAAGCCCATTTCCTTGTCCTAGACCCATGTCATATTCTTACCACGCAGCCCCAAAAGTTCTCTTTGCCAGCCTTTTAAATTAATAACTCTGTCTGGGGGTCCAAGCCATGTACGTTGAACTACCAAGTTCAAGCCATGTACTTTGGCTACCAACCAGCTGATGTTGTTAAAGACAACCTTTAACATGATGGGCAGGAATAAAAGTATCCCCAGGACAAAAAGGGTTAGCATGATCAAGCTATATATGCCATACTTGAAGCTTGACCTGTGATCTTGCTGAGTGCCCTGACAACAGTGACTGGGAAATTGTATTGGACATATGTTCCTGACCCACCATTGCTTACCTATACCCCTGATGGGACAAACTGCCTTGTCTCAAGGTTTTAGACCAGGTGAAAGAGAAAATCAAAATGAGAAGTTATAATAACTCTTGTATTTTTCTTAAATGTGATCAGTTGTTAGGACTCAATCATGCACTGGTCTAGAAATCAATCCAATATTGGAAATAACAGTCTTCATTTGGAAGTCTGGTTCTGAAATTTTCAGAGACATATTTGGAGGTTAACTGCAGTTCTCTATTATATTATGCTAGCAAGAGATAAAGTTGGGGCAGGATCTGGATTTCAAACAAGCGTTAGTACATGTGTTAGGCTCTTTTAATTGTCAAGTTAAAATTACTTTTGTTTCTTCTACAGTTTTTAATGTAAGTTGCATTGATTGTACACTTTCAAATTGTGTTAGTGTGTTGAAATCTGGCATGTCAGTTATGGAGGTCTATCAACCAGCTTCTGTTTTATTGCCCTGAGTATCACAGAACCTTGGTCTTCTGATAAAAGCTTGCAAGTACTGGAAGAAGTGAGTCAGGCTTTAGGCACAAGCAAAAGGGTAGTAGGCTTGATTATTGCTGGTATAACAGCTTTAATTACATTAGTTGCTAGTATCACTGCTTCTGCAATTACTTTGACACAAGAAGTTAAGACAGCTACTTTTGTTAATCATTTAGCAAAAAAAAAAAATGTTACTAATATGTTGAATATACAAGAGGATTTAGATAGGCATTTGGAACAATGGATTGATGCTCTTTATCCTATTCATATAATTGGAAGGATGGTCAGAATTTAAGAGTAAGGAGCCATCTTGAGTGTCATGCCAAATACCGTTGGGTTCATGTTAGTTCTAAAATTTACAGTGGTAGTTATTATAATTAGGAAAAAGTTTAAAGACACTTGCAATGTATTTGGCATAATTCTAACAACTCTCCAGATGTTTTAACTTTGCATAGTAGATTCATGAATTTAAAGAATGCTGCTCTGCTGAGTGTTGATGTGGCAGTTACTGCTCATAAAATTACCCATGGCCTGAGGTCAGTAAAACAAATCATTCTTAACTGAAAAGCTGTCTGTAATTGAGACCTAGTGGTAAAGAAGCATGCAGTTTTTTCCAGTGGACTCTCACTGGTCATATTAACATCCTTCAGGGCAGGTCAATGCACTAGAATCATTGGCCAACACTAAATGAACTCAATACTAGATTTTCAGATTTTCTTTTTATCTCATTTTTCTTTGTTGTGCATTTTTTTTATCTTATTGGATTTGCTTGTTTATTTTGATGTTCAAATTTATACTTTTGTGAATGGTTTCTCTGTGTGTTGTCCTTGTTCTGTTTTGTGTGTGTGTGTGTGTGTGTATGTGTGTGTGTGTATGTATGTGTGTGTGTGTGAGAGAGAGAGAGAGAGAGAGAGAGAGAGAGAGAGAGAGAGAATAAATTTAGGTAAATATGAAGATAGTATTTAATTGTTTTTAATTAAAAATAAAATGACACTGAAATTGACTATACTATAATGACATATTATTATAAGAACTTAAAAACTCTTGTAAAGTAGATAAAAAACAAAAGTTAATGTTTTAAATAGTCTTATTTTCAATATAATTATCAACAAGTAATTAACATTATTAACCTACTAAGATAGTTTACATACATATAGTAATTATTAATTATAAGACTCTAAAGAATAAAATGACAAACTCTGTATGTAATACCAATTTTCTGAATGTGATTTTTGGAAGATCTCCTGAAGTTGTACATTGTTTTTCCACCAACACATCAATATATTTTATAGCAAACCATAAAAGACAGTTTTAAAGTAATGAATTGTTGCCTTCCACATTCAAAATGGCATAATATTCACTTGCTAATGATACACTTTGTGTGAGGTTAAAGGTCAAAATGACACCCAAGGTTGTAAGACACAATGCTATATAGGAGAACTTTAGGTTTTAAAGAATCTCTCTTACTACAAGAATGTGTATTGAAACCTTATGTAAAAGCATATCTTTATTAACCCAAGAGCTTGTGAGTTAGTAAGCTTTACTCTGGCATTTACACACACACACACACACACACTCCTGGTGCTTTGGTTAATTAATTTTACCATCACTACTTCTCTTTTTGTCTACCCTTTTATTAGGGTCCCAGATCCTGTCTGGGAATCTCTCTACCACAAGCCTGCCATTCTGTTTCATTTCATATCTTTGTCCAAATTTTAAAAGCTATCAAAACATGTCTTTTGAGTATTTCTTACTCTATGTTGCATAATAATCTCTGGTACTATTTACCTGAAAATAATGATGAATAGCCTCTCTCTCTCTCTCTCTCTCTCTCTCTCTCTCTCTCTCTCTCTCTTTCTCTCTCTCTGTTTCTCTGTGTGTGTGTGTGTTTGTGTGTGTATGCACACACATGCACATGAGGTGTGATACAGGTCTCTAGCTCTTGAATTTTCTGTGTGTATCAATATCCCCATACATCAAAGAGGCCATCATCTCTTCCACTGTTTAGTATGTTACCCACGGTTGAGAATCAAATGGTTGCAGATGTGCTGGAGTGTGTCTGTGTCCTTCAGTTCACACCACCGTTCTATGCAACTGCTATTCATTCCCACAGATGACTAGTGTATCTCTTACATTCCAACTGATAAATGTATAAAAAGTGTAGAAAATAAATGTGTCCAGGAGATGAATATCATACCTTTTATCCTGTGTTCTACATGGAAGAATACTGGCATAATTCAGACTTAACTGCATTGCCCAGCAAAGACCTGACACCCAGTCAGTCCTTTGCTTTTCAACCACATTTGATATTCTGTATACCAAGAAACACACAGACGACTCTTCACCTTTTAGGCTTGCTCAGGATTTAACAACTCCAGTTAGTGAGGAATCACAGTACACCTATTCCCACTACAGCTAATTCAATTATTAAATTCCTTGACTGATTTAGCTCTGACTCAGAGCATATTTATTTTCAGAAAGGTAAGTCCTATTATACACAGGAAAATATACATTCTATAACTAATCATCATTTAGTATGTGTTTTGTCGGGTGCATTTATCCAATTAGTAGTGGTTCCATGTTGAACCTACAAAATATCAGTGCGCATTGTCAAGTGTGATAAATTCGATACCAGATTCTAAAGGTTACAAAATATTGAAAAAAATTAACAAACCTCAAATATGAGAAAAGTAAATACTTTGACCTTTAAATAAATTTCATTGAATAATTTTTCTTTGCACCTCACCAAGAGTATGAACATACTTACTTTGAAGTCTTTATGGTTTCTAAATTGAATCAGTGAGGTGAAGTGAAGGGGAGATCGCATGCATGTATATACACATAAAATTGTGTGTGGGTCTGTGGGATATTTTGGGAGCTTAATAAAATATACATACTTGTATTTAAGTCTTGATTGTATGCTTTTAGAAATTACTCTTCATCTTAGGATTGCCTAACTATACCATTTCAATATTTAGAGTAACATGCCTTCGCTTATGGAATTCGGCTTGCACACAGGCTTTAAAATTAAATTTAATATTGTTTATAATGATCTCAGAGATTACCTTGCTTTAAAATGTTGGAGTTTTGTTATTTACTAACATCAATTACATGTTTTAAGATTAATGATTACTGTAGCAAAAACTGTACAAAAAATTAATGATTATTGTCCAAAAACATATAAGTAACTCACCAAATAGAACCAATACGTATTGTGACCTAGGTATTTAAGATAATGCAAAATCAATATGTTAACATTTGGCTAACATATCTTTTTTTTTCATCTGAAATAGGAACTAATATTTGGATTAGGTTCCAAGATTCTCATAACAAGAAATAGACATTCACATCTTCAGCATAAAATGAATTATAGAAAATAAGTGATGCTTAAGGTCAGAAAAATGTTCCAGCGTACATTAAGTCTTTGTCATCAATCTCTAGTTAAAACACATTTCCTCCACTCTATTCCTTGAATATTTCACTTAGAATTAATTGAACAAATTATCTGGTACACAAAAGCAGTATGTTTTAATTTGGTAGAATCACAAAAATTTGGAACTATGATTCTGACTAAAATGGACTAACCCTATTATCTGGCATAAACTCTTTTGTTTATATTAGTTTATAATTCTTTATTATGTAGAAATATATATGGAAGTTAAAGTTTGTAAATTCATAGCTCAACTTTTAAAATTATATAGGCAATTGTTAAATTGGCAAAGGAAAAACACACTGATCAAATTCTCTAAGATTGGATTTTGGGTTAAAATTAGAAAACAGGGGAAAATCTGGGATTTTAGCAAAAACTACAAAACTACAAATCATTACTTAATTCTCTCTCTCTCTCTCTCTCTCTCTCTCTCTCTCTCTCTCTCTCTGTGTGTGTGTGTGTGTGTGTGTGTGTGTATGTACATCATGTGCGATTACCTGGGGAGACCAGGAAAGCCTACTCCATCCCCTGGAGCTGCAGGAACAGACAAATGTTCTTCCCCCTGATTTTCAGTCCTCTGGAAAAGTAGGAAGTATTGCTAACCACTGAGCTATACATAACTTCAGGTCTCACAAATCAGTTTTATTATTTGACTACATACATTAGACTCAGCCAGATATATTTGGAGTCGGTTTTCACAAGTTAGAAATGTGCTAAATTTTTGATCCGCGATGCTCACCTGATTGTGTACTTAGATAACTTCATGACTCTCATCTTCACAGCAAATACACTGTCTTTGAAAGGGTTAATTGATGAGAACGAATGTGAATCTGTGATGACTAACCCTTCCAAATGACATTATATGTAGGGGAAGATGGCTTTGTCGGGCATAGGTGAGAGGGGAGATCCTTGGTCCCATGAAGGCTGGACACCAAGTAGGGGGGAATTTGAGGGTGAGGAGTTGGGAGTGGGAGAGTAGGTGGGGGCACATCCTTATAGAAGCAGGATGAGAGAGGATGGGATGGGGGTTCCTTGGGGGACGAATGGGAAAAGGGGTAAAATCTGAAATGTAAATATAATATCCAATAAGTAAAAAGAAACTGAAAAAATAAAATAAATGCTCTGTATTAACCAAAGATTCAATAAAACAAAACAAAACAAAACAAAAAACCAAAAAGTAAAACTCATAGAAAGGCGTTCGTCACACTATATGTAATATATGGCTTGGTTGAATTATAAGCCACCAGCCTGGGAGCACTTAGGGAGGAACCCATGGCTCCAGCTGTATCTGTAGGGGAAGATGGCCCTGTTGGGCATAGGTGGGAGAGGAGATTCTTGGTCCCATGAAGGGTGGATGCTTTGAGTGGGGGAATTCGGGTGTGGGAGGTGGGAGTGAGGGTGTAGGTGGGGGTACATCCTCATAGAAGCAGGAGGAGGAGGAGGATGGGATAGGAGGTTTCTGGGTGTGGTTGGGGAGAATGATGGGGTAAGGGGATAACATCTGAATTGTAAATAAAATATCCAATTAAAAAAATAAATAAATGGAACAAAAAAAAAAAAGAAGAAAGAAAGCAAATGAAAGTTACAGCCAGACCAGTTTTGGAGACTCAGACTTTCCGACAACATAAAATATGGAGGTTACTATAAATGCCAATTTTCATATCTCCACGAGCCTCTGGCATTGTGTTCCACTTAATCTGCACCAGGAAAATCCTTAAAGCACCACATCTGGAAACACATTTACCACAATGATGTCACCACAGCTCTGTTTTGAAGTATTTTGACAACTAAGTCCAACGCTGTAATTTGAAAGTTGTCAGTCTCTGCTCCTAGGGCCATTTAAATCCTAGACTTACAGAAGATTGGCATGGCCTGATGGTGATGAAGTTTTAACAGACCTCATACATTTGATTAGAAAGAGACTTTCAGAGAAAAGGTTGTCTTGGTGCTTTAATCCTGTTGCCAAGATAAATAAAAGCTAACAGCCCTGATTTGTTACTCAAATCCTCAAACCAAAAATAAATTTTATATCTTGTTCCTATTTTTGACTTATTTCTAGTAAAATGAAATACAGTCATTCTATGACATTCATTTATTTCCCACAGATTCATATATACTAGCATTTCATAACATATTAAACATACAATTAATCAATGTTTTTCTCCTACTCACTCTTAAAATTTTTCCACGATTTTATAAGCTTATATCAAAATATAAATTAATATTGCATGTTTCAATTTCCTAGTCATTTTTAATTATTTCATTCTTACCTATATATGCATATGCTCTGAACTATGTACTAGACTAAGAAACTATTGTATGTTGATAAATAGCACATTTTGAAAGTTTCATGAAAGAATACACACACTCACACACACACACACATACACACACACATGCACACACACACACACACACACACACACACACACACACACACGTAACTACAACTTGCTCATCCCAAGTGATGTTACTTGTATATGTATGATTTCAGTACTTATAAACTGGTATTATATGTTTAGGAATATCTGTCTGTCTGTCTGTCTGTCTGTCCATCCATCCATCTATCCATCCATCCATCCATCCATCCATCCATCTATATTCCATCTATCAACTAATATCATCTATCTATGTATCTATGCATCATCTATCTATCTATCTATCTATCTATCTATCTATCTATCTATCATATATCTATCATCTATCATCTACTATCTATCATCTATGTATCTATCATCATCCACTATTTATCTAACTTATCATATATCTATCATCTACTATGTATGTATGTATCTATGTATGTATGCATCTATCATTATCATCCACTACCTATGTATCTATCTATCATCTATTATCTATCTTCTATTAATCTACTATCTCCCCACCTACTTACTTAGCTCTCTAAATCAAAAATTAAAGAAAATAGGAATGAATGGCTTTGGGAAAGAGCAAAGACTTGGAAATGCGAAGGATCAGAGGGAAGAGAGAAAACAAGAAAAGGATATAAGTTCAAAAATAAAAATAAAAATGTATCTTAAAAGCAAAGAAAGCATGGAAAGTTATCCAGATGACAAACCTCCATGAAAATTCAAGAAGCCTTTGTGGTCAAGTAGGTGTCATAGATGTAGATTGTTTTTCCTTGTCTATTTAAAAAATAGAAGGGGCAAATGTTGCTTTTCTGAAGCCAGGTGTTCAGGCTTTGTGTTGCTTGTCTCTCTGTGTACACTTTTATCTCTAGGAATGCTTAATGACATACATTTTCCTTTAAAATGATGTGCTTTTAAAGTTATGTATATGTATGACAGTGTGTCTGCTTGTTTGTATATGCACCACTTTTATATAGTTCGTGCAGAAAGAAGAAAAGGTGTTATAACCTTTGGAAGTAGAGTTGGAGGCAATTGTGAGTTTTCCAATGTCAGTTATGGACACTGTACTCCGATCTTCTGCAAGAGTTCTGAATTGCTGAGCTGTCTCTAGTCTACTCTACTCTACATCTCAACAACAAACTGTCTACGAAATGATATATGTTTTCATTATTCAGCTACATTAGTGATTAATGCAAGTATATCGAATCATTTTTGTAAACACTGTCATGTTAACAGGATGAGTATATCTCTGAACTCTTTTTTTTTTAAATAAAAGACCCTTGGGAGCTCCCAGACCCTGACACCCAGACACCAACCAGGCAGTATACATGAGCTGGTCCAAGGACCCTGACACATACATACCAGAGGACTGCCTGGTTTGGGTTCATTGGGAAAAGACATGCCTACTTCTGGAGAGACTTAAGACCCCAGGAAGTAGGAATGCCTAGTGGGAGGCATCCTCTTGGAGAGGAGGGGAAGAGGATTAGGATGAGCAACAGTGGTAAGGAGGACTGAGAGGGAGGTAATGGCTGAAATTTAAATAGTAATAATAATAATAATAATAATAATAATAATAATAATAATAGGTCTTAAGCAGGTAATTTTCAATTTCAACTTCTTACCATCCATATGAAGCTTCTGGCTCTATTTTCATGAGCTTTCTACAGTATCTATAATGTTTAAGCTTCAGTGTTTGAAGCCAGACAAGTTTGGACCAACATTTCAATATTTTTCAAGACACATTTCTGCTGTTATAACAAGAAACTTAGAAACTAGAATTTCTTCAATAGATGAAACAAGAAAAAAATAACAGAAGAGGAAACTCAGCTCTACTGGGCTAAATAAAGTAAAAATTGAACCAAAGACTGGAAACCCTGTGACATCTCCTATAATATTATTACACAACACTTAATAAAAGGCAGAGATAACAGTTTAACAGCAAACTCCTTGATCTTTGACTCTTCAAATTTTTCCATGCCCTCTTACACAATGTTCTCTGACAATATTCACCATGACAGAACAAAGCTTATTTCTTATTTGATTATATTAAAATTATATTTCAAAGAGAAATATTATATATATAATAAATTTTACTGTCACAATAATTCGATTTCTCAGCATTCATAAAAATACACTAGATCTATAAGATTGAGGCATGTAGTTATTATGTGAATATACTTTGGGTGAAATCACTCTGAAGAATGATTCTCATGTGAAGAATGCATTGCCTTCTTGTATGACCCATGCTTTTAGTGATCAGAAACATTGTTACCATTAACATGACCTTTGTCATTTTGACAGGTAGAATTACTGTATTATTATATCTGTTTCTCACTAAATTGTTTGTAAGACATAATTTCCAACATTGTAGAGCATTTTAGGATGGAGAGATATGATTAGTTGATAGTCTGTGTAGTTAGATGATTAGGGCAGTGTGTGTGTGTTTGTGTGCACATGTGCAGTTAAGATTGACAACAATTTTCCTCATATAACTTGGGAGACATAAAAGAAAATGAAACCATAATCAGGCTACATTATGTGAGAAAAAAATATTTTCAATAGAAAGACTTTTTTTTAAGTTAAAAAAAAATTAATCAAAATTTCAAGCTAAACTTTTAGATTTCCTAAGCCATATGGCCATTAAAGATACAGAGAAGAAAAGCTATTCATAGGTTAGGCTCAATGCAAAGGAAATTACATAAACTAGATGAAATCAACCCTTTAGAAATCAGGCAATGGGTGTATTTACCTATGAGGCTGACTTTGCAAAATGACACCCACCTGATACATTAGCATGAGTGGTGTAGTTAAGTTAGTGTGGATTCAAATTGTTCCTTTAACTCATTCTTCTCTAAAAGACATACTGTAACAATTGTGGAGAGCAGCATAGATAATTCTCAAGAAACAAATCATAAACTGAAGTACAATAGGACATATCTATTCAATTCTTGGGTATAGATCGAAAGATTGAAGTTCGTTCATTGAACAATATCTGCACACCCAACACAACCATATATACCATTTTCTGATCTCAACAAGTATCTGCACTTAAGTGGCACATAAATTCACATATGTACATAGACATACACATAAATAATAATTTTATATATATATATATGTATATATGTATATATGTATATATATGTGTGTGTGTGTGTGTGTTAAAGAATTCTGAAATATCTGACATGGATTAATGAATATATATTAACACCATCAACACCATATCTAAACTGTAAAACATAGAAATAAACTGTTGTAGAATATGAGGGACCTGTAAATAACACTTAGCACCCCCAAAATAAATAAAAAAACATTTGCTATATAAGAATATGTAATAGTCACATTAGCAAAGAAATCAGGGAAAATCTAAATATCCATCAAGTGATAATGTATAAATAATACGTGTTAGAAATATACAATGGAGGGTTATTATCAAAAAGATGAGCAGAGGTACTGCCACATTCTACTTCACGGCTGGAATATGAGGATTCTATGACAGGTGAGGGGTTAACAGGACTAATATGATTTTCATTCTTTTTGTACATCACATTAAGTATGATGTTCATTAAAGGAATTACACCTCCTAATGGGAAGAACTTATATGATCCAGTTATGTTATCTGGAACACAAATCCAACTAGAAAATTTTCCCTCTTTTAATTAGAAATTTCTGCTCTGACTCATGTTTAAAGTTATACAAGTTGATTGGTCCACAATTCAATATCATCATCTAATCACAATCATTTCCATTACCTATAGCACCCTACCATCCTCGTAACTGTTAATGTTACTACCCCGCTGTCATCAGCACTGTCATCATGACTATTATTCCACCACTACCATTCTCACCCACATTACCACCACTATTACCATCATCATGACCATCACCACCCTCTATTATCTTCACACTCATTGTTACCGCTACCTTCCCACTATAATCATCACTGTTACTATGACCATTATTACAACCACAATCATTATTACAGTTACTCTCCTACTATTAACAGCACCATTAAAACACCTTGATCATGGCCACCAACAGAATTACCATTTTCCTTATCATCTTCAGTCCCAGTACTATCTAGCATCATGGCCTCCCTGATTATCATTTTATCATTATCAACATACTATCATGGTCACTTCCCTAATTACTGAAGAGAGAATATCTTGTGGAATATGTGGATGCATTACCTGTCAATTAAAAAAAAAACTATGTCATATAGGAAAGGGTAGAATAGAAGGTGGAATATCTGGGAGAACTGGGAGGCAGAAATGATTCTGGGACAGAGCCAGAGGTGGAAAATTTACCTGGGAAAGAGGTGATGAGATGGTCGCATGATACCTGACCACAGATAACCAGCTACATGGCAGGATGTAAATCAAGATAAATGAGTCATATTAAGTTATGATATAGTCAATGAAGAGGCTAGATCTATGGCCAGTGTATTTGTCAATATATTTTGAGCCTAAGTCTTATTTCTGGGGAAAGACCAAACTTTTACTAATGGGGCCCAAGATAGGGTGCCAATTGTTAATTAAAATGATTAGTATTATGTTCTATATGTATAAATGCTTGATATTAATATGATGACAATTAGTACTTATCCATGTTTTCCAAAAATAACCACAGAGACCTTTCAATATTTTAAAGCCTTAAGCCTTAGTTCAACTGATTCTCAATAGGTTCATCTAAGTTAATCCAATCACCTAGCCTACCTGGACATGTTGCTAGCTATTCCTTTCAGGCCTGTGATCACGTCCATCTGTTCCATGTCATGTCTCTTGCCTCTTTTTCATTCATCTTCCCAGAGTACCGTTCAGTCTCCCAAGAAGACCACATTCCTCTGCCTGCCCAGCTAATTGGCCATCAGATTGTTATTAAAGTTAATCATAGAATGCCTTAGGTAGGCGAGGAAGGAAGAAGACACAATTCCAAACAGCATACCCCATTAAATTACCATTATCTTCCTACAATCATCATCACCAGAGTATCATCATCAACATCAACAGCACCACCACCACCATCATCATCATTGTCATCAACATCATCATCATCAAGATGTAGCCTCCTGGCAGAAGAAAAAGGAATAATGACATACAGAGAAGTAAATTATTTAGAAAATAAAAGAAATTTGAAATCTGCTTAAACCATTGCCTGCTTCGTAAACTTCTACCAATATATCCAGAGGTACTGGAAAGTTAGGTTTTCTGGTCATCTCAAGTTTCATTTATTTCTCAGTCTCAAAACATTGATTGTTGTGCTTTTGTATTATGTGTTATATACATAATGCAGGTTTTATAATGTGCATTTTATAATTCCTTTTTAATTATCTCTACACCAAAAGCTGTGCCACATAGACATCTTTGAATTCCCGTGTGTTTCTTATCCTCTAGCACAAAGCAACTACTTAATAAAATACTACTAAATAAGCAAATGAAAAAAAAACATTGTCAGTAGTTGTCACTTATATTTATCTTTAGATCAATGAAAGCATTCTATATCTCATTTTTGAGTAGTCTTTAAATCTTTAAAGCAAAACTGTTTTACAAATAGTTTGTAGTACAAAATTGTTCACTGTCTATGGAAAGTTATTAAAATACTTGGTATTCTCAGTTATTGTGATTAATGATATTACTGTACTTGAAAGAAATATTCTAAAATTTTATCCTAACTCTCTCTAGTTTTTTCATTAGCCAGTGCCTTTCATTTCAAGGCCAAGTATCACAAAATATGTTGTGAAAAGTTAATTTTAATCTATGACTGTCAGTCTTAAGTTTAAGATCAAGGGTTTTACTAAGGGTCAATCAAGAGGACTAGCATGGAGGAAGAGAAACTGGCTGTGGGGTGTGGGGTGCTGAGCTATGAGAGACAACCAGGTGCCCAGTCAAACGAGCTTCTGAACCCTAGAGACCCTTTTGGGACGGCAGGCATTCAGCTCTGTTCCTGGGCCCCTGTCTCTCCCAGCTTCCACCCTTCACAGCCCCTCCCATAGAGAGAGGTTGGGAGGTCTATGACCATCGAGTCACATAGGAATAGTGCCCCAGGCTCTCCCCACATGCATATGAGGCATCCCCAAAACCTCAGACTAAGCCAGTGGGATTACCTGCTGCTAAAACCTTCACCCATCCCTAACTGTATATATTGAGCTTAATTAACTGAGAAATAGAGCACGCAAGAACCATCCTGTCGTCCTGTCGTCGGAGAGCTTCTGTCTTGGACCCTCCCCTCTTCACCTGCTAGCTGGCTTCAGAGCTGTTAACACTGGGCAAGAGATCTACTCTCTTTCCCTGCTACCTAGCCGACACTTCCCGGTTTAGCAAAGAGCTGTAACACTTCAGAACTCTCGGCTCTCCTGAAGTACTTCCGGGCAGGCAGAAGCAGACCTTGCCCACTGGACTCTGCCTTGGACCACCCGTGGGCAGGGGCTGCTACAGAGACAGAGAAGGCGACCTTCTACATCCTATCTCCTGCTGAACCGGAGACTTTGTGGGTACCCAGCTGGAGACGGGCCCCACAGTGGGGAACTAATTAAGCAAAAGAAAAAAACTCTCCATCCTTTACCCTCCACCCTCTTTCTAGCTCATGTTAGGCTCTGGGCATCTTTATATTCTTTATTTGGAGTGTAATGAGTAGGACTTAGAAACATACTCCCTGTTCTAGAATCTACTATCTCTGTAACCTTCAGGAAAATGTAAAGCACTTCTGAATAGTATTTAACTATGTTTTCAAAGGAAATTACTTCCTCATAGTACTAGTAAGAGAGATAAATGAAGTAACAAAAATTATACTATACATAGCATCATATGATGCTCAAATAGAAACAACATTCCTTAATTTGCTTGTGCTCAATAAGAGTTCAAGACCTACACAGATGGCCTAGTAGTTCAGTGCACACCTGTAGATAAATTTTAATCCAGCAACGTGGCTATTCTTGTAAAGGATCTCATCCAAAGACCTAGTTCTGTGTGATCTGGCTGCAATATAGACATGTCCTTAGTACACTCATTTTATCTCAAACAATAACATCTAATTGAGGGGCAGATGAAGTGACAAAGAGATAGGATATGTCCAACCCTCATGAAAACAGAAAGGAAAGAGAGGCTACTTAAGAGGGGAAGAGGTGGAATTGAGTTCAGTTGAATTTGGTGCAGTTCAGTTGAATACAGTTGTTCATGAAGTTCTCTCCAGTTCCTTTCAGTTGTGCAGCCTGTGCAGGTCAGTGCAGTTCAGAGGCAGTTTTGCCAAGTACAGTAAATCAGTCAGAAGCTGAGAGAAACCAGTTTGAATCAATGAGTTTGGAGAGGAGTTTGAGCAAGAACAGCTGAGTTGAACCAGGCAGCCAGATTTCAGAAAGTGCTTGAAAGGATGAGTTTATTCAACAGTTAAGGCTCAGATGCTGGAATATTCTAGGTCTAGGTTAACTGATGAATATTGATCTGAAGCTTGCAAGATCTAGAATCAGAAGATTCGATTGTACAGAGGCTAAAAGCTTCCAGGCCTAACCTAGGGGTAGCTATATAGGAAATACTCTTGCCAAGAAATAGCCAAGCCATGTATTTATAAACCTCAGGTATGGCTCTCATCTCATAATTTCATCTGAGGAAATTAAAGGACATTTACAATATCTCTCTTACAGAGACCTGCGTTTGGATCCCAGCAAACATACTGGGAAGGTCACAACTACTCAAAACTCCATCTTCAAGGGATTAATTACCCAATTCTGTCTCCTTCAAGTTCTGCAAATTTTGCATGCACACAACACACACAAACACACACATGTGCACACACACACGTGAAATAAATAAAATCTTTATTCACATACACACATCTGAATATACTCAGATTATATCTGAGTATATATCTGTGTATATATATATATATATATATATATATATATCTGAATATACTCAGATGTGTGTATGTGAACAAGAATGTTGATTTGCCTACATAAACATATGTATGTGTTATAATAAGCTTGTATGTGTAATGCATATCTAAAAATATCTCCATATAGTTCATGTCAGATATTTCAGATTTCTTTTACATATAGATTTATGTTTTATGTATGTGTATGTCTGTGTACCTATGTGGATTTTATGACTACCAAATACAGATACATGTAGAGACCAGAAAATAGTATCAAATAGCATGGAACTTGAATTACAGATGGTTGCGAGCTGCCTAATGTGGATGCTAGTAACTACACCCAGGATAGCTGCAAGAACAGTAAGTGCCCTCAACCTCTGATGTGTCTCCACAGCTCCATTTATTCATCTTTGCTTTAGAGTACTAATAGAGATAAACATAAATATTATATATATAGAACATCTGTTAAGATAGGTACAGAAATGTTCAAGAAAAGTTTACTTATGCCATCACTAGAGAATTTTCACTTTAAAGCTTAAAAGCAAAATTAAAAACGTAGGTGTTCTTTACTGCACACACTCTGTTTAACAGAGTTTTCTTAATCGATTCTAATTGACTTCCTATCAAGTGATAATATTTGAAAAGTCTACAGATGATTACTCGAGCTCAGCACATTTTCCCCATGATTTCACTGTGGAGAAATGGGTTAGCAATCAAACTGATGGAGTGTCCATTTTGAAATTTTTGGGGTTCTGTGCTCTCATTAGTTTTCTACTATTCTTGTTGTTTAAAAATAGTTAGTGTTCAAACATTCATTTTTGAATGAGGACTATGACAATTTAATTAAATTTTAATAGCTATTGAAAATCATACATAATTCAATTACTTTTTATTCAATTAATTTAATAGCAAAACACTTTACTATAATTACTGTTAATCCTCCATTTTCTTTCCTTTACTGTTTATCAATGACCTGTGAGATATCTTAGAGGAAATCATATTGTGACATAATTACCAGCAGTTCCAGCTGGAACGAATCATTACATAATATCCAATTACAAATATTTCTCTATCTCAATATTACTTTGAAACAGAGATGGTGAGATTTCATTTTTAAAACCTGATTTTTTTTTCTCCTAACTGTAAAAAGTGAGCATTTCTTGGTTTATCAACACCATCAACACAATATCTAAAGCAGAGAAAAAATAGAATTAAATTGTTTTAGAAAATAAGGAACTTGAAATAACACCTAGCACTCAAACAATGAATAAAAACATTGGTATAAAATCCAAAGAAAGAGAATTTCCATGTAAGGCATACATGATAGGGACAGGTTTAAGTATAACTTATCCCAAAGATTTGCAAGGGATATATTTTAAATTTTGTGATCTTTTAGGATTTTAGATCATTTATATATATTTCATTAGGTATCTTGATGTTAGTACCCAAGTTTCAACATAAAATCATTCACTCTTTACATATACATTGTACGTGTAGAGTAAAGGCAAACTGTGTGTGTGTATGTGTGTGTGTGTGCACATGTATGTGTGCATGTGCTTATGTGTTATACAGGCACACATAGCATATTCACATCCTTACAACCTCACATGTGTCTGAGGCTCTTATGAATTTGAATGGCTGAATGTGGAAATTAGCAGGCAACCTCCAGTGTTGTTTCTCGGGAATATTCTACATTGTTTCTTGAAACAAGGATCATTATATCTAGAACTTAATCATTAGAATAGACTGTTTGGTCATTAAACCCTAAGAGTCTGCCTATGTGTTTCCTCTGCCTTGGGATTACAATTACACCTCATGAGCCTAGCTTCTGTTTTTTTCACATGGATGTTGGGATCTAAGTCATATCTTGATTCTTGCATAGTGGTGTATTACTGATTATGCAATTTCCCCAACTCCTAAAGGAGGTTTTAGAGTCATTTTGCTAAAAGCTTCTACATATAAATGAAGCTTCCTGATGTAGATTATTTAAAAAAAATTGTGGCATGATACTGGTTTGCTTAAAATTTGGATTTGAAAACATTTTTGAGTTTTAACTTTTTCTGACTAGGAATGCTGAGTTCATATATAAGAAAGAAAGAGACTTATCTAATACTTCTGTTGTTCCCAGAAATTATTTGTCGTGAAATACGTAACAGCTTGTCATGTTGAAGGGCAATGCATGTTAATTCTTCAGGTTTATTAATAACAGCTGTCAAACTTGTTGATTTATTTCTTTCATCTTTGTGTGCATTTATAATTCAACAGGGGTAAGGGCATAGATTATTTACAATTCTATTCTGTTGTTTTCTGTTTGTCTGAACCATTGGTGCCACTCTCAATTCATATAAAATCATCTCCAAAGTTTTCAAGATGCCACTTTAAGGATCATGATTTATTTTTTTTTTTTTACCAGTTTCTACTTTTGAGCCTTAGAATATGTCTGTGTATTTGTTCTGTAAAATATAGCTACTATTCACCATTTTGTGTGTTTGATATATTTTCTTTAAATACAGAATGCTTTATCATACTTTGTAAGAACTCTAATTCTATATTAGATGTTGAAAATGATGTTAGGAAAAGGTTCTTCCTATTCATTTTCACATAGCACTCCAGGAAAGGCCAACCATCTAAATTGCTAGTTAAGAATTTTTTGTCTAATAAAATGTGCCTTTGTCATTGTCACAGTGTTACTGCATTTGCTCTGTACGTAACAGAAGCATCACATTATTTTTAGAGATGCTTCTGGGTAAAACTTCTGCAAAATTATTCTGTAGAATAAACAGCACTAGACACGAATCCTGGTGCATTATGAAATTACAGCATTATTTCTACTGTTTCTATTTAATATTCACTTCAGTCCAGGACTAGGCTGATAAAGAAGCCCATATCTGGGACACTATCAAATTCATGACACAGGGAAAAAAAAACAAAAATGAAAATAAAAAAAAAGAAACATTCAAGGAGATGTAATGCAATGCTGATAAGCCTCTTGTGGAACTTCCCAGGACACCAACTCACACTTGGGTGAGATTCATCACGCATCTCAGCATAGAATTTATGATGTTATATATGTATTTTTCCTATAGGGGAAGGTTAGTGGAAGGAACAAGAATATTGTTATCATGCCACCTAACCCATATATTCTATAATGAAAACATATAAAATTGGTCTACATTGTTTTCTCACATATTTAAATATAAAGACCTCTGATCTATTAGTAGACTCTAATGGTCATGTTTATTATATTATTGGTAAAAGTAACTGGCAATGCCCGTATTCCTCCTCTTTATGTTTTTCACACAAGTGAAGATCACCTTTAAGTTATGTGACATGAATCCTTTCATTCATGACTCTTGATTTTGGGACTGACCTTTAACTTTCTTTTCTTCTGGCCTACCAAATTCATGTCTTTGTGTTTGGTTTACCCAAATTTTGATAATATTTCAAAACCCTGAAAACTTTGGTGAATCCACCATTCAGTTGAGTTTTTATAGTTTATATACTCTATTACCTCCTGGGATCAGGAGAACAGGGTTTAACTTGGGTAGAATTACATATATACAAATATATAAGAACGGGGAGCTGCAAACTCTGGTGAAGGACTGTAACCCCTGCCCACCCATTCCTATATGAGAAAAGGTCCACAAGTATGGGGCTTGAGAGTCTCACAAAAGCAGTCTCAACTGCTTGGATAGAGATGATAATGACTGTTATATCCACGAACATCTTTCCATAATACTTTATGAGTGAGAGACAGACACAGCATCCATTATGAGCTTAAATGTAGAAGGCAACTTGTGTTTCTTATTCACTCATTTTCAATGACAACAATCAGCATTCTATGGGCACCTTGATCTTGATGTGGCATAGAGAATAAGTCAAGCAATGACACATGAGTCAGGAAATAGCATTGAGCTGGTCTACTCCTTTAACATATTAAGGTACTTCACAATCCCCACTACTGTAACTGAAATATGATGAAAAGTCACTGTTAATAAAAGGTCAAGTTAGAAGATTGAAGTATGAAAGCAGTGATAAAATTAGTATTTGTTAGTGATTCCTAAAGAAGTACATCAAAAATTGTGTAATAAAAAACTTTGAAGTTATTAATTGACCAACAATGATTATGCTTGAGTATGTATAAATACACTTTCTGCACTTGGTTGCTAATTTTTTAAATATTGAGCAACTTCTAATATATATTTCTTAGTTTCCAAAATTGAATATATGTATGAGATTTGTAAATGGTTATAAACAGTTTGCACTGCCCTAAATTCTGTGCAAACCACATTAGATAATTCAAACATTTGCCCTGGCTTCATGTGGCTTAGATTTGAATAGACGTGGTACAAATGTCACTAGTATATAAATAAGTATATAGGGCTGAAGGGATGGCTCAGCAGTTAAGAGCACTGACTGCTCTTCCAGAGGACCTGAGTTCAATTCCCAGCAACCACATGGAGGCTCACAACCATTTGTAATGGTATCTGATGCCCTCTTCTGATGTCTCTGAAGACAGCAAAGGTGTGCGCATATAAATAAATACACCATTAAAATAAATAAATAATCACAAAATTATTGCATAAGCTCTGCTCTCTCTATATTTTATTTGTTAAATGACTGTGGAGGATACACAAAGCCCTAGGTTTAATCTCAGGACCACAATAGAAATAAAAACTATGGTAAGTTTTAAGGTATATACTGAAAGAGAAATTTTGCTTATGTAAGGTATCAGAGAAGCCATTTCTGAGGATATGATTTTCATGTCAGGAACTCAATAATGGAAGAGTATATGAAAAAATAGAGATTATTTTATGTTAAAAAGGAGCAATTCATGTTTTAGAAGACCACAGAAGGCAAAGAACCCAGGAGGTTTCAGGTAGGTTATGAAGTTTTTAATTGCCTTCTGCATTGAACAGCATTACTTCTAGGTGATAGCAAATTCTTCAGAAGCTATAATATATAATTTATTCTAACTGTTAAACAAGGTCATTTAAAAGTACTGATTTAACAATGTCACTTGGGCATTTTAGCACTGGCCTTATTAGAATGCCAACCTCTGTTGGATATTAGAAGGCAGGTGACAAACACTTGGTACAATGCTACATAGTGGTAATCCAATAATTGGGAAAGTTGAGGCAGGAGGATTCCTGATGCTTCTTGAAGAGATAACACAGTTTGATTGCTGAGTTCCAGGCTTGTGAAAGACCCTGACCCACCAAATTAAAGATAGTACCTGAAGAATGATACCAAGGTCATCCTCGTCTCCACAGACATTCACATATATGTGTGTGCATTCTCTCACATACTTATAAGCACATATTTCGAGACTAAAATAATAAATCAATAGACGGTGGCAGCTAAAGGAGATTATATTATTGAATGTTTCTGAAAACATTTTGAGTAATATAGAGTTTTATATGACAAGTGGTTGAAATACCCAAGTCTATTCTACATGATAATGCACACACAGTTGAATGAGCCAAAGTGCATGTTTACAACTTAATAAAGGATGTGTAGGTCAGCAGCAGTGACTCTGATATTTCTGTGTGCTGAAGTCAGATCATTCATCATTCTGCATTGTGTGAGCCTGTAGAGAGGGACATTAGATATTTGCAGCTAGATTTTTTCCCACACTGAAAACTAGTAATGTCATTGATTGCCCAAACTTGCAAATGGTACTAATCCATTTCAGACAGTCTTCCATTAACTAAAACACATGATACAGGGCAAGGTTAATGTCGGTGGTGTAGAAGTATACTCTTTCCACAGAGGAAGGCAGACTCCATGGTTGTTGACCTTGCGTAGGTGAAGCTGAGGCTTACTGCTGACGACTATCAATCTGTAGCCCACAGAAAAGTACAACTGTACAGTACTGAGCTTGCAGGAATAACCCAATTTAGAGACTTTAAAGATAATCATAGATATATTTATAAATAATGTAATCTTAAATTCAATCAGAATGTTTAAATTCCAGAAAGTATTTAGGTTCTTTAATTTATTTTCCTAAGTATCATACCAAGTTATAAGTGGATTTGAAAATTAGCATGGAAATTTGAAATCTCCTGAACTGATCAGAATTGTAGTTTAGATTTGGATAAGTATTATATAGAAATGATTAGGATATAGTGTTTAATGTAACATAAATTCTAAATAAGTATTATCTTTACTGGGAGTTAGAAAATAATTTTTTTATAAAAAGCATAATGTCCAGTCTCAATGAATATTCAGATTTAAATCAGTCAAATTTTTATAACATGGCATATTTAAAATATAAATCTGAACTGGGCTGTGGTTGTAGATGCCTTTGATCTCAGAAGAGAGAGGAAGATTTCTGTGAGTTTGAGGCCAGCCTGGTCTACAGAGTGAGTTCAGGAGAGTCAGAGATATATAGTCAAAACATATCTTGAAAAAATAATAAATGATAGATAGATAGGCAGATGATTGATAGATCTGTAGATGACAGATGATTTGATAGATGATAGATGAATAGATAGATAAATTATAAATAGATGCTAGATAGATGATAAAGTGATTATACACACAGAGGGAGAAAAGGAGAAAGAGAGAGAGAGAGAGAGAAGAAGAAGAAGGAGGAGGAGGAGGAAGAGGAGGAGGAGGAGGAGGAGGAGGAGGAGGAGGAAGATATGATTTTAATTAACATAAGCCAAAATCATCCTTAGATTCTGAACAAGAGGAACTGGTTTGTTAATGTGGGTGTAGACTACAGGTACATGCTTTAGGTAGAAAAAGAAAAGGATAAAAAGTAGAGATTTGCCTAAAAGCAAGATAGTTTTAATGGCTGAAAGGTCCCATTGAGTTGGCAACAAACTCCTAGTTTAAGTAAGAATCCTATCTGCCGAATTTCTGACACACCAAGTGAGTTTCTCACTTTCCTGGTATTTGGGGTTTTTTTTTTTTTGTTTGTTTGTTTGTTTTATTTTGTTTTGTTTTTTTGGGGGGTGGGTGGGTTGAATGTCAGGCAGAGCATTAGAGATAATTATGAAGAAAATTTATGTCTCATAGTCATGCTCAACAAGATACAACTGTGCATCCTTCAATTTTTCAGTGTTGGGGAGAAAGAGCAGGGTGGAAAACAGTGTGGTTTAAGAGATGAGGAAAGATACATCATTGAAACACTACTATATCGTATGTTCCCCTATGTTCTAACTCAATTCAGATAACCCTCTGGGTCCTGTCAGTAGCATATGGGAATCTCATATTTATGGAATCACAGGCTGTAGAAGACTTCTGTTCCTGTGCTCACAAAAGAGCACTGACAAACCAGGAAATTTAAACCATGCTCGTCTCTTCACCAGACATGTTATATACTTGTTCCTGTCTGGAAAAAAGAAAATGGAAGTAGTTAATAACTGCAATTTGTGCTATCTGAAGGGCCAGTCTGGACCTGAATCTCTCAGATAATTATTGTCACAGCCCAGACTCTTCCTCCTAAGAACTTTATTCTGAGCATTGATTCTCAGTCAATAGAACCAGGTCCTATAGGAAAGGTCATTTGTACTTTCTGAAAGACTTTATATGTAGTCAATCATACCGTTGGCTTTAATGTGGTGATTGTCACCAGAAAAGCTTTTTTCCCGTAGCTGTATTTAAATATGTCTAAAAGCAAGAACCCAGGGTCAGACTTTAGAATTATGAACCACTGCCTGACTAAATTGTGTTGAGCCAACTTTCCTTCTTTCTACAATTGGATTATTATTTTGCCAGCTGTGGCATTTTCAAGGACATACCACCACCACCACCACCACCACCCCCACAACCCCCACCCCATCCCCCACACACCAAGCTAAAATGATTCCAAATTGATTTTTAAAGAACAATATCTTCAGAGTGCAAAATGTTTTTCTGCACACAGATAAGTACTGGAGAAACCAGGAAAGCTTAAACATAGGTGATCTTTCCAAAGGGAGATAAAATTTGGGTGTTTTGTCAGAATGTTAGGGGATAATGTAGGTTACAACTTGGTAATTCTTTGTTCTCTGATGAGTAAAGTGATTGTAATAACAGTTTCATTATTTAGCATTAGGAAAGAGTTGAAGTAAAATTTTATCTTACTTTTGTATGTACTTAAGTTTAAAGCACTTAAATTATTTATGAGTTGAAGTTTAGCTCCCAATTCTTTTGGCCACCCATTTATGTACTAAAAAACAGTCCACAGCCAAACTTCCTCCTCTTGCTATGGAAATATAAGTTGAATTTATCAAACATGAGGACTATTTTTGATGTTGAACATAATTTTCCTATCAAGATCAAATGAGACTCCTTTTGCTCTCAAAATTCAACAACAGCAACAAAAAGAAGAGTGAGAAGTTAGAAGGAAAGATGAAAATACGCACCCTTCTTTGGCCAGGCTGTGTGTTAATGCTATGTGTTACACTGCTTTGGGCTCACACTAAAGAAATTAGGTCTGTTTTTTGGAAGTTCATTCCTGGCCCTGAAACAAGAAGCTGCCTTTCAAACACTCAGGCTTCTTTCAGAAGTTATTGATTTGTCTAGTCTAATGTTGGTAAGCCACAGAGCTTCTAATTCAGACTCAGAGTCATTTGAATTGAGAGTTGGTAAAGATGCAACTGCTTCTCGTGATAGATCATATTATCATATATCCCTTTTCATACTCAGTAACTCACCCCTCCTCTCCGCTATGACATACTAGTTTGGAGAATAAATGTGTACTTTACATTGATTTTGATCAAACAACATTTGCCCTGGCTAGTCCTGGATGGCGAGGTCACTGCAGCAATTATAAAACAAAATCCCCCAGCAGACCTTTCATCTACTTGTAATATAAAATCAATAACATCGAAATGGGACTGAGATGGCATTTTAATGCTTGCCAAACAGCATTTAGACATCTGAGCTGCCTCAGATGTGGTTTCAACATCCATTTTGAAAACAGGAACAAAGATGTTCTGTCTTATTTTAGCCTGAAAACCCATGTATGCAGTCACGTAAGAAATGTATCTAATGGTTCTGTTATAGACTATGATAGTAAATTTCAAGTAAACCCATGGTTTTGTTCTTGCCAATTAACTACATTTTATACATGTAAAAATTCTCAAATAGAAGGAGTATTTTGTTAACGACTTTTAGACATATTAACTGAGATGAATTAAAGTAATACTACCTCAGTGAATATCTTATTCTCATGAAAATTTTAAAATGTGGATTTGCTCAATGTTCAGTGATGTCATTTGTAGTATTTGGTTTTAAAATTTGTAAATGTTAGTATTCTGTGCTATACCTTACACAACATCAAGTTGTATTTGAGACTAAAATGCATTAATTAAATGAGAATCTCTTTTACCTAAATTAATAACTACTTAAAAACAAAAATTAAAAAAAATGGTTATCATTTAGTTTTTAATTTGGTAAGAAATAAACACCGTTAGGGTTCTCTGACTGATGAAGACACCCCTTAATTCCCTGTATTAGGAACACGATCCTCACACGATGTGTAGGAAGTGTCTTCAAACCACACTTTGAAATTTGTTCAAGCTGGTGACTGTTCACTGAACGAGATTAAACTGACACCGTAGAACCTTCAGAATCCCTTCAGGAGGCATTTAGTTTTAATCAGCGAAATCAAAAGACTCAATTAATGACTTACATCATGCAATATTTACACATTTTTTTTTTGTAAGCAGGTCAGTTGTTAAACTAGCCCATTTCCGTCAATAACGTTACTACATCACAAGTCTGTGAGTAGATATAAATCAGCCAGCTACTGTTCAAAAGAGTCCCCTAATCAGCTAAAGCCCTGGAACATACCAGACTGCAAAAAAAGAAAGCATACTTAAAAAATCTCCCTCATTAGTTACTATTGACCTGTTGCTACAGTTAGGACTTATATGCTGAATTACCTAAATGATGAATTATTCACAATTCTGGAGCTACTCAAATCTATTGTACAGTTGATTCTTTCATACTACAAGCGCAATCACACTCCTAAATGCTTATATACATGAGATTTTCTATTTGTAAATTATATATAATTTATAGAGTGTAATGATTAGCAGTTTCTTACAGTGTTAAAAACCTATAGGTTACAATATTTTGGAAATTATGTGAGAACATTAAAACTAGCTTATAAGCTATTAGGCTGCCTCAAACTCTACTTTTTATAACGCATGCCAATAATATTAATAACATCAGTATCTGAATCAGTGAATAATATACTGAATAAAATGATGTTTTCATTTGAAAAAATGAGGTCGGTAGCTCTAACCTCTTTTATCAGCAGCTAGCTCTAATTATTTTGAATAATGTTACCAATAAAGAAGCATCATTTATTTATTTTTTGATCATGTTATTGAATGGTGCTATATCTTCAACTGAAAGTTTTCAAGAGTATTTTAAATTGTTTTTGGAAACAATTAGCAAGTCATGTCATATCCACATAACTTTGATATGTATGTCATATCACTATAACGGTAATATTCTAGAATAAAACAGTGTCTAGAATTATTTGTTTCCTGTTTTTAAAAATACACCAGCTAGCCTACTATTTTCTCTTTTTTATCTTTATTGGATATTTTATTTACATTTCAGATGCCATCCCCTTTCCCCATTTCCACTCCCTAGAAAAACCCTATCTCATCCCCTCTTCTCCTTTTTGCTTTTATACTATATTTTTAATGTTAATCAAAGGCTTTATAAGTTTGGTAATGCTCAATAACAAGATGCCCATACAATCAGAAGTGTTACCCAATACCCAACCTAGATATACCAACTACCTTTGACTAGCGGAGACACAGGAACATCCACCTCCATGTTCTGCCTCCCTTTCTCTCTTGTCACCTACCTCTTCCTCTCCTTATTTCTCCCACCTTAGCTCCTCCTACATATCACCCTTCCTTTTCTCTTAAAATACAATCATTCTGGATTTCTGACGGGGTTGAAGACTTATAGTCTCGTAGCCAATCACGGCTATTTACTTTGAGAGAAAAGATTTGAGAGGATGGTTTTCAGCTGACATTCATCAAGCCAGGTTCGGAACTAAGTCTTTTAGTTAGGAGGGATGACAGAGGTTCTGGTTAGTCAACAAAATAATGGACTGGGTGTTAGGTCTATCTTGTACCTTACTGACCCAAATTGGTATAGTTATGCACTATTTCGTCTTTTAAAGGCTGTATCTCAATCTACACAGATACTTTTAGAAGTGTGTTTGCAATGTTGTAATTTTTACAAGAGTATTTTGTACTGTGAAAATATATTCTAGCAAATAACAATAAAATCAATGTCCTAGAAATCAATTAATATGTATATAATAAAATGTTTCTCAATATCATATGGGCAAGAAGAGAGAAAGAATTTGTTTTACACAGTAATGTCAAATTACAGATGTCAATGTACTTCAAAACTTTTGGATACAAGGTGTCCAAAGAATAATGTAGAAGTGAAAACTTAGTCTTAGTAAAAAGGTAATGATTCAAAATTGTCATTGGGTTTCAGTATTTTGATCTTTGTAATTATTACTTCAATCAAAGAAGTGTTCTATAATATCAAATATGATAATATTTAGAACTGAACCACAAATGTCAAATCTTGACAAAATTTAGTGAGACTGATAACATACATACGAGAGCAAATGGTTCTTACTTAAAGAAATTTCTTTCATATACATGTATATATATGTATATATATATATGTATATATGTATATATATGTGCATATAACAACAATTCTACAGATTTTATTTCATGTAGCTCATAATTTAGACACATTGAAAACATAGTATTCCTTTGGTGATTGAACATGGGATGGATACCCAAGTGTAATGGTCTCCAGATGGCCCCTCCTTCAGTTTCTGTCCCCACTTTGTCTCCATATTTGCTCCCTTGAGTATTTTGTTACTCCTTCTAAGTAGGACCGAAGCACCCCCACTTGATCTTCCTTCTTCATGAGCTTCATGTGGTCTGTGAGTTGAATCTTGGATATTTCAAGCTTCTGGGCTAATTCCACTTATCAGTGAGTGAATACTGTGTGTGTTCTTTTGTGATTGGGTTACCTCACTCAGGAAGCTTTCTAGATCCATCCATTTACCTAAGAATTTCTCTAAGTCATTATTTTTAATAGCTGAGTAATACTCCATTGTGTAAATGTACCACATTTTTTGTATCTATTCCTCTGTTGAAGGACATTTGGGTTCTTTCCATCTTCTGGCTATTATAAATAAGGTTGCTATGAACATAGTGGAGCATATGTCCTTGTATCTATCCCACCTGCAGTCACCAAAGGTAGACACTAATGTGGATGTCAGGAAGTGCATGCTCACAGGAGCCAGATATAGCTGCCTCCTTAGAGGACTACCAGAGTCTGACATATTTAGAGGCGAAGGCTCACAGCTAACCATTGAACTGATCAAGGGGTTCCCAATGGAGGAGTTAGAGAGAAAACTGAAGGACCTGAAAGGGTTTGCGACCCCATGAAGAGAGCAACAATACCAACCAACCAGAGCTCCACAGGGTCTAAACCACCAGACTGGGAGCACATAGGATGGGATGGACTCATGGCTCCAGCCGTATATGTAGGGGAGGATGGCCTTGTCCAGCATAGGTAGGAGAGCAGATCCTTGGTCCCATGAAGGTTAGACAATGAGAGTGGGGCAATTCAAGGGTGGGGAGGTGGGAGTGGGTGACAGGTGGGGGCACATCCTCATAGAAGCAGGAGGAGGGGGGATGGGTGGTTCCTGAGTGGGGGGTGGTATGGGGTAAGGGGATAACATCTAAAATGTAAAAAAAAAAGAAAAGAAAAGAAAAGACAGTGTCCTATACATAAAACAATAAAATTTAAATTTTTAAATTTTTAATTAGAACTGTGTAAATTCTATCATTAAACAATAAACTGAAGCACAGGGGTGAATGGTCAGGTAATATATAAACAGTATTATTGCATCTAGAAAAATGCATTGTCATGGGTAGTTTGTGCAGTTGAATTTTACTTGAGAGGGGGTGTGCTGTGTGGAAACAATTACCAGACTATGCACTATGCTTTAATAGCAGGGACCGTGTTTGAGATAATGTGAGAAATACATACAAAGATGTGTTGAAGTTTAAAATATAACTTAAGTAAGATGCATAATTCTTCAAATTCTACTATACCCTTCTATATTTTGTATTCATTAAATATCCCCTGCTAAGATCCAAACCAAGTATGAGTATGCTTGCTGAAAGAAAAGCCAAGGATAAGATGAATGCAATAATATATTTCCCGATCATTTCATATGTATGGGGAGGATGATATTAAAATTTCTATGATTATATATCATTAAGCGAGTGAAATCCACATGCCATTCTTGGAGTAAACAGTTTGGGAAAATGTTTCAGAGAATCTGATTTTGCAATAAATAAATAAATAAATAAATAAATATCTTGAATATCTGTCTTAATCAATTATGTATGTCATATCGCAATGCTAAGTACTCATCTAAATAATAGCAAACATATGTGTTCAAAGTTATCATACGGCAGAATCCAATTGTGCTGCTAGTTTTATGTCAGCTTGACACCAGATAGAGTCCCTAAATTGGTTTTGATCACACTCTTTTATCACAGAAATTGTTAACTCTAACTAGAACACCAACAATTAAGTTTTCAACTTACTTTTAAAAATGAATATTGTTTTAAGAGGTACTAAGGGTATGAGAGATTTCAAAAGTCCATTAAATTACATTTGCCTGAGAATCATGTCACTAAATATTGAAAGCAACCAAGGTTGAAAACAGACCAAATAGTACTGACTTATTTTCATAGGTCAATGGTAAAAATCTAAAACAGAAGATGTGAGCATCACAGTTACACTCTAAGATGGACACTTAAGAGTTTCGTGTGGTACCCAAAAGGCAACTTAAACACTAAGGCTCAGCATGCTTAATTTATAATGTTTGAAGAGATTATTTATTTTTGTTTTATTTTTATTCGTGTTTGTCTGAATGACTATATCATACAATTTCTGAAGAGGACAGAAGTGGGGGTCAGATCCCTTGAGACTGGAGTTATAGACTTTTGAAAGCCTCCATAGGACTAGGAATTGAATGGGTACTCTTATAGTTAATACGTCTCTCCAGCTCCTCATAAATGCTTTATAGAGGATTTTAATTGAAATCCAACAAATAATATAAAATATTATTTATATTATTATAATATATATTTATAATAATATTATATTATAATAATATATATTTATAATAATATTATATTATAATAATATAATAATATAATAATAATATATAAATATAATAATATTTATAATAATATAAAATATTCATAAAAATTAATTTTAAGGCATGGTTTTAGTATGTCTGCATGCATGGTGTCTGTGTGTGTGTGTGTGTGTGTGTGTGTGTGTGTGTGTATGTGTGTGGTGTGTATGTGTGTGTGTGTATGTGTGTGTATGTGTGTGTGTGTGAGTGTGTGTATGAGTGTGTGTATGTATCTGTGTTTTAAAGCACAGTGATTAAACAGTAAATACAGGAGATAATTTCTATGAACTTTTGCTCGTAAAAATATAGAAATGCATCTGTATAGTGAAGCTAATTTTGACCATTGGCAATTAAATCACAGACCATTGGCTGGGATCTATAACACTACTGTATAAAACAAGACATATGCCTGAAATATTTTCAGATATCTTGAACTTTTACTTCATTAGTTTTTTTTTTTCTGTTTCCTGGTTAAAAGTATTTGAAAATAGTTCAACAATGCTGGCTGTATTTAATCAAAGAATCTAGAAACTTGAAATATGAGTACCCAGTCAATATTTATACAGTGATAAATGTTAATCAGGACTTGTCCATGCAAGTAATTTTCCTTATCACAAAGAATCTTTCAGGATTGACCTTCTAATAGAATTCACCAATCATGGCAAAATGCCACAGAGCACTCCTGAGAACATTCCTCATTCATTGAAGGAGCAGTAAATCAGTTAACAGGGCAAGGTAGAACTGGTTATGTTAGCTCAGTAGCTCACACACATTGTATCTGGCTTCTTATCTGCAGGTGTTTTCACACCTGTGTTTTGCTTTGTCCTTCAGATTCCCTTTTCTCAACACCTGCTGGCTCAACAGTCACACCTGCTTTCATAAATTTTAGTTCTGCGGCCTCTCTCTGCCTAGTCATGTTTTCCTTTTCTGTTTGTAGTTTTTGCACAGTATGCCTAGCCCTGGAAGGCAGCTCTCACAAATGAGCCCTGTCAGTCACTTGGCAGGAAATACATTAAGTCCTCTTTCCTTTTTGCAGATTATCTTGTTTGAACTGAGCATGCAAAAATCACACAGTTAAGACAATTTGCTGGAGCAAAGGCATTATTAATATTCTCTCCTTGTCAATTATATTCCATGATTATGGATTAGGGTCCAGATTGTATTGTTCTCTTTTTAGAGTCTTGGGTCACTTGTATTATATACTTTTATTTGAATATAATAAATAAAGTTAAAGGTAAACAAAATTTAGTGCATGATGTGAGGGGGTGTAGGAAGACAAAGTGACGAGTCACAATTTAATGGCAATAAAGAAAGACACATGAAGAGAAAAAATTACTAAGATCAAACGCCTCCTGTGACTAATTTTATGCTGAATTCCCTCATCTCTAAAATAGAAAGCCTGAAATTTTAGATGATGTCTAATGCTGCTGTTGACTCCAACAATCACACAACTAAATTTCACGTAATACTTAGCTTTCATTCCACTGATAAATGTGTTTCTATTGTGGCATTGATCTTTTCTGTTCCAATCATAGATCAGGTGAGAAGAGCACAAAAGTGGCTCAGTTATATAATCGTGATGATCATGTGTTGATATCACTCATGATGATGTATCCCTGAAGAGTCTTATTTTGGAAAGACTGATTGAAAATAGATTTACTGGTATATTCTTTAACTACATTCTAAATACTTGTATCCAGGGTCTGAGAAAATGGCTTAGTGTTTAAAGTCTTTGCTGTTTTGCAGAAGACCTGGGTTCAGTTCTCAGCACCTACGTGATGGCTCACAATCACCTGTAACTCAAGATCCTATGCCCAGTTATGTCCTAATAAGGTACCAGATATGAGCCTGACACATAGAAGTACAGAAAACAAACAAATAAATAAACCAACAAGAACAAAACAAATCTTTCATACAAACAAAATGAAATAATAAATCTTTGAAAACTAGAAATATGTAACAACACTTATATCCAGGAAATCAAGAAAAAGTGACTGGGAAGCAAATGAAAAGTCACCATGTAAAGTATATGAGGTTAGCAACTATAGCAAAAGGAAGTACACCCATTTGATTTCATTAAGCCACCAAATCAATCCTTCAATGACAGGAATGGGTTAAATATTGCTAATTCATTGGGAAAAGGTCCCAAATATAACAGACTATCCTTTAATATAACAGACTATCAGCAAGGTTATTGGAAATTATAATCTATAAACTGATGATACAGCCCTACTTCTGAAGATACAACATATGTGTGTCATTGAACATGGAAAAATGTGCCCAACTAGAAGTTTCACCCCTACAAAGATCTGTCTGCAAGATGTACCAGTGTATTAGTGGCACAAATATTATGGGCATAACCAATAACATTGACCTTATTTAAGCCCTCTCCATAAGATGGGCATCATACACAACACTGCAAAAGAGCCAGGAAACTAAGATGATCAGGTCATGGCCTAGGGTAAAGTTATTATTCTGCAAAAGGAGCACAACTATGAAATAATTTCTAATGAAATATTGGTGTAATCATAGATTAGACCGTTGCTCAACTAACGTCAGAGAAGCTGCTTCTTAAGGGAGGTGGTAATAGACAAAGTGATTCACAACTGGACAATGTGAGGAGTGGGACAAACTTTGAGCACTCAATCCTAAATGAGGTATGTTTATCAACTATGATTCCTGAAGGTTCAGAAGTTAATATGAAAAAGAAGACAGAAAGATTTTAAAGGTTAGAGCTAATGGGTGACTTCCAGAAAACAGTATCTTCTAGACACCACAGGACTGTGACACACATAAACTCATAGTAGTTGTGACAGTATATTCAAGTTCTGTACAAGTTTAAACATAAGAATTCCCAGCACTAAGAAAATGAAGAAGACAAAACTGAGCATTAAGAAAGAAGAAACTACTCAGGGAAGACTCCATGCTCAGGAGAGGTTGAACAATACAAGCTTTTCTCCAGTGTGTGTATGTGAGTACTATTTCTATTCTGTTTTGATATATATTTTTTGTTTTTATTTATTTTTCTTTTTAAGTTTATTTGTGTTTGATTTTCATCTTTTTTGGGTAGTTTTCCTTTTCTTCTTTTTCCTGTTTCTTTTTGAGAGAGAGAGAGAGAGAGAGAGAGAGAGAGAGAGAGAGAGAGAGAGAGAG
>JANHMN010000021.1:43426878-43462793 GCA_030674055.1 Rhabdomys pumilio
GAGAGAGAGAGAGAGAGAGAGAGAGAGAGAGAGAGAGAGAGAGAGAGGAGAGAGAGAACATGGACTTAGGTAGGTAGGGAGAATTTGTAAGAAGGAGAAAGAAGATGGCCAATAATATATTATAAGAAAAAACCTAAATAAAATTTTACAAAGAAAACATAGAAGCATTCACATGCATAGCATAAGAAAAATAAGTAAATGATCATATCCACAGCTGAGTGTAAATCTTTTCCAATATCAAAGAAATTTGTTCTTTCAACAGATGAGGCTATTATAGTAACCTTCAACTGTGGAGATCAGCTGACTTGGGGGATTTGAACACTAACAGATACATTTCTACCAACTCCTACACGTAAAACGCAGGGATCATTGTTGAAGAAGGGGCAGAAGACAGTTAGAACCAAACGACTGGGGCATCTCCTCAAACAGTTTCCTCTATATAAAATAAGAGACTGTACTAATGCTCTCTTAAAAATATGGCTGTCTAAACAAGGCCTAAACAATGGCACAAGCTGACATGCCAACATGGATGTGGAGATTTCACCTATAGTTGAAAAGCTCCAAAGCAATCAATGTGTGCAAGAGAAGGAGAATCAGTCTTCTCCAGGAACCAGCCCCTAAAAGTTTGTCTAATCTCACATGTCAACCTACACATGTACAGAATCGAGGAGAACTAAATGGACCCAGATCATCATCATCACCACCACCACCACCACCATCACCACCACCACCACCACCACCACCACCACCACCACCACCACCACCATCACCACCACCACCACCACCACCACCACCACCACCACCACCAATATCATCATCATCATCATCATCATCATCATCATCATCATCATCATCATCATCATCATCATTGTTAGTATGTGTAATGAGAAACAATGAATTTGTGAGAAATAGAAGAGCATTACCAGGGTTGGTGAGGTGGAAGTGTTGCACAATCATTTTAATACAGTTCTTAAGTATGAAATCATATAAAGTATAATTTGTATAATACTATGAGAATTTTTGATATAAAATTGATATATGTACCATAACAGAAAAGCATGGCAAATGGCATTTTTAAGGATTTGTCTTGGAATAAAAAAAAAATGTTGAATTCCAAATTGGGTTATAGAACAACATATGTAAGCTTTGTTTTCTTATAGTTAATATTGATGTCACATTAGAAATACTGATTGGCAGTTTTTTGTCATTATTCTATTGTTATATTTGTTTGAATATTCTTAAAGACCAAACTAAAATTTGCCTAACTGCATATGGCCATACCATTTTATTGTTATTAATTACTGCTTCACTGTATCCACATCTGAATGACTTAGCACTTTGATTCCTTTTCATACAAACTTTTTTCCATACCAAATATATTTTATTGGTTATCACTAAAAAACCTATCAAATGAAAGACATATTTTAAACATTAAATCTTTCGGTTACTTAACCACCAGTGCTAACTTCTCGTGAGACACAGTATTCAGATATACCTGTTAAGGTACTGCCCAGCTTTGCATTCTCATATTTCACAACAGCAAATTTATTCATTCTTATCATGAGAAAGATCAAACACTAGTATAACGTTCCTCATGTTTTGTCTTTCTTAAAACTGTCTGCCAATGGTAACAGCACAGTTAGCAAAATTTGTAAAGAAAAGACCTTTACTAAAAAAAAATAAATTAAAAAAATTAAAATATAAATGACAGTGGGCAGTACATATTGTCAGGTATTTCTGAAGCTGTTGATGGTTTTAGTAGCTAAATGAATTCAAAGGATGTTTTGTCATACGTACCAGGCAATACAGAAATTAAACGCAATATAGTATCCACTATTAAAGAAATGACCATCCATTAAAATAAATAACTTATTTGAGAAACTTGGCAAACTATAGAAGAAAACAGTTTTCCTGGCTTCATTGAGATTTAGAAATCACTATGTGTTATAGACTTTAATCACTCTCATTCTTCACAGAGACAACTGCAAATTACTTTGGCCATAAAATAATCTTTCTTCTTTAAAATTTGAGATACAATACCATGTCTGATACATTTAACCACTAGAGCAATGAGCTGGTAATGACAGAATTTTAAAAAAATTAATTAAAATAAATAAATAAATTTCAAATAAATTCCAATCATTATTACTCATTCTTTTAGCTGTGTATTTGATATCAGGTGCAATTATTGATGTAGTGCTATTATAAATACAAGGATTAAATCACATAATAAACTAGATATAGTACAACTTTGAGACTTTCTGGGTAATTGTATACAACCTCAATTACTGTATTTAAGTCCCTTCCCCTTCTTTGTACTTGAATTAATCAAATAAACAATCTCTTTTCTAGAAGGACTTAAAAACTTTATTCTAGTCTTAGGAGGGGTCTTCACTATGCTTTTCGTAGTATTAAAGAGGCAGATAGATTCTTTAGATTCCTATTTGTTTTATGAGAATGTACAAGGAAGCTATATTTCATCAGTAGCACTTATGCACATATGAAATTTACTGAAATTGTGTATTTGATTATAAAGTATATATCGCACAACACTGATGCCATTGAATTGCTTAGGATATAAATGCAGTTAAGTATACACCATTTTAATTCCAGAATACTGTTATCCACATCATATGAAAAAAATCTCTGTAAGTGTGCACTGCACTCAAGATCTCTCATACATACTGAAGACAGCATTCATACTGGATTTCTGGCCACCCAGATGGGTGGACTCCTTTGAATGGAATCTGTTCTGTAGACATTTGTATCTAGTTTGTCCTTTTGTAAAGTATTAGAGGTTAATATTTTAGCATACAAAGAGGCAAAATCAAGTTAAGTACTTATAGAATCGTTGGTGTCACAGAGAATATTCTTGTCTTCTGTAGTGTGTGTATGTGTGTGTGTGTATGTGTATGTGTGTATATGTGTGTGTGTGTGTACACACGCACGTACACATGCAAATGAGTGTATTTATATGCACCATATGCATAGAGGTCCCCTCTATGCCCAGAAGACCGTGCTGGATGACCTGGAAATGGAGTTACAGGTGTTTGTGGGCCACATGATGTGAGTGCTGTAAACCATAGATCCTCTGCAAGAGCAGTAAGTGTGTTTACCAGATGAGCCGCCTCTCTAGCCGCTAAAGGCAGAAAGTGGACTTTTAAAGTAGTCACTATAGAAACATAAAGTGCCAAATGCTCCCTTTGTGGAATAAGGTGTAGATACCAACATTTAACAATGCTCTATACCCTGTGCTCTTATTCTTACTCTCTCTCTCTCTCTCTCTCTCTCTCTCTCTCTCTCTCTCTCTCTGTGTGTGTGTGTGTGTGTATGTGTCTCTGTCTCTCTGTCTCTCTCTCTCATTACTTACATCTAAAATTATTTGGCTGAATCCTATAATTTCCATTTTTTTTCAGTTAACTATACTTTTAAATTTATCATTTAAACTGCTTTAGAACCAATGGTTCTGCTAGAATGTATTGTTTAATTTCCAAGATTGTGAATTTTCAGAATTTCCTGTTGTTATCATACTGATTTACAGTTTTTAGGGTGTAGTCTATTTTACTAATTTACAAGTATACAAGTTTTGCATGTATGTATGTCTGTGTACCATGTGCATACCTTGTGTGCAAAGAAGCCAGAAGAGGACATTGTATCCCTCAGAACTGGAATTCAGATGGTGGGATCTCCATCTAGGTGCTGAGATTCAAACCCGGGTCCTCTGCAAGTGTATAAAACGCCTTTAACCACCCAGCCATCTGCTTAGGCCCTGATTTAAAGTTATAAATTTAGCCAGAATAGTTGACATATTTTAACATATAGATTAACCACTTTATAACTCTATAATAGCCTTCATTGTCTTCTGATAGAATATTTTTCAGGTCTGTTTTGTATACAGGCTACCAGCCCTATCTTACTAAATGAGAGAACCTGTTAATCTGTTTTCATTCTTTTATGATAACCAGTGTACGTCCTTAAAGCATGGGGAAATTTTCTTCTAGCAAACTATATAAATGTTTCTTGATTTATAAGAGGGTTATATTTAGAAAACACATCAGAAGTAAAAAAAAAATGTCAAAAATTTATTTACTATGGTTAACCTACTGAATGACAAAATTTAGTGAGACAGGATTTCAGTTGCTGACCCCAGTGCTGGTCTGACTAACGTATTGCTGTAGATCATTGCAACTGCCAAGCATTAGGAGTTATTGCCTTGTACACTAGCTATCCAGGGAAAGGTTCATGTGTAATATGGCTTATAATGAATGTGTATTTCCTTAACACCACCGTCACTTTAGAAATGTTTAAGTTGAACCACTATAATTCAGGAATTCTATAAATCTGCATTCTCTTTCCTTATACATCCTATAAATTTGTGTCCATTTCTAGATAATATAATCCATTTACATTTATAGAAATGAAGGGTAAATTTTGTGCTTTTATGACTTATTTTTTGATTTAGCAATTTAAATTATTTTTAATAAATATTATGAATATTTAATAATTTGGTTTTTTGTATATAGAATTCAGGCATGCCACAACAAATGTGTGGTATTCTGAGGAGAGATTTCAGGACAATCATTTATTTTCTTTTCTTATGTGGGTCCTGAGGATTAAACTCAAGTTGGTAGTCTGAGCAGCAAATATCTTCACCTGGTGAGCTATCTTCTTAGCCAACTCAATAATATTTTTTAATTATTATTTTAAAAAATGTTTGTGAATCCATAATATATTTGTGGTTTCTATTTTCCATAAGGCATATGTGAAATATATGAAAGATATCATAAATCCACTAGTCTATTTTAAGCTACTACAATGTAGGTTTACATGAAGAAACTCCATTCATTTACCTATCTCCATATAAATTAAGTATTGTGATAATTACATATTTTGTGCATTATTTACCCATTAACAAATTACTACAGCTATAATTATTTTAATATGCTTGTACTTGGCTTTCGTTCTATAGAGATGACATACATATCATTATTATAGGATTAAAATTTTCTGAGTCCTATGAAATCCCTTCACAAATTAAGTAGCATAGACCTCATGGTGATGTTATTTATATCTCATGGTGATGTCATCAATGCCTCATGATGATGTCATCTATACCTCATGGTGATGTCATCTATACTTGCACAGATTAGTCCTTATCGTTCCTTATTCCCAAAAACCAGACTTTCCAATATTCTTAGAGGGTCATTTTGCCACATTGCAAACACTAGTTGGCCTTTTCTTTGTGGGGGAAATGTTCCTCCAAATTTAGATGCTGACAGAAATTATAAACAGTTCTAAATATAGACCTATAGTGTTCTTTCTATATATACATATGTAACTATGATGACTTTCATTTTATAAGTTATACATACTATCACATTAACAACAATAATAGAAAATAAATATAGCACTATTCTCTAAAAGAGGTTATGTGTGAATGAGGTCCCCTCTTTCTTCTACCTCAAAATAGTATTTAATTTTTTAAGTGTATGTGTGTTTTTTACTCTACATCCGGGCTTGGCTTGATCTTATATACTTGGCACAGTGGCAGAGTTAATCTGTTTTTCATGTTGTATGCCTCATTGCCTCTTTATGTTTTTAAATGGAGGACTGTTGATCTATTTATGTTAGATCTAGTACATTGCAGGTGAATAGCTTATTCAATTCTCCTTATTCAAGTGTTTATTGAAGACAGACATGAAGCTGTAGGTTCTACTCAGAAATTTCAGATTTGCCATTTCTAAGACTAAATCACCATCTTTTTTCTTAAGTTAGTCTCTCCTGTTCCCTCACTGCAATGAATACTTTGTTAACGTATTTAAACAGCTTCTTGTGTCTCCTGGGTCAGTATGACGCCATCAGTTGGAGCACAGGTTTAGAATTTTGTGGTTCTATTACAAATTTGATATCATTTCAGTCTTATTTAAGTACTCATCAGAAACCATGTCTGTAACTTCTGTTGTTCATTCGACAGCAAAACAGCATGAATTTATTTTCTACCCTTTATTGTTCATAAGCCTGTGTATAAAGAATTCATCCTAACTGTAGGGGAAAGAGTAAATAGGCAGACACTTTTAAGCGAGTATATGACATTTTCACTGAACACTACTGCTTATTTTCTTTGTATTTTGATTTGACAACATCATGCTCCTTTGCTTTACACCATCAGTAAGTTAGGTGAGTATTACTTGAGCATAAACACTGAAATGCTAGAAAAGTCAATCTGGTAAACAAGATAGCTGCTGAGTAGCTATTGGGAAAATGCCATAGAGCACAGATATCCTAGAGAAAACAATAATTTTTGTCTCAGTTTGGATAGGGAGGGGTGGCATCTTTTAATGTACTATTGAGGTGAGATTTAATTTAAAATTCATGAATTGTTTATCTCCAGATATTCTCACATAGTGTTTTCACACACTTGTTGAACATTGGCAAATGCAAATTGGAAAATAAAAGCACGAAGAGAAAGGATATAGTATCAAGTCACTTTTACCTTCCCAAAAAGATTTTGATAATAAATCCTCTGACAATGCCTAGCTATAACCTGGATCAAGATGCCACTTCGTATTGTTGCTTTAAAATTCTTTTCATCTTTTATTTTTGAAGATTTTGAGTGTGATATGTCTTAGTGAATGTATCTTTACATAACCTCCTATGACTGCATGTTTATTTCTCAATATGCATCTTAATAATACACTGTCACTGTGTTCATTGAATAGGCTTCCTTGTACATTTCTATTTTCCTTTTTCTACTCATAAATTCATTTGACTGCATCCCATAATTAATTCATATATTTTTCATTCATTTTAATTCTTTTGTCTGTCTTGTAACTCTAACTGGGATATTTGAAATATCCTGATTGTTTTTTTCTGACTAAATCTGCTGTTGACACTGTCTGTGGAACCCTTTGTTCACAATTCCATTTTCGTAGAGTTATTTTTCTCCTTAATTTTTCTTGTAACTTACAGTGTACATTAAGATAATTACATAGAGTTACTTATCAGTCAGTTAATGTATCTCTTTTGGGACAAATGTTGACATTATTTTTTTTTTCTTCTATGATGTCATGGTATTTTGGTTACTCCTAAGCCTAACACGTGGAAACCCAAAACACTGACTTTAGTCTTTAAATCCTGACCTCAGTAGGATATCTCTGAGCAATAAGCCTACTCAGAATCTCTTGGTGGTTGGTGATATGCTCCATTAGTAGGCCTAGGAGATGGAGTGTTAAAAACAAGACATTGCAATACTTAGTTTGCAGGGAGGGTATGTTTGGCATTTGCTTCTGTAGGTCAAGGTCAGGTTCAGGGGACCACTACAGTAGTGGTGTCAGCCTGTGGGATCTGATTCCATAATCACAAATGCCGGCAGAAAAGATGAGTGCTTAGAGACAACATGGCATTGGGTCTGGTCTTGAGCTGTGTGTAAACTTATAGGCCTGGTCCTTGAAGAGTCTTGATCTTTGGTTCATGGGAAAGCCTCTGGGAGTTTCCATGATATATCTATTTCACAGCAAGGCTTGAATAGTATTCCCTAATATCTGATTAATGAGTTAATTAATTAATATAATATTTTATAACTTTTATGATTGTAAAAAAATCACATGATAAATTTAGATACTTTATCCTCTTTCTCCTCACCTATCTTCCTCCATTTCCACTGAAAGTCTGATGCCTCAGTGTGAGTGGCAAATTATGTACTGAAGCAAAGGGCAGCTTATGAATGGCTACACCACTGAAGAAAATGACCATTACTTGTCTATATTCCTTTAGGCAAGGTCATGATCAAATGTTGATTGATCCAAAGTCTGCAAGTTATGTGCAAACCATCATATCTGCAGTGAGTTCATGCATTTCATGTCTATATTGTCTCTAAGAAAAAAAACCTTTTGCTTTACATCTCTGTAGTCTCTGACTCTTTAATATTTTGCCTTCCCTTTAAGTAAATTTTTTCAAGAGCATTTCTGAGAAGAAAGAAAATACACAATATTTGCAGTCTCTATGTTGTATATCTCCTAGCTACTATATGTTTTTATTTCAATTTTTAAGTCACAGAATCATCAGCTGAACATGTTAAAAAAACCTTTTCCGAGTTATTCGGTTTGTTACTGAAAGTGAGCCACTAAATAACACTGCTGTCTGATCTCTTGATTCCAGGCTTGAAGAGAAATACAGATTATAATTTATCCAGTGTCTCCTACTGTCATACCAAATGTGTGACTTTTGTCACTCCTCCAACTTATCAATTAGTACCACAGCTCTGAGAAGGGAACAAAGGCCTTAAAGAAAGGCTGCTCTTTAATCTGTGAGACTCCCTATAGTGATTCCATGTACTGCCAAGTTTCACAGACTGACATCTTATTATAATCCTGCATAGAGAAATAGAAATATTAACAAGAGTTGGATACTTTGACCTAGAAAAGAGATTAGTATAAATAATGTCTTCACTTTAGTTATTCAAAATATTGGTTATTTTTGGAAAGCTGGTATGATTACTATTGATACTATTAACTAAATTATTCATGTTAATAATTGAGGAATTCGAGGTAGGAGGTAAATGCGTGAGGGGGGTCTATTAATCGTGCACCAAACCATCACTCTGAATACATTTGCAGTAACATAAATAGACAGTCAACCATGATGTGAATTTTCTTCCCTCAATGCTATATCCTAATTTGAGTATTACACTTTTGCTTGACTTTTCCTGGAAAAATGTGTTTTCAGTGATGACAGAGGACTTGTGATAGATCAAAGAAACAATTTTACCCAGATGTATCTTAGTAAAGCGGTGGATTTTTTTTTTTTAACGAGGGTGAAATTAAGGGATTGCAGATGTATAAACAATTCAAAGCTAACTTGCTGTGTTACTAAAAAGTCAACCCTATCATGGGTAGCCTTGTAAGTCTAATGAGGTTCTTCCTCCTCTCCAAAAGAAATTGTTTTAATTCTATGAAAATAGTTATTGAACATCTAAGAAGACATATTATGATCAATTAAATTTTGAATTATTAATATGTTTCTGTTTTTAATGCATAAATGCTAAATAAATTATTAAATAAAATGGGAGTTTTTACAAAATATATTCATTGATCACTTGTGTAAGTATATGCTAACTTAAAAAGTAAATTAATAAACAATAATAATAGGGAATACATCTAGTGGTGGCCAGTAATTAAGCAGTTGAATGCCAGCTACTCTGAATCACAAGAGTTAGCTTACTTCCTTTAGACTTAATCTACCTCGGATGTAGAAAGTCATTCTTACTTTTATTTTGCAAATAAAGAAAATTGAACTTATGAAAGATAGTACTTGAATGGAGGCCTCTCAGGATCTGTATTACCATGCCCAAGGGTTTCATTTACATTTTTTTAGTGACTGCACTGCTAATTAATTTTAGAAGTAAATTCAACCTGAAATTGAATAGATTGAATATCACACTAAAGTAACAGAAAAACAAGAATGGCCCCAGGAATTGGAACCTGAGCAATGGAATAAATGAAAAACACAGTATTTTTCTCTTGTGCTATAATGGAAAACACCTGTGCAGGGAAAAGGTGCAGAGAGATGACCGAGCATATTTTGAGAGGCCTTTTCTGCTGTCTGTCACACTAGTACACCTTAAGGATCCCGGAGGATGCACTTTGTGTTATGGATGTAAAAAAAAATGTGAGTCATAATCAATGTCGTGAGGTCTAAACAGGGACCATAGATAGAGAAGTCTTGATTACCCTTAGAAATAGCAAGAAATGATAGGATAACTGATTATCAGAGTCCCAGAAGAGACAAATGTACAGGACACAGGGGGACAACAGCCTACTAACTTGTGTGTTTTTCATATCACAATACTGGAAGAAGAGTGATATGGATGTAGAGATTGGAGTGAGGAAGGAAAGAGAACGAAGCACCTCATATATAAAGATAATCCAATAACCACCACCACCACCAAAAACAAAGGCAACGGCAACAAGAAGAAACAACCACAACAATGACAAGAAACTAAAACAACAGCAACAGCAACAATGGCAACAACAACAGCCACAGCAATAAGAAGAAACAACCATAACAACAACAACAATGAGAAACAACAACAGCAACAATGGTAACAACAAAGGTTTAGGAGGGCATTAAAGATACATCCCTAAAATTACTGTTAGATATTCTAATACAAAATGGATGAACATCTGAAGACAAGTGTAGAACAGAAATCCCCAAATGTATCACAAAGCACATTTTTTAAAAAGTATGCATGTAGGATATGCATGTGTGCCTACATATTGAGGGCTTTATCCATCCGTTAGTGAATATGTGGAGTATAGAGGTGAATTTTGACATTCTCCTCTCTTTCACACCATGTTAACTTTAGAGACAGAGTCTCTAACTGAGCCAAAAGCTCGTATTTTGACTAGTTTAGCTAGTCAGTGACTTCATTTATCACCTAACCTCAGTCCACCTGCCCTCGGAAGAGCTTGCACTGTATGCACGCTCCATCATTTCTGCCTTGGCTGGAGACTCAAATTCAAGTGTTCACCCTGGTTCAGCAAACACCTTGCTCACTGATTCATCTTCTCAGCCCTCTGGTTTATATCTCTATAGAGGAATATTATAAATGCTTACAGTTGAATTTACATCCTCACGTGGACAATCACGTGTGACATGTTGTGTCATGCACTAAGTTACAAAGTTGTCTGAACTGTGCCACATGCCAATGGGACTGATCAAGAGAGAAGCAGTAGATTATGGCATATGCGCTTATGAACTTCATGTATGAGCTCAAGCCATGACTGTGACCCTCAGATTATTTTCAAACTCAGAAATGCTACTTCAACCTCTAAGATTCAATTTTCCATGAAAACGTAGAAAGGTCTAATAACCAATGTTGTTACCAACATTATGTAAAATTGTCTTTATTATACCTAGCAGACATTTTTGTTCTATTCCAATAATAGATAAAGTTGTATTAGAATGTTTTATAAAAATTACATGTGATGAAATCAATTTAATAATTCAATTGTAATACATATTATTTCCATATACAGTTATGGGGTAGGTTGGTATATGCTCAGATTCCAGGGCAGATTGATGTCTTAAATATTAGCATTGACTCTTGCTATCATGAAAAAAGAATTAGCTTCTATGACAGATTCCTTCTATGCAACATGAAACCATGACTACTTCTTGCCAAGAATGTAAGATATTTTAATATCTGTGATGTACTTTGGGCAAAGCGTAAGACATAGTAACCACTTGTTGGTGGTCAAGTGTTAATGCTTCAGAGCCCACAAATTATGTCTGTAGCACCAGGAACGATGCTTCCATGATAGAAACAGTAAAACACAAGTAGAATCTGTGCACCAGAACCAAGTGGCCTTGCTATTTTCTTTGAAACAAGCAAATACATGCACAAGATCTTCATTTTGACCGGCAGTCAATGGTTTAAAACAGTCAGCTAAAAAGGATCTGGGTCCTAGTCCATGTTTTCTGAAATTCTGAAAGACTACCCAAAAGTCTGAACAGAAAACGTCTGTGAATAATTTCAAAGGTTTTCTTTGTGATTGTGAGCCTTTGTTTCAAACCCATTAGGTGATCTTTTTGAATACTTCCGAAAACTGAGAAGAGTGTTTTCCATTTGATATTTTGCCTCTTACATATTTCAATAAGAGGTCACAGAAATGAAGATATCAATGAAAGACAAAATACATATTAACCATTGTGGAATATCCCCATAGAAACAGATACATGACACAATAAATATCAACTAAAACACACTCTTTGTTATAATAAAATGACACAATTCTGAACTATGTGATAAAACATTACAACCTTAACTCTTTCAAATGCTTTCCATTAATGCACGACTATAAATAAGGAATATGTGTATTAATTTTGTCCAATTATAGACTGACGTTTGATGTGCATAAAATCGAATGCTTTTGTATCGTCAGTTAAAAATATCAATAATAAATAAGAAAATTGAAATCTGGCATTAACTATTGCTTGTCTTGTCTCAAATGTGTTGTGTCTGAAATATTTCAGGGACTTTCTTTATATGAATAAGTGGATTTTAAAAATAAAAAAATAGAAAAAGAAAATTAGTGAAGGCTTCAGATGCTAAATGAAAAAGACTGAGATTATGTTAAAAAATTAAAAAAGAACAGATATCAAGATAAGTTCACTGAATATGACACTCCTAACAAAACTGTAGGAGAAAACATGTAGTAAAACTGTGCTTGGCAGAGACGAATGTTGAAGGAAAAGTTCAATGCTGATTTTATTATTTCTAACCTAGATGTTTGGAAAACTTCTCAAATATGAGTTTCCACAACTTATTAGTTTAACAAGAGGTGAACATGATTATCAGATGTTATTTTAACCTGAAAAGTTAAAAGTGATGGACAGCCTTGTTGTTAAGTGTGAAAACAAACTCCGTAGACCTTCTATGTCCTTGGAAAAGCACTGTAGCCACATCCTGAGCAAACCTGCTGACCAGGCAAAATACATATCTAGAGCTTTGTTTCTTCTCACTTTCAACTAATCAAATCTGTCAGTGATTTTCTAAAAACAGCACATTAAACAGACACACTGAGTTATTATCAGCTTTTCGGTGACTAAATGTCTTCCTTGAGATTCTAATATAAATATTTTATAATAGACGACAGGATCTTTAATCCATCACAGGAACAAATAACGACATTTAGAGAGAGTTTGAGAAAAAAATTGGATCAGCATAGTAGAGCCTAAAAGACATAAAGGAGAAAGAAGGACTTCGCGTCTTGAAAATTTACTCTCACTTTGTGTCCTTGGCATTGTGCAAATTCTCCGGTGGTATTCAGATTGTTTTACTTTCATTCTCTACAACATTGAAGGCCAATGGATTGGTCGTCTTCTCATGTTTTAACCAACAGAGTGGCATCACCCCACGTCAGTTAAACTTGTGTAATATCATTCAGGAAAAACACCTTCTTATAAAAATGTATTTAATCAAAGATTATAACGTTTTATTGCACGTTTTTGTACATCAAATTCTTGACATTCCTTCTTGGAAATGAATTTCAGTTTATGAATTACAGAATTTAAAAACATTTTCAGAGATAGCAGAGACACTAGATGTAGGCAGCATACTATGAGGTCAGGGATCTTGGGACTGGGTATAGTCATCTGTTTTAAAGTCCTTGCTTTACCTCCCATTAAAGTGGCACATCTTGGAAGCAACTTCCTTAACTTTTGCAGGTCATAAAATCTATGTGTTGAGTGTATTCACTTCAATCGTTTCAACAAATATGTGTAGGTGTGAAACATCACCGCAGTCCGGTTTCAAAATCTTTCCACCAAGTTCCCTCAGTTTAATTCTCCCTTTAGCACAAACTCCTCTGCAAACAAAGAAAACCACACATTGGCCGTTTGACTTCTAGAAAACGCATGCTTTAAGCTTTATTAGAAGGTTTCATCAATTTCCTATTTGTATTTGTGTTCGGAATTGAGCCAAAAGTTCAGCAACCAATTTGAATTCTACAGTTTCCAAAGAAGCCCAGAGGTACTGTCGACAGACGGCCTTTTGTGTCTGGTAAGCATTTTTCTTATGACCTGAGTATACATTTTATGTGTTGAATTGTTTTTCTTCTAAATCAACGAGGGCCACAAATACAGACAGAATATTTCCATTCTGTTGGTCCTTGGACAAGGTAAAGGGAAGGGCCTTGCCCTTCAGTCACATAGAGGGAGTGATTAACAAGTCTCCACCTCCAGAGATTAAAATATTAATGAGTTATCTAAAGGCCGGGAGGTGTAGCTAATTAAGTTATTCCCTCCCCTTTTCCTCTAAAAGGCCAGCCCTCCTGACTTTTAGGAAGGGGGGAAGCGCATACCATCTACACCCATTCACCACGCCATGAACAATAAAAGCTTTGGAAAACCGGACTCCACATGTAGCTTGGGCCTGCACCGCCGCCAGATTGCCAGCCTTTGGAACTTTGGAGCCTTGAACTACAGCTGCTGGCCCGCTGGCGCCTGCGTGAATGTGGGACCCTCCGCCAGCCAGCGGTGTGGGAAGTGCGGCAGAACCCCGCTGCAGGCCCTCGTGGCTGCAGGCCCTCGTGGGACCCCACCGCTGGATCTCCTCTCTCCGTCCGAGTTTTTTCCTCCCCACACCAATCCACAGTAACTTTGCTTAAATTCTAAGGTTAAAACCTGTTCAGCCTCTGAAGAAGAAAATGTATTCAATCTTCTGAAACTGGAGGTGCAGACAGTTTTGAGCTGCTAACTGGGTGTTGAGAACTGAAGCAAGTTCCTCTGGAGGAATGGCAGGTTCTCTTAACACAGAGCCATCTCTCCAGGCCCTGTTCTATATTCTTTTTGATAAATAGTAACAAAATAATTTTCTTCAACATAAGTACATATTATCATATTAGACTTACTACTATGCATGCTCTAAACTGCCGAGAAGCACCTGCCAATAATAAATGATTTTATGGCAATGATATGTTTGATTTTTCTCTAGTGCATTGCATTTGTTAGCATGAACTTTCTCATACCTCAGTTTTGTCAGTTATTGGTAGCAATTGGACACAAATACATTTCAGTGACATTTTGCAGAAAAAGGTTTCATCTACATATCAATATACCATTGTGGTTTTGTACTATAAAGTAAGTTTCTCTTCATTCTACCATAATAAGAGACAGAGAAACGTTACATAAGATGACAATTTCACTTTCTGGAAAGAAACATTGTTAAGACTCTTCAAATAGTCCTGAGATGGTCCAGACTTGCAAGAGTTGCTCACTGGCAACAGTAGGAGACTGAGCCCTAGAGTAAGTGAATTGTTATCACCATTTTACTTTTACCAGGCATTAAAGAAAGGGATATAATTGTGCATTGGCTAGACTCTGTTTTTTAGTCCCTGAAAATCTTCAAATCTTTGTCACAACTTGAGCTCTCTTAGACAAAGCTCATTAGGGCCAGAGGGTTTTAAATAAAGAGTTTTCTGGAAAACACACCAGACTGAAATGATCACAATGAAATGGACACAGTTTGAGAAGAGAATCTATTTTCTAGATCATTCGGTTTGTCTTTCTAGCAATCAATTTTTCATATGCCTAATGTACTTAGAGAAGAGTTGTCTCAGCTTGTTAGTGACACATGCACCCTGAATTATCTGTCTATAATTTATTAATGAAATCAATACTTAGGCTGACATACCTCACTTAGAGAAAAGAATCCTGAGGTCAACCTGTGCCTCAAAAAGAAAGATGATCCAGCTTGCTGATGTTTCTGCACAAGAAAATGATTTGTTATGTGACGGTTTATTACCTGTCAGCACCTTCCAGAGCTATCTCACGTCTGGCACATCTACTGACTTCAAAGAAAGCTAAAATGTATTATCTCTGTGAGGGCGGGTAAGCAGGCAAAGATACAGTATCTCCTGGCATGAAGAGCAATCAATGAACCATATTTTAAAACAACTGTTCATAAAGAAAGGGATACTTATAGAAGGGAATCAGGTGCAAGAACACAGAAAATACGTTTGATAATTGATGAATTGTAGGTGGTAAATATTTCACAAAATGATACATTAAAAGGGAGCTGTGGCACTGAACACAGTTCCACTTCTAGGAGCATCTGGGGACAATGGCATTCCTCATGAGGAATTACTCTAACTGTAGCTATGTTAACCTGCTCTAACTAGAGTCATACTTTGTTCCAACAACGACACAGAAGCTTCTTTATAACTATGCACTGCCATCTATATTTTATAAGCATGTTTCCTTTCAGAGCATCAGATCTGCACTATAGCCTAGGAATCTGCAGATGGTAAAAGCTTTTACACAGCCACGGTAGAAAGATGAAGGCCAGAAGCAATACCCAAGTGGCAGCATTTAGAAAACTGAATGTGTAAAGTGTATTTTTAGAAAAAAGTAATACTTCAGTAAATATCTCTTTCAATTGCTAGCTTCCTCTGGTTATACCTCAGTTCATATAGATGAAACAACAAACAAAAAAGCCAATATTGTTTGCTTCAGATCAGTATCTGAGGATTTATAAGTTCTGAATATTTGAGAACCTTTAACCTTTAGAAATTATCTGATATGACTGCATGGCAGTGCACATTTATAATCCCAGCACTTAGAAGGCTGTGACAGGAGGATCTCACAGCTAGCATATGAATTCATTGAGATATGAATTACATACATTCACACATATACATCACATGCTAAGCAAAGTCATCTCCATTAACCCTTTTAGGACAACCTTTGGTATTTCTTTTAAGAACCATAGTGTATCTGAAAAGGCTCAGCACTTGATATTCAGAATAACTGTCAATTTTTTGTCTGCTCAGATTTCTATTTCTGAGCTTTATTGAATTATAAGTGATATACAAATCAAACAAGTATTCAGTAGATGCATTTTAATGTTTGACCATGTTCATATACTTATAATAACAGTCATATATATGCATATATAAATATTTATTAGTGTATTTCACTTAAGAAATCTTCTTAAATAAATTACTTAAGGATAGTTATGCCATTAATAGATTTTTAAGTACTCGACACTGCGTCATGGCAGCTGAGAGGCTGCAGAGCAGAACTCTGTAATGTGTTCATCTTCCAAGGCAGAGACTCAATCCCCACTTATCAACAATCTCATTTGTTCCTGTTCTAGTCCCTCAGAATTGCCATTTGTTTACTGCTTTTATAAGTTTAGCTGTTGAATGATGATGAATCGTCCTGAAATATTTCTCAATATTTAATTCGTTCATTTCATTTGGCATATATTCATGCACATTGCTGGGAAATGTCAGCAGAGCTATCTTTATCTTAACAGAGTAATATTCCATTGGATTTGTACAAAATAGTTTTCTTTACATTTTTCTCTATAACAGATCATCAGTCTGTTTTTGTTGTTTTGTGATTGTGACTACTGTTTCAATAAGCACTGGCTGATACACATCTCTTTGAGAACTTTGATCCCTTTGGATATATCCCTGAAAATGGTTCTGGTAGATCGCAGAATAGTGATGGTTTTTAAAAGGCCTTCTGTAGTCTTTCATGTTAGTTTTATCAACTCTACTTAACAATGCATGAAGATTTTTTTTGCTATATGTTTACTGATATTTTATGCACAAATAGACCTATTAGTATATGTTTAGTTATATTTTTATATTGCATATTTTATATTTTTATATATTTATAATATGTATGTATGTTATATGTTTAGTTATATTTATTTAAAGTGGGTTAGTTTAACTTGCTTTAATGAGCAAACTGCTCTCTCTATGTGTGTGTGTGTGTGTGTGTGTGTGTGTGTATGTGTGTGCGCGCGCGCTTGCTGCTCATATGTATCTTCTATAGAAGGTGTATAAATTCTTTTATCCACCTTTTTTCTCAGATTTGATAGTTTTTCTCTATTCCTCCAACAAATATCTTTGAAATTTTGATGGAATTGTGATTGCTTCAGGTAGTATGGACCTTCTTATGAATATTTGTTCAATCTCTGTTCTTTTTAAAATTTTTATTGGTTATTTTATTTATTTGTATTTCCCCTCCACAAACTCCCTATCCCATCCTACCTCCTGCCTCTATGAGGGTGTACCCCCACCCACCCATCCACTCTCACCTCACTAGCATCCCCCTTTGCTGGGGCATCAAGACTCCACAGGACCAAGAGCCTCCCCTCTCACTGATACAAGATAAGGCCATTCTCTGCTACATATGCAGTTGGAGCCATGGGTCCCTCCATGTGTACTTTTTGGTTGGCTGTTTAATCTCTGGGAGTTCTGGGGGTTCTGATTGGTTGATATTGTTGTTCTTCCTATGGGGTTGCAAACCCCTTCAGCTCCTTCAGTCCTTCCCCTGACTTCTCCATTGGGTTCGCTGGTACTCGAATCTGTATCAGCAAGGCTCTGGGTTAACAAGGTGGATGCTCATAGCTAACTATTGAATCGATCACATGGTTCCCTATGGAGGAGTTAGAGAGAAGACTGAAGGAGCTGAAAGGGTTTGTGGTCCCATGGGGAGAGAAACAATACCAACCAACCAGAGCTCCCAAGTTCTAAACCACCAGCCTGGAAACATAGGGAGAAACCCATGGCTCCAGCTGTATATGTAGGAGAGGATGACCTTGTTGTGCATAGGTGGAAAAGGAGGTCCTTGGTCCCATGAAGGCTGGATGCCCCAGTGTGGTAGAATTCAAGAGCTGGGAGGTGGGAGTGGGTGAGTGGGTGGTGACACATCCTCATAGAAGCAGGAGGAGGGAGTATGGGATAGGGCTTTTCTGGGTGGGGGAGAAATGGAGAAAGAGGATAACATCTGAGATGTAAATAAAATATCCAATACAAAATTAATTTAAAATATCTCAAAAGCAAAAAAAGAAAAGAAAAGTAAAATATGACAACACCCAGAAATAAAAAATAAAAAATAAATAATACACTAAACAAAGTACAGAAAACAAACAAAACAAAACCAACCAACCAAAAAAACTAAACCAACCAACCAAACAAACAAACAGAAAACTGTGGATTCCATTATTTTTGATCAATGACTCCTGAACCTGAGTTCTGGCCTGGAATGGTTGACAAACGCACGGTCATTTCATTGGAGAAAACTGTTTTGCCTTCTCCTAATAGAGCTATAAATGGCACACAGGTAAGCTGTTGACCTCTACCCTAGGAGCTAGGTTTTCATTCATTCATTCATTCATTCATTCATTCATTCATTCATTCATATTTTAATGTAACATAACAAAATATAACAATGTAAAAGAGAAATTATCACACTGAAGTTGAACAAGACAAACCACCAGAAGGAAAGACCCCAAAGAGAAAGCAGATTTCTACTTGTTTACATACTCAGTCCTATAAAAATATCACATGGAAGCCATAGTATAGGTCGAGCATCCAGTGAAGACCTGTGCAGGCTCTGTGCTTGCTACTTCTGTCTCTGTGAGTTATTTGTGCTTTCTGATGTTGATTTAAAGCACTGTTCCTTCTCTTTTGATGGCTCTCCATCCTTTCTGGCTGTTATCCTCTTTCTGCCTTCTCTCCCACAAGGTTCCCTGAGCTTTGATGGCAAGGATTTAATGGAATGTTCCCATTTCAGGTTGGATTTTGCAGGGTTTCTCTATCTCTACAAAACATCTGGCTGTGATTCTCTTTATTTGTTCCAATAGGCTATAGGAGGAAGCTTCTCTGTTGGTGGTTTTAAAAAGGCACTGATTTATGAGTTTAGCAGAATATCATTAGGAGTCATGTTTAATGACAACGTATTATACAACGTATTATAACTATGTACTTTTTGCTTTTTTCTTTCTTTCTTTCTTTCTTTCTTTCTTTCTTTCTTTTTTTTTTTTTTTGCCAGTATTATTTGGTTTTGTCCTAGGTACCGGGGCTATCTTGTCTCAGGTTCTTGGCAATGCAAACAGTGTTTGATGTGAGTTCCATCTCATGGTGTGAGCCTTAAATCAGCTATTTGGTAACACCAGTAAACTCTGAGCCACTGCTGTCCTAGCACATCTTGTAGACTGAATGCCATGATAGATAAAGTGTTTGTGGCCAAAATAATACTTTTGTTTCTCTTTCAATAGTGTGCTAAGTGCCTCCAAAGGCTCTGGGGCATAATGGTGGAATCTCCAAGTGGGCACCAGTTCAACATCTCTGTCCGCGTTCTATTCAGTGAGCTCTTCTTCCAGCTATGAGGCCTTGCCAGTTTGTAGAGAGCAACCTATATGCTTTACAGCAGCCTGAGTAATTTGGGAGTTTATCACTGTTTTTTTTTAATATGTTTTATTATCTTAATATAACTTTTAAAATATAATTAGATCATTTAAATTTAGGGATTTTCTGGTATTAACTTTTATATGATGAACTTCCCCTTCTTACCAATGTATGCATTGTACGCATATGGGTCGGCAGCATCACACAAAGTTACTCAAAGAGTAAACATTATTAACATCTTTATTAAAAATCAAAACCTGTAAATTAAACACTGTTACCATGTTGGTCTGATATTCTGAACTCTTCTGAAGGAATAGTGGCTCTATAGCATGTCACCATTCCTTGAAAACATACAAGATGAATTGCTTCATATAAAATGTCAGAGATGAAAATCCTGAATATTCTTCATATTTAGATCCATTAGAAGTCACATATATTATTCTAGTAGACTGGCTACATATGAACTGCAGTCTCTTCTTACAATGTTATCAAAAACTGACATATTGACTAAACTTTTGCCTTTCTCGAGTAAAATTACAAACATTTTGATTACAGTGAGATGCTACAAAAACACTTTCACCCAGTTCATAGGATCAACCTATTTTAAATACTGTATTCAAGATGCAATTCTATTTAAGAAAGTAAACCCTTTAAATATCTAATAAGATATATTACCTTGTCAGCACATTTAAAATGCAATCGCTATCATGGCTGACACCACTCATTTTGTTCCAATTAAAATGAAATATAAATCCACAAAAGCAATTTTGGTAATTGCTTGAGCAAAATAAATTCTGACAAAATGAAAGGTTCAGTCGTGTTTGCCTTAAAACTTGCCGCTCGGCATCCTTTCCTGTAAGATAGCCTGAAAATCACCACGACTCTATCCAAGACAAGAGAAAGACCCACACAATTAATGCTAAAGCACTGTTTATCAAACCGGATTCATATTCCTAGAAACTCATTACCATTGAAGATTTTAACTTAAGACCGCCATTAAAAGCAAGGGAAGGAAAATGGATTAATTCACTGTTTAAATAACGGTACACTTACTCATTCCCTCCCTTAAATTTTCTCATACAACTTTCTGTAATTCATTTCACGTAGCCAACATTACATTCGGGAGTTCTTAATCCTTATACCATCATCCACTTATTAGCATTGAGAGAAAACATTTTCCTGAAAATGTATGCACACCAAGAATTGCATTATTATACATTCAAATGAATGAAAACATTTGTGTGCTTTGTGAATTAGTATTTATGGTTATTTTTACTAATATTATTACTTTTTAATGGAAACAAAAGAGATCGCTTTATACATTTTCAGGAGTTTGGATATCAATAACTAAGCATTTGCCATCGTCAGTGTATTAGTGTCTACAGATTTTTGTCTTTAGACATACACTTGATGTTTTATAAAATATTAATATTAAAAGCCAGTAATGACTAGTTTTTAATGTAGGTATGTGGGTTTGCATGTCTGCCTTGCTGCTGGGGTGCCCAACCAACTATAGCAAGCCACTCAGGGGAGGCAGAACACAGTCTGTGATAAGAATCCTAGATAGGGGTTTATGAGGGATGTTGTGTTTCCTGAGACCTTTTGTGTGCCCAGATGCTGCTGGACGCTGTGGGAGTTGGGAACTGGGCTGAGAGTCCGGTCCAAACTAATCCTATGCATCAGGCTGGAAGGAAAAGGCTCAGACCCGGTCCAGGAGGAATCCATTTTGGTTCTCAGTGATTACCTAGAGTACGGAGGGGCTGGAAGAGGGAGAGAAAACCTTTTCTGGGAGGACTAGGGTAGGCTCTTTACAATGAAGACCTTCACACACACACACACACACACACACACACACACACACACACACACACACACACACACACACGTTGATTCCTGATGAAGGAGATGACCCTCGCGTATCCAAATTGCTTTATTTGATGACAGCAGATGGTAATGTATCCATCTTACTCAGGGCAAACCTGGGATTAAATAACTTTTGCAAGAAGAGTTGCCCAGAAAGGGAAAGCTCATAGGATAAAAACGAGAGGACGATCTAGATACCTCTTTAGCATGAAGAACTCTAGGTTTTAATGCTACCTGATCGGTTGCCATGGTCTTCATAACGGGGTGTCAGGGTCACATGTTCCAAGACAGAGAGTCATGGCATGAGCTGATTCTAATGTCTACCATTCTCAATTATGAGATTTAATAAAGTTTTTTAATCTGCTTAGTCCTTGCCAGTTATTTTGTCTGTTGGCACAGTTCTACCTGCCCCATATTTCTCTGACAGTAGCTCCAAGATATAACTTGCCATGTTCCACCTGGGCCGTTCCTACTCCACCTCGATGTCCCTGTCTTGTTGCTGCTTTATGGTTTGGCAATCCATTCAATTTCTGGTTATTCTTATCAGATATATAAAACAATAAACCACTTTTGCATTAAATTTAAGGTAAAGAAGAAACACAGCCTATACAAATGACTAGCCTAATGCTTAAATTAATACTAACTATTCAATACATGTGTTTATTTCCTCTCAAATGACACAAAACTTCAGAATACAGAATAAAATTGAATCCATAGCCAGCATATATTGTATAATACACTTTATCTAAGCCTGTGTCTCTCTATATGTATAGTGACATTTCTACATCTTATCATTTGTATCAATATATCCAAATTTACAGAAGAAAATACTAAATTATTACATAAATACACTTTAGAGATAATGAAAAAATTTTGGCTTATTAAGAATTTGGCGAATTAAGAATTTACTTAATCATCTAAAGTGTCTCCATTATTATAAACACCAGAAGAACAAGATTGTTTGGAAAAATAAATATATAGAATTGATTGGTTTTTAATAATTAATATTAATAATCCTGCAAATTAAATGTTATTTAAAAATGATTTAATTATACATTATGACGCATCCATACATCAATGACACCTCTCTCAATTTTTTGAAGAAAGTAATTCTATTATCAAGCATCAAGATGAAATTAATTTTGGTGTAGGATTCAAAAAGTATTTTAATAAGGATAAACACCTGAACATGAAAGTGAGGCACAGTTTATGCAATGACTTGGATCTTCAAATTTTAAAATAAAGCATCCAATAAGAGAAACAATAGCTTTTTTAGGCTGTTGTCAATTTATGCCCAGCAGCTTTCTAGTGGTCATGACTATCATTTTAGCTTGGAATATAGTCTGCCAGAAATCACACCAGATATGATTTCAATCATATTTCTTAGTTTCTCCATCTAAAACACTATGGAAATTGCATTTGCAAGCTTCTGTAGGAACTAAGATCTTGTGATAACAATGACAAAGCTATCTGAGAAAACCAGATACCAATATCTTGTATTTGTCTAAGTAGAGATGGGAATATATTAAAAATAATCTCTAGACAAAAGAAGGAAATAGAAGGCTCTGACATTATTCATTGAATTGAATTGTAGTCTCCTTAATAGGCAATTCCAATTTCCCAGACAGACAAAGCAATTCGTAATGTGAGGCATGAGAATGTGACGTGAACAGTGGGAGTTGTAGACTTCATGGGGTACCAAAAAGAGTAATTAATGATATTATAAGATGATTCAAATACTTGTCAAGCTAGCCTTAAGTATTCCAAGTGAGGTAAACTAACCACTGAACATGTGTTTTTACAATGTTAACTGTATACATATGATGTCAGGACTGACCTCTTGGGACTGAATGCCTGGATGGTGTGCTCTTCTATGGGGAAGAGCATTTACACTGCTCTCAGCAATCCTTAGTTTCCCAGTTCTCTGTCTAGGGCTATAGCTCCAATGGGCCTTTCCCATTCCATCTTACCAGGTCCTCTGATATCTTCATTGTTTAGGTTACAATAAAATACTTAGAAATACACACAAGCGTACACATCTATGGAAATGTAATGCAAATGAAGAAAAGTGGTCATGAATGATAAAGAAAGCAAGAGAACATTGGAGGAAGACGGAGGAAGGGGAAGATGAGGTAATCATACTGTAATTTCGAAAGTTAAAGTGCTATCACCGAATTAACATGGTCAGTTTTGATCTATAATAACATTTCTGATCTATTTAAAAGAAAACTATTCATAAAAATGTGAAGCAGAGTTTGTTTCCTTCTCCTCCCTAATTGTTTCTACAACACAGTTCACACTGAACACATAGTAGGGCAAAATAAAAGACCACATGCCAATGGGAAATTATCTTCTCAGATATCTTTTTCATGTTTTCACTTAGTGGGATATTTTCTAATGTCAGATTTTCAGTCAGTGTTCCAGAACTAACGAGGACCTGCAGGGCTCTCTGCTCTCCTTCACCTTTCAATTTTAATGAATCAAGTACTTATTTCTATGCAAGGCACTGTTAATATTTTCACTGACCAATTTTTAGTAGAAAAGGAACAACACATGTTAGATACTAAAGTATCAAACTAAAATTGGTTCTGATTTTATAGCTTTTATCCCCAAAGTAGTAAGTAGCAAATAATATGTAAAATAAGTTATTTTTAGACTACAGAAGATCATTCCTTATTGAGAAAATACGAGATGAAACTTTCTTATGGTGGAAAGATGGCTCGGTGGATAAACTCACTGTCTTACAGAGGTCTCAGGCTTAGTTCATAGCTCTACATGGCAACTGTAGTAATTGCAGCTCCAGGGGAGTCAATGTCTTCCTCTGGCCTCTGTGGCTCCTATGTATACATGTGGACACCTCCAAACAGGCACATAATATTAAAAAATTAGGTAAATATATTTTAAAACTTACTTTTTCAGAAGAAAGCTAAGAAAACTGGGACAACAAGAAGTAGATGCCCTATAGATTCTAGACGACTCTAATTGATTGGAGTTTAAAGATAGCACATGACATGCTATACATTTACTTTAAATATGTTAAAGATTAAACTTCAATGTGTCACATTAAATAGTAGACTATTAAAACTTGGACTTCCCAGTCGAAACAATTGAGTTAATTTTTATGACAGCCACACACAGTACCTATTTTTAGTGATATTCGTGTTATTGCTTCCTTTTCTTTTCTTCCTTATTTCCTTTGATGGATTATGTCCTTAATTTTACAGTTCACCAGAAAGTTCAATAATGTCTCCATGTTCCATGAGGAGCTATTCCTTGTGAAACACCCAACACTAAGGAGAGACAAAGGAGATACCTCTCTATTATCCATGATTATCTCTGACATCTCACTAAACTTCCCATGTCAGCTCGACTGTGAGCTCCTCACCAACTAGACACCCTCCAAAATGGAGGTTAAGAAGTTGAAGCGATATATCTTTCCTGTTGAAAATTAAATTATCATATAAATGTAGAGTGGAACTTAAACATTCGAAGGTAGAACACAGAACACAAGACTGAGTGTTGTGTGTGTTTGAACATACACCTGAATAAATAGAAGTTGTAAAAAAAAAAAAAAAGCACTTAGAAAATATGTTTTATTTGAAGTCTCTCACTGATGAATTTCTTTTTCCTTACTTGAGTTTCCAAGACTTTAACTTCTGAAATGTCAGTGTAATGAGCTTTAAAAAAGGAACTGCAAAAAAATTAAAAAAAAAAATAACCACCACTTAAAGTTCAGTCATTGTCCTGTCAAAATTCAGCAAGTGCAACTTTTCCAGTAACACCGAATTCCAGTTCTTAATAGAAAGAAAAGTATGAGTAGAAATAATTTTCGATAGCTTTAGATCATTCTTTATAAAAATGTATACTTATCAATTTATTTGTTTTGAATACATACCTGTGTGCCTGTCTATGTGTCCCAGGAAGCAAGTATGAAAGTCAAAGGACAATTTTAGAAAAATCTGCTCTCTTTATACCAGTAGGATCTGGGGATGGAACTTAATTTGTCAAGCTTAGCAGCAAGTACCTTTACATTGTCTGCCATCTTGATGGACATTCATGTGGTTCTGTCTGCTTAAAATATCTTAATTAGTAAATAATAGTATTAGCATGGCACATTATACATCAGTTAAATTATTAAAACATTTTAGATATGTTATTAAGTGAGCTTTATACTTTCTTCAGACTTAAATCTTTTATTCAAGATATTTTATTTTTATTATTATTAAGTATTTTTTACAGTCCAGATGTTATGCCCCCCTCTGCCCTCTGACTATTTCTCATTTCAAACTGTTCCTCCCCTGTCACCAAGAGAATGTGCCCACTCCCTAATAGCACTCCAGGAGACTTCCTGACTCCCTGGGGCCTCAAGTCTCTCAAGGTTTATGTGTATCTTCTCTCATTGAGGCCAGACCAGGCAGTCCTCTGCTGTATATGTGTCAGGGGCCTCATATCAGCTAGTGTATGTTGTCTGGTTGGTGGCTCCATGTCTGAGAGATCTCCAGCCCAGGTTAGTTGGGACTGCTGGTCTTCCTTTGGGGTCACCCTCCTCCTCAGCTTCTTCCAGCCTTTTCCTAATTCAACCACAGGGGTTGGGACTTGTGCATTGTTTGTGAACTCAGACAGGGGAATGATAAAATGTTTGCTTTCATCTTTAAAAGGCATTGTGTATGTAGGCAAGGCAGCCAAAGAATCAGATAGTTACTGGCATGCAAGGCCTTTGCAAGCACAGAGTGGAAATTAAGAAGCATGTTCAACTCTCCGATGTTCCCAGAGCTAGTATCCGATTGAAGATTTATAAAAATGAGTCAATCATTTGCTATCATTGCTCCAGGTGAATCAGAAGAAACTAACACTGGGAACTTACGTCATGCTTGTGTCCCACCAAGTAATAAATGAAAAACCCTACAGTCAAAACCAGAAAGGCTGTTTTTAGCCATTTTTCCATTCTGCTAGGCTAAGCAGAAAACCCCAAACCATAATTTGCTTGTTGTATGATCTTATAGAACAGGAGGGCTGCTCTCAGATGTATATCATTATGGTCTGCATGCTCTGCTGGAATAATTACTGCAAGCTCTATGAGATAGAAATAGAATAAGGCATATATAAGAAATAAAGCTGACCAATAGGCACCAGAAGCCTTCTCCCAGATATTTTCATAATGTGATGTCTGTCCTTGGTACACTGCCATTTTCTATATTATTATCAGTGACTTTGGTTTAAAGGTAAGCCTAAATGAGCAGAAATTAGACACTGGAGATCAGAAAAGAGGACCAAGAAGATAAAATCAGAAACATCAGTGGCAAAGCAGGTCAGATATGTGCACTTAGAATACACAGGTAAACACAGTGCACACTTCCAGCCGAGACACTTGCTATTTTGCATTTATAAAGGTGAAGAAATTCCTCAAAAAAGTTGAGATCAATCTGTATTGAAATTTGAACAAATGTCTATTTGCTAGAGAAATTAGGGAAAACAACCAGGCAGAAGTTACTTAAGTTCTTATTTCCAAAAGGCGAAGACTAAGATGGCTAAAGATTGATCAGAAGTTCTCATCACATAGACAGTGATCAGACATGGGAATTCAGAGCTAAAGTTATTCCTAGGATACAAGTTGATGTGGTCTATGAAAAACCAGTGTCATGGTGGATAAATTAGAGTTCCATAAGTTTCTTTAAAACAATAATTCAATTTTTGAGAAAACAGTGATACTACCAACAATTTCCAAAATCAAAATCTTTGCATCTGGAAAATGCATGCACAGACTGCATGATATCCTGAATATATGATGATATATATCCTTTCCTTAGTGGAACTTAAAAAAACACACAGACTCCATGAAGAAATTTCAACCACATAGTACTTAACACCTAATGGCATGGACACAGAAGCCTAGGAGGCAAACATCTGCAATACCTGGAAAAGAGTTTCTAGATTGAGTTAATCCAGGTGGGAAGACTGATTCTAAGTGTTAGTAGCTCCATCCATGGGGAAGGAACTTGGATAAAAGGAGCCAGCAAGGTGAGTACTAGTATTCATGTTATTTGCTTCTCGGCTGTAGATGTGTCATGGCCAGTTGTTGAAACCCCTGCCTCCATGTTTTTTTTACCAGAATGGATCTCCCCTTAAACTATGAATAAATAAAACAAAACAACATTACTTTCATACATTGTTTTTATGAGGAATGAAAGCAAAGCAATATAGGCTGTCGTGGGATGCATCCCTGACATTAAACTCAGTCTTATATAGACAAGTAGAAACTACAGCAGAAATGAAAGCAAAGGTAAACCAACGAGAGCAGGACAGTCAGGAATAAGTCATTTTGAAATACATAAACCTTAAGTAATCAATATTTCATAGGAGTTACAAAATTCTTAAAACAGCTGAAGATGTCTAAAAAGTACATTTTTTTTGGGTTGGAAATCATTGCTGTCAAAATGTATCTTACTTACTTTTGAAATTTCTCTGTTTGATAAATATTGAGCTGAGGAGGTGAAAAGTACCATAGGTGCTATTACAGAGTGCGTTGAATATAATTAAACTAAACTGTCATTGGATCTAGAATGGGTGGTGCTATGGAGCTTTAGATCATCTCATTTAGTTGTAAGATGCTCAGTTCTTATATGTCCTTTCTTCTGAACTACACAAGAAAATTGTGTGTTGAGGTGGGGAGGGGTTCTTCCCATTTTGATGGCAAGTGTAAAAGTAAGTATATCCTAAGCATCACAAAGACAGCCCAGTGAAAATTCATTTAAAACAATATACCACTCCAAAACTGCAACCCATTTAAGATTTATTTTGCAGACTCAAATGCTTATGAAGAAAAATCTGTGAATCAAATCAAATGCAGAATGAGTCTGATCAGCTTTAGAGGCAGATCTTGTGATTTATGTTTCATGGAAGGTAGAAGATTTATCATCAATGAGTTTCTGTTGCTTATGATATGTAGCATGTACTTGTGCCTAAGTGTTGGAATATGAAAATAATTACTGCTTATCACATTAACTCTCACCCCAAGGCTAACAGCAATGTGGCAAATGTGTGCAAGGCATCAAAGAGTTCAGTAAGCTTACTGAATTCTGTTTTAAAGGACTATCAATCACATATGCAGGATGATAAGGAAGAGAATAACAGGACAGGTAAACTATTCACATTTTCAGTTGCTTATTCAGTGCTGAACAGGCTAAAAACTCTCATTCCTGAGACCCTGAAAGGCATTTTATTCTGATCCATCTTATTTTTGTATATTCTACAACTTTTGTAATGTAGTAAAATTCACAGACGTAGAATTCAACAGTGCAAATTCTGGAGGTGAGGGAAACTTCATACACTGATTTTTCAGCAATCTGCATTATCTCATCTTTTAGATTGCTTCTCTCTAAAATGGAATCCTCACCCACTCCCATGGTCACTCCCCACTAGACCTCCTGTTAGCACTTACCAATCTGCACACATTTGTCTTTTGTGTCTATGGACTGGATTCTTCTAGATGCTTCAAACAGAACTGAGTTGAAAAATGTGAACTAATCTTCCTGGGGTTTTTACCTTACTCTCATGTTTTCAACTGTAGTCTCCTTTTCCATGTACATCATTTCTTTGTTACTTTTTATGGTTGAAAGTATTCTGATTACAAGTGGATATGTGGATAAATCCTTCACTAAAGTTACCTCATAAAATGATTTCACAAAGATTCATTTGTTAATTTTTATTTAATTTCCAAAAATTTCATACATGTATCCCATGTATCTTGATGATATTTACCCCACTTTTTCTTACTCCAATTTCTCCCAGGAACCTGCCATCACATCTCTGTCTCCCCTTCATGTCATCCTTTTTATAAATTTTTCTCTATTATTTAATCGTGGACTCTGATTAGTACTGACAATGAGCATGTGACTGTGAGATCATCTACTGGGGCATGGAGAAAAAGCACACTTCTAGAAAAACGTAAATTGCCTTCCATAAGCATCCGTCAGCTACCATAGCTCCTCGGCTAGGGATGATGCCCATGGAGCCCATTCTCTATCCATTTCTAACTGGAATTTCTAACTCGCTTGTGTTTTACGTTGGTGGCCATGCCCGCTGTGAGTTCTAGTGTGCAACAGCCTTGTCAAATCTAGAGGAATTTATTCCACAGCACTTCTCACAGTCTTCTCACGGTACTACGTGTTATACTCTGTCCTGTACAGAGTTCTTCATACTTTTGGAGTATGACCATTTGGTTGTTACAACTCTAGTTCAGCACTCATAGTCTTCTGAACTTTGAATAGCAATTGTCTGCATTGATATTTTCTTCCTTCAATGAGATCCTTCTCTCATGAAGGTTGGGTGGAGCACAAATCTACAAACATAAATATTTAGAAAACATCGCGGTAGTGTGACCACTTAGGGAAGACAACAACAATAACAACAAACAGCAGCAGCAGCAACAACAACAACCAATTGGATCAGCAAAGACAGTGTGTCTTTCTTACTGAAATGGGGATGTTTTGTTATAAATACTCTCCTGTGGGTGAAGTCATTAAAACAACAGCTTGCAAGTTTCATCCTCATCACTGGCCAATCCCAAGATTTTCATTTAATTTTTGATCATTTCATACATATTTTGTCTTTGTACCTTATTGTTTGTCCTGTTTGAAGCATCTAAGAATTGTAACTTAGAACAATTGAATTAACTGTTAGGTATAGAGATTCACGTCAGCAATTGGCCAGAACTCTGATATTATTCAATGACTATCATCCCTACCGACATTGGTCAAAGACTGTGTCTTCAAAGTAAAGAAAACATGTAGGTGTATTTAGTAAATATCTTCGAGGTCAGCAGTATTACTTGTGTTTAAGATGAACCCAACGTAGAAAACTGTGATCATTCCAAGAGGTGGATAGATAAAATAGTTGATCGTGCCTATTTATGATGCCTAATTAACGCCATGGTCAAAGCTGTGATAACAGTCGGTTTGTCACTGCCACAATGAAAATGTACACTTCCTAGGGAAGTGTAATGAATTTCTCACAATAACTGATGATGACCGTGTCTATAGAAAGGCCAATAAATTAGGATAAAATACCTAGAGCAATTGTTGAAGAGTAACGACGGATTCAGCATTATGGGCAATAATTATTCTCATAAAATTGGGTTAAATATTTTTGAAGAAATTCTTTTCATTATATACTTAATCATATTAAAGAATTGTTCACGGACTGTTAGAGTTAGTGCTTAATATGTTCTGAGTATGTACAGTAAGAATTTATATAATGAAATTCAACCCCCATTATTCAAGGGGACTGAGATCCTATGATTATATTCTGGTTATTTCATAAGAAGAAAGAGGAAGAGAGCAGAGGTTACATACATAAAAATCTCCTTGACTTTGGATATTTGCTCCTCTGCAAGATTTTGCTAACATAAGGTTATTAATGGATACTCCACTCTTCCCTCAATAAAAACCATGTGCCCAGATAAACCATTTCATAACTTCCTCAAATAATAGTATTTTTCCAAATCATTTTTAATTATTCTGAAATTTGATGTTTCTTTAAAAATGTAATGAAAGAATATCAAAAAGATGTATGTGAATTGAGCAATTTTCAGTATGCTAGTGTGCCATGCTATTTTTGAAATTTTTATTTTAAGAAAATGTGAAGAAAGATGGATGTTAATTTCATAGTTACCTTTGCAAGGATTAGACTAACAAAATATCACCAGTCAGACTAATGAAGGAATGTGCTAAAGCTCTTATGAATGAGTGTTAGATTTGTCAAAACATTATCTGAACAAAAATTAAAAATATTCAATTTTATTGACTTCAAAATGGCACAAATATTAAAAGCAACTCCTACAATAAATTTCTGTTGTAACAAATAAATAAGTCATATGCCAATGTTAAGAAAGTCTTAAGTTTTATATAATTTATATAAAATTAGCATATGTGCATACATCATATATGTGTATACATCATACATAATATTATATGATATTTGGAAACAATTCTTTTTTTCACATGGTCCATATCAGAGATTTTGAGGTTGTTTCTTGAAATTTTCAATTAAACTTCATCCCTAGGAGCTGCTGGGTATATAAAAAATGTTAACAACAGGAAAAGTTGTACATGCCAATCACCCATTTCCCTTATTATCAGGTTAGCATGAATGAAGATTGGTGTGTTGTTAAGAAGATTCACTATTTCATGTAGATATCACTATCAGTTGTACCAAATAGCTCCATTTCTGTTTCATTTGGCACTCATATTTCTTGCGTTTCCTCTGACCCTTAGTAGTCTTCTTAATTCTGCCAGATCCACATCTCCTTCAGAATTCTCTTATTGTTGGTAATTCCAGGGGTTGGGTAAATATTTAGTCTTTTCTGGATACTTGCCTAGTGTTGACTTTTCTAATAATGTAATTGTGTTTAGTGAATTAACCTTGTGATGTTTCTATTCTTTAAACTTTATTAAAATGTACGTTTTAACCAAAATGTGAACCAATGTTAAATTTGCATTTTTCTTCTGAAGAATGTGTGATATTTTGGGTTAAAAAACATTTAATAACTTCCAGTTAAGATTTTTTTTGGGGGGGGAGGCTTGTTGCTTCATGTAACCTCATGTTCTTTTGATTTAAAAACACATTGTAATTATCATGAAAATCTAAAAAATTGACTGTAATATCATTATTATTTACCCTCATTTTCTGCATAATCAGTTTCTGACACTGACTTCATCAAAAGTACAATCTGCAGAAATCTTAAAAATTTATGTAAACAAAGTAAATGAATATCTTTCTAACACTTACTTTATTATATTGCTTATTTTTATTACAAGTTTCTACAGACAGAATGCATTTTGTGTATATAACATTCTAATAATTGCTTTGTAATGATTTTATTATTATACATATTTAATATGATTATTACTTTATTACTTCAACCATTGTTTAAATGCTAATGTCTTCTTTGTATTTTTTATTTCCAACATTTTCTAAGTTCCTTGGGTAAAGGAAACTTTTATTTTTAAATAATTTCCAAAACAACAGTTTGTAATAAATTTTCATTAATTACACACTGAAAAAGTTTAGTGATTATCACTGGGTACCTGAGTTGTTCAGATTTACATGCATAGAGATTTGAATACGACCTAGCCATATTTACTCTCCTACCTACATTGAAATATCTCTACTGTTTGTGTATTCCAATAATGTATTGCTATCTGCTTCTGGTGACACTACAAAACCAATTTTTACTAATTAGTAGCAGGTATGTCACCCCTCATTTCCAACTTTCAGTGCAATCGAATTCTAGAACCAGTGACTTTTGAAATATCATTTTCTTTTCCTTAGCCAATCTTCCATCAGTATTATTGAACTGAAATCCATTTTTGAGGGTCTGTTTGTATATCTAATGCCAAGCTGTGAATGGCTTATAATAAACCACAGCATGTATTTACTGTGTTATGATGCAGCTGTTTCCAGTTATTCAGGAGCACTGTGATAGAGAACAAAAGACCAACAATGGCATGCTCTCCTCCCAGCCCACACCCTGTTAATACCACTGAGCCAACACGCATATTCAGCTACTGTAAACAGTCCCTACTATCATGAGTAGCACTCTGTCTTCCCAACAAAAAAGGGGTCTGTAAATACATGATATTAGGTAAATGTGTTTTACCAGGCACTCTCATCATCTTATCCACAATTTCCTGAAGGGTTTGAATGAACTAAACAATATAGTGAACAGATTTGTAGATGCTTGTTGTGGTTGAGTCAACTATTAAAAATAAAATCAATATGTTATTTAACACAGAGGCACCTAGCCAATGAAAACTATAGGCATGCCAAAAAAGATGTCATCCAACTCCCAAACCATCATGTGAAACATGGCAAATGGTGCCTCATAATGATTATAATGATGTGTTTGATCATGATATGATTTCAAAAGAAGGCAAGTAATTGAACCTTACTTTTGGGAAGAAGACAGAAATGTTATTTGCTTTCTTTCCTTACCAAGGGAGATGCAGGTGGAAGGAAGGATTAATACATTTTAGTTCCCACAGACCTCATAAATCATAGCGTATTTTTATGCACCAGTATATAAATATTCTATAATTGTAGCTTTGGATGGGTTAAAAAGTTGAACCTGTTTCGTTATGATGGAATTTTGTCCTTAACCATCTCCTTGGTTAACAAGCCAACTGCCTCCAAACCCAAGAACATGTCACTTATTGCAGTGTATCAAGGATAATATCTTACTCTGGTTCAAAAGCCAGGCTTGCTTACTACATATTATAAAGAACTTAATCTCCTGTCTTTGTTAGGATTTTCCATGCTGTGAAGAGACATCATGACCAAGGCAACTATTATATCAGACATTTAATTTGAGTAGGCTTCAGGTTCAGACATTCAGTCCATTAAGATCAAGGTAGGAAGCATGGCACTATCTGAGGTAGATATGGTGTGGGAGAAGGAGCTGAGAGTTCCACATTGATCCAACTATAGCCAGAAGAAGATTGTCCCCAGGCAGCTAGGCAGAGAGTCTCAATGCCTACCCCCATAGTAACACACTTCCTCCAAGGGCACATCTATTCCAAGAAGGACACAACTCTTAATAGTATCACTCCCTGTGGACTAAGTAGTCAACAAAACTACCAGTTCCTAAACACAGGGCTTCTTTATTGTAATGCAGTACATGAGAGAAAAAGAGGATAAGTCTCTTTCTGTGTCATCCTCTGAGAGAGGGAACTTATAGAGACACAATAAAGATGCAAACATGGCTTAATTCCTTTAGGCAATAAAGCGAACTTCATTTATTGTCTAGGTGTTTTGATTTTTTTAAATGTGTCCATGGAAATGTGGTGGGTTGATTTTTATTACCATGTAAATAAGGCAAAATTCTGAGATATTACAATCTTTTCTCATTGGTGTTCTATAGTAGGAAAATTTTAGGATTAGGGACATACAAAGAGGAGGAATAAAGGCGTCCCATTTGAGAATACTGGAGATATTAACATTCATAGGATAGGCAAGACCTATCTAGCTCTATAGTGATTTTTCTAAAGTCTTCCAGGAGAATGATTTTTCCAGGAGGCACATGATACTTTTTATACCCTGCACTCATGCTAATTCTTTAAACAAAATGGTTCCCTATTCTGTTGTAGACAAACTATTATTAATTGACATCATCTTTCATCTTCAAACCATTTCCATGTTGTAACTAAAGAGACAGTAATTAATAACACAGATTCTGTAAAATAGAAATATTCTATTTATGCTTTAGGGATAGATATGTAATAAAAGATGGGTAGTGAGGCTGTAATAATGGTTTATATTTATTTACTGAGATACTGCATGATACATATGCAGGCCAGCATTGTACAGCTTAGCCAGACTCTCAAGCGTGTTCAGCTTTACCACTATCTGTGGGTCTCTGCTTCTTACACAACAAATATAAACACACAAAACTAGTAACAAGGAAAAAGAGCCAACTGCAATGATGCTTAAATAACTGAAATCTGGAGGATGTCCTAGGGCAATATGGTGGAGAAGATGCTGTCTCTATGTGAAATAATGTATGTGATGAGTCAGGAAACAAACTATACATTCTGACCCACAGAGACGCAGTGGGAAAGGGCAAAGTATGGATAGTCCAACAGAAAAGTGTGCAAATCCAAAATAATCAAGCAAAAGTAGCAACTGGAACATGGCTTCATTTATGTGGCTTTCAATGAGAAGGAAACAGAAGTCAAGGTATCATTTGAGAAGCAAGACAGGCAGTTCTATCCACAGGACAAGCCTCTAGTTCTGCAAAACTTCAAATTCAATAGGGATTTTCGAAGATAATGGTTAAGGCTGAGAGACTGAGCAGCTTATTGGCAGATAAAACTTTTATTCACTCCGAATGAAGGCTACGTGGCAGGTAGATGCTACCAGGTATCTATGCACAAGCACACACACTCTCTCTCTCACACAAACATACACACATACAGGCACACACACATACAATAGAAAGAGGAAAGAGAGAGAGAGAGGAAAAAGAGAAACACACACATAAAGAAAGAAAGACCTGCCTGGCAGTGGTGGCACATGCCTTTAATCCCAGCACTTGGGAGGCAAAGACAGGTGGATTTCTGAGTTTGAGGCCAGCCTGATCTACAGAGTGAGTTCCAGGACAGCCAGGGCTACACAGAGAAACCCTGTCTCGAAAAAAACAAAAACAAAAGGCCAAAGAAACAAAGACCCACATACACCCATAGACACAGACGGACAGAGAGACACACACAAACACACATACACACACACACACACACACACACACAGAGAGAGAGAGAGAGAGAGAGAGAGAGAGAGAGAGAGAGAGAGAGA